>OX459095.1:1827500-1840000 GCA_949775045.1 Metridium senile
CACGCCTTTGGCAAGTACGTAGCCAAAATCTGGTATCCATCTGTTAAGAAGGTCTGCAGGATATGCCAGGAGGAAGGACATATTGGAGCGAACTGTCCCGAATTCAAATGCAGGAGATGCAAAAAACAGGGGCATTACGTCAGGAACTGCCCTGATCCTGTGATATGCCGCAACTGTAATGAAGAAGGGCACTTTGCCCGCGACTGCATGGCGGGAACGAGGTGTAGCAAGTGTAGAGATTTGGGCCACTATGCTGAAACGTGCACTCGCGCACAGGTGGCTTCGCAGCCCAACGTGATCGAGTTAGAGACTGACTCCCAGGTACCAGGGATAGCGACGGAACCCCAGACGGCAGAGACACAGATGGACTTGCAAAACTTTGTTGCGGAAATGACCAGCTCAACATTGTTTACCCCAGACATGCTGAACAGAGCCGCGCCGAATAGTATCCCGCTGTATTCTGACGGGGCTACACAAGATGACTTTACAGATGATGATTATGAAGATGATAACAGCACTACCCAAGACCAATCCTCGACCTCTGGTCAACCTCCGACGAAGAGGAACAGAAGAAGGCCAAGGGGAAAGAAAAAATGACTCGTTAGGTTTTTGTAATGTTCGTCAATCTCCATGTCTGTTCATTGTGTAAGTATTAATGTCCGGGGAATGGGCTCTGCGCGTCGATGTCAACTTGTTGCGTCTGTGTTGTCTAAGTGGGATGTCGTTTTTGTACAAGAATCGTTTGTAAATTCTGTGTGTAAGGCTGATCGTTTTCAGAATGAGTGGGGAGGGTTTGGTTTTTGGAGTTTTGGTGAGGAGAGGAGCGCTGGAGTGGGGATAATATTTAAAAAAAAGAAAAATTTTCGAGTGGTGGATGAGTTGCGTGATACTGATGGAAGAGTGATGAGCGTTTTAGTAGAGTGGGGTGGGGTTCGTTATACGTTTTTATGTGTGTACGCGCCGGTGGACTTGCGTAAACGTAAACAGTTCCTGTGTGATTTGTATCCGTATGTTTTTCCGGGTTCGTTGCTGATTATGGCGGGTGATTTTAATTGTGTATCCCGTAATGTTGATTCGTCGTGTGTGTCAGGGGCTAATAGAGCGGGTTCAAAGGAGTTGGGGTATTTTGTTCATGATTTTGATTTAGTAGATGGGTGGGTACAGTTCTATGGGGGAGTTACGCATTTCACGTGGGTGGGTCAGGGGGGAGGTTCTAGGCTTGATAGAGTGTATTTTTCGCGTAGATTAATAGGTAAGTTTTCTTTGTGGCATGAGCCACTAGGGGTGTCGGATCATGATGGGGTGGGGTTTAGTTTGCAAGTGGGAGGTCAGGTAAGGGGGAGGGGGTTATGGAAAATGAATAATGATTTGCTAAAGGATTTGGATTTTGTGAGAGATATGAGGGAATGGCTAGAGATTGAGTTAGAATTGAGTGCTGGGCGTGAATGGGAGGAGTGGAGTGATTTGAAAGAAGGTATGAAAAAATACACCATAAAATATAGCAAAAATAGAGCGAGAGTGAAGAGATTAAAAAAGGATATAATTACAAAGGATATAATAAGATTAAAAGGAAAGCTAAGGAATGGTGAGAACGTTAGCATGCAGTTAGACAAGCTAGTGTGTAGTTTGAAGCAATTGGTAGAGAGTGAGGTGGAAGGTATCAAAGTGAGAAGTAGAGCGAAGTGGGTGGAGGATGGGGAAAAGCCGAGTAGGTTTTTCTTCAGCCTTAATAAAGAACACGGTGGGAATAACGAGATTGATAGCTTGCTGGATGAAAATGGTACGGAGAGTGTAGGTCAGAGTGAGAAATTGAGGATTATTGAGAGCTTTTATAGGGGTTTGTTTAAGGAAGAGGTTACGGAATACAGTGTGCAGAGTGAGTTACTTACAAAGGTGGAGAGGGGTCTGCAAACTGAGTCGTCTGAAAAGTGTGAGGGGTTGATAAATGTGAGTGAAATGGAAATGGCTGTGAAGGGAATGGGGTTGGGAAAAACACCAGGGGAGGATGGTTTATCTCTAGAATTTTATAGATGTTTTGGGGACTTATTGTTGCCGTTTTTGTCTAGCGTAGCGAATCAGAGTTTTGAGAGGGGTATGTTTCCAGAGGGTATGGTGAGGAGTGTGGTGAGGCTGTTGTTCAAGAAGGGGGATAGGTCTGACCTGCGTAACTGGCGGCCTATTTCCCTTCTGAATGTTGATTATAAGATAATTGCAAAAGTTCTGGGGGGGAGGTTGAGTGGTGTGATTGGGGAGGTTGTAGAGGGTGATCAAACGTGTGGGGTACCGGGGAGGTCGATTTCTGAGAATTTGAATCTAGTGAGGGATATGTTGTGGGATATTGAGAGATTGGGTCAAAGGGGAGTAGTTCTTTCTCTCGATCAAGAGAAAGCGTTTGATAGAGTGGACAGAGGGTTTTTGAACAGAGTGCTAGAGGTTTTTGGTTTTGGGGATTCTTTTCGGGGCTGGATGAAAGTTTTGTATGAGGGGGCGTGCGCTAGAGTGATTTGTAATGGTTCGTTAACGGGGAGCATTGGGTTGGGGAAAGGGATTAGGCAGGGATGCCCTCTGTCACCAATGCTATATGTATTGGTGGCAGAGATCTTAGCTTGCAATATTAGAGCGTCGGAAGGGGTACAAGGCTTTTTGGTTCCGGGGTCGGGGGGAAAGGAGTCGAAGGTGGTGCAGTATGCTGATGATGCGACTCTGTTGTTGAGGAATGAGGCATCGGTAGGGAAGGTACTTGATTTAGTGGATTTTTTTGGGAGGGGTACAGGGGCAAGGTTAAATAGGGTTAAGTCTGAAGCAATGTGGGTGGGTAAGTGGAAGGGGAGAGGGGAAAAGCCGTGGGGCCTGAAGTGGGTAGTTAAGATGAAGATTCTGGGGATTTGGTTTGGGGATAATGTGAGAGATGAGAATTGGGTGGGAAAGATCGAGAAACTGAGGGGTGTGTTAAATAGGTGGTCGGGTAGAAAGCTATCATTATGGGGTAAGGTTTTAATTGTTAAAGTTTTGGGTATGGCAAAGTTAGATTATGCTGCGAGAGTTTTAAGTGTCCCGGGTTATGTTGTGAAGGAGGTAAATAAACTGATTTGGGGTTTCCTATGGGGGGGTAGGGTTGAACTAATTAAGAGAGACACGTGTTTGTTACCTGTTGGGGAGGGTGGATTGGGCATGGTGGATTTCAGTATAAGGATTAGAGCTTTGCATGTGGTGAATGTTTTGTGTACGCTGCGTCGCGATAACTGTATGGCTTTTTGTTTTATGAGATATTTGTTGGGTAACCGTGTTGCTAATGTAGTTGAAGGGTTGTCTGATTTACGTACTAATTTGTTGCCCTCGTCGGAGGTGGTACCTGATTTCTATGTAAATGCTTTGGCTGATCTTCGTGCTTTTGATGTTAAAGCTGACACGTCAGTAAAATCGGTGTATACGCTTATGGTTAGTAAAGTGTATGTGAAACCTAGATGTGAGTTACTGTGGAGTCGTTGTGTTCAAGGTTTAGTATGGAAAGACGTGTGGGGTGTTTTTAAAAAGTCGATGGCAATTAAGACGGTGAGTGAAGTGAGGTGGAGGATTGTTCAGAGAATATCGAAAGTTAGAACGAGTCTGAAAGAATGGGGACATAATATCGGGGATATAAGCTGTGCGGTGTGTGGTGAGCAGGAAACAATTAACCATTGTTTTCTGGAGTGTCGTAGAGTGAAGCGTGCTTGGGGTTGGGTGATGTCTGTAGTGCAAGATTTAGTTCCGCAGAGTTTTAGTATTAATGTCAGTAATGTGTTGTTGTGTACTTTTGTGAATGGGCGTAAACATGAGGGGATTGTAGTATTTGTGATCGAGTGCATGTTGTATGTAATTTGGTTATTTCGTAATCGTGCAACTTTTGATCGTATCATTGTATCGTATCGTGATGTGATTCGTCAATGTAAACAAGAGGTGAGAGGACGGATTATAGTTGATCGCGCAAGGCTGTCCGAGCGGGTTTTTGGTGAAACATGGGAAGCGAAGTTTAGGGCGCGCATGCTTGGGCTGGGTTAGCAAAAGAACTAACAGAATTAGCAGACATGTTATAAAAGGTTAATAGCTTAACTTAGCATAGAAGAATAAGTCCTTAAGTATGGGCTTGAAATAATACAAGAAATACCTAAAGATAGATTGATAACTGATATAAAAGTTAACAAACGTTAACTTATTATAGTCGTATAAGTACAAATGAATAATAAGTATAGTAAGCACAATAAGGATAGATTGATAACTTATATAAAAGTTAACAAAAGTTAACTTATTGTAGTCGTATAAGGATAAACAAACGAATAATAAGTACAATAAGCACAATAAGGATAGATTGATAACTGATAGAAAAGTTAACAATAGTTAACTTACTATAGTCGTATAAGGATAAACAAATGAATAATAAGGATGAACAAACGAATAATAAGTATAGTAAGCACAATAAGGATAGAATGACAAATGATACAAAAGTTAACAGAAGTTAACGTTATATAGACGTAGAAGTAAGACCAAATGAGTCAATAAGTATAGTAATCATAATAAGTATAGGACAGAATGATAAATATAAGAATGTAAATAGGAATATAATGAAACTGTGAAATCGAAATTTAAATAGCTAGGATTGTAAGTTATGACTTGTAAATATATCTATAAATGCTTATTTTTAATAAACATTTTACAAAAAAAAAAAAAAAAAAAAAAAAAAAAAAAATCTGTTCTTATCAGCTTAATATCTGATACGCTGCTCATTGAGTAGCTCATATATTAAACTGATTTTTGGAACTGGGCTGTGGAAAAGAGGCTTGCCTCGTCCCGGCCACGGGTTGTCTCGGTCTTGCACTACCTCCGAGTACGGCCCACTTCCCTTTACGGGAAGATTTTCATTCAATTCAAGTCAATCTACTTAAGTGGTTTCAAATTGTAACATTTGACAAGGTGGCGTTAATTGATTATCGCTTGATTTTAATCAAGCGATAATCAATTAATGTCACTTTTGACGAAATGTGTTTGAAAAACAAGATCAATAGACTTAACTTGATAGAGAAACTTTTCTAAAAGTTTCAAAAAACTCATCATGTCTAATTCACTGAAACCTTGTCATTAATTCCATTGCAGATTATTTCAAGGAAAGTTTACAAGTTCGATGCAGTGTTTCAATCCCCCAAGGGTTTCCCACATTCCAGTTCGAGAGGAGACTCAACAGTGGAGGGCAGCGGACTCGTGATATTCATACTTACCTGACGCGGGAGGCAACTGTGATCAACAAGGCAGTCCTCTCAGGGTGAGGCCCTTTCATTGCACTTCGATTGGGTTGACCCCTGCGATTACCCCAAATGTGGGTAACTCGAGCGTATAATTTCTGGTAGTGGGGACCTGCGTTCGCGCTAGTCCCCGATCAATTCAACAAATAAAAACTTCATTCCTTCTAGAATCCTTCGTCATCAATGACTCTCGCACAAGCATCATCAATCGAACGTCCAACCGCGCGCGCAAACACACAGGAAAAAACAAACGAAAAAAACTAAAAAAAAAAAACTACATTCAACCTTTTTCTTCGACCGGGTTTCCTGTCTTACTACGCTAGTAAACCACGACCGAAAGGAACTCTGGGACACCAGCCAGGAAAACACGCAGCGCACCCTGCCCAGACAGAGAATTTTATATAAGTCTTTCGCCAGCATAAGCTTTTCACCCTACGACAGCTCTATCTTCAAAATACTTGCTCTATACAAGGCCAAAAAGTGAAAGCCTACAGCACCAGGTATTCCCAGGCGGTCACCCATCCAAGTACTAACCTGGCCCTACCGAGCTTGACTGCGGTGATCGGACGAGAACCGGTGTTTTCTCGGTGGTATGGCCGTAGACAAAGTAATAAGGCGAATCTTTTAGCAATATATAGCAGGTCTCGGTGGCCATGTCTTGCTTCTTCTTCGCCCTTCTTGGTTCTCGACGGTTTGGAGCTGCGTTCGACACGTCGAGCCACTGCCAACATGCTGGAACCACTGGAACAACCTTAGGCACCAACCCACACGGTTGCTTTGCCTCTTGGAGGGAGCTTGGGATCCAGGCTGGCAAGAATGAAGGTTATCGCTTCTCGGCCTTTTGGCTAAGATCAAGTGTAGTATCTGTTCTTATCAGCTTAATATCTGATACGCTGCTCATTGAGTAGCTCATATATTAAACTGATTTTTGGAACTGGGCTGTGGAAAAGAGGCTTGCCTCGTCCCGGCCACGGGTTGTCTCGGTCTTGCACTACCTCCGAGTACGGCCCACTTCCCTTTACGGGAAGATTTTCATTCAATTCAAGTCAATCTACTTAAGTGGTTTCAAATTGTAACATTTGACAAGGTGGCGTTAATTGATTATCGCTTGATTTTAATCAAGCGATAATCAATTAATGTCACTTTTGACGAAATGTGTTTGAAAAACAAGATCAATAGACTTAACTTGATAGAGAAACTTTTCTAAAAGTTTCAAAAAACTCATCATGTCTAATTCACTGAAACCTTGTCATTAATTCCATTGCAGATTATTTCAAGGAAAGTTTACAAGTTCGATGCAGTGTTTCAATCCCCCAAGGGTTTCCCACATTCCAGTTCGAGAGGAGACTCAACAGTGGAGGGCAGCGGACTCGTGATATTCATACTTACCTGACGCGGGAGGCAACTGTGATCAACAAGGCAGTCCTCTCAGGGTGAGGCCCTTTCATTGCACTTCGATTGGGTTGACCCCTGCGATTACCCCAAATGTGGGTAACTCGAGCGTATAATTTCTGGTAGTGGGGACCTGCGTTCGCGCTAGTCCCCGATCAATTCAACAAATAAAAACTTCATTCCTTCTAGAATCCTTCGTCATCAATGACTCTCGCACAAGCATCATCAATCGAACGTCCAACCGCGCGCGCAAACACACAGGAAAAAACAAACGAAAAAAACTAAAAAAAAAAAACTACATTCAACCTTTTTCTTCGACCGGGTTTCCTGTCTTACTACGCTAGTAAACCACGACCGAAAGGAACTCTGGGACACCAGCCAGGAAAACACGCAGCGCACCCTGCCCAGACAGAGAATTTTATATAAGTCTTTCGCCAGCATAAGCTTTTCACCCTACGACAGCTCTATCTTCAAAATACTTGCTCTATACAAGGCCAAAAAGTGAAAGCCTACAGCACCAGGTATTCCCAGGCGGTCACCCATCCAAGTACTAACCTGGCCCTACCGAGCTTGACTGCGGTGATCGGACGAGAACCGGTGTTTTCTCGGTGGTATGGCCGTAGACAAAGTAATAAGGCGAATCTTTTAGCAATATATAGCAGGTCTCGGTGGCCATGTCTTGCTTCTTCTTCGCCCTTCTTGGTTCTCGACGGTTTGGAGCTGCGTTCGACACGTCGAGCCACTGCCAACATGCTGGAACCACTGGAACAACCTTAGGCACCAACCCACACGGTTGCTTTGCCTCTTGGAGGGAGCTTGGGATCCAGGCTGGCAAGAATGAAGGTTATCGCTTCTCGGCCTTTTGGCTAAGATCAAGTGTAGTATCTGTTCTTATCAGCTTAATATCTGATACGCTGCTCATTGAGTAGCTCATATATTAAACTGATTTTTGGAACTGGGCTGTGGAAAAGAGGCTTGCCTCGTCCCGGCCACGGGTTGTCTCGGTCTTGCACTACCTCCGAGTACGGCCCACTTCCCTTTACGGGAAGATTTTCATTCAATTCAAGTCAATCTACTTAAGTGGTTTCAAATTGTAACATTTGACAAGGTGGCGTTAATTGATTATCGCTTGATTTTAATCAAGCGATAATCAATTAATGTCACTTTTGACGAAATGTGTTTGAAAAACAAGATCAATAGACTTAACTTGATAGAGAAACTTTTCTAAAAGTTTCAAAAAACTCATCATGTCTAATTCACTGAAACCTTGTCATTAATTCCATTGCAGATTATTTCAAGGAAAGTTTACAAGTTCGATGCAGTGTTTCAATCCCCCAAGGGTTTCCCACATTCCAGTTCGAGAGGAGACTCAACAGTGGAGGGCAGCGGACTCGTGATATTCATACTTACCTGACGCGGGAGGCAACTGTGATCAACAAGGCAGTCCTCTCAGGGTGAGGCCCTTTCATTGCACTTCGATTGGGTTGACCCCTGCGATTACCCCAAATGTGGGTAACTCGAGCGTATAATTTCTGGTAGTGGGGACCTGCGTTCGCGCTAGTCCCCGATCAATTCAACAAATAAAAACTTCATTCCTTCTAGAATCCTTCGTCATCAATGACTCTCGCACAAGCATCATCAATCGAACGTCCAACCGCGCGCGCAAACACACAGGAAAAAACAAACGAAAAAAACTAAAAAAAAAAAACTACATTCAACCTTTTTCTTCGACCGGGTTTCCTGTCTTACTACGCTAGTAAACCACGACCGAAAGGAACTCTGGGACACCAGCCAGGAAAACACGCAGCGCACCCTGCCCAGACAGAGAATTTTATATAAGTCTTTCGCCAGCATAAGCTTTTCACCCTACGACAGCTCTATCTTCAAAATACTTGCTCTATACAAGGCCAAAAAGTGAAAGCCTACAGCACCAGGTATTCCCAGGCGGTCACCCATCCAAGTACTAACCTGGCCCTACCGAGCTTGACTGCGGTGATCGGACGAGAACCGGTGTTTTCTCGGTGGTATGGCCGTAGACAAAGTAATAAGGCGAATCTTTTAGCAATATATAGCAGGTCTCGGTGGCCATGTCTTGCTTCTTCTTCGCCCTTCTTGGTTCTCGACGGTTTGGAGCTGCGTTCGACACGTCGAGCCACTGCCAACATGCTGGAACCACTGGAACAACCTTAGGCACCAACCCACACGGTTGCTTTGCCTCTTGGAGGGAGCTTGGGATCCAGGCTGGCAAGAATGAAGGTTATCGCTTCTCGGCCTTTTGGCTAAGACCTAGCGGAGCTCTGCCAATTTGTACAGCGGGCTTCCTGTGCTGAGGAGCATTTGCACGTTTTTCCACAACCTTATGGGACATTATGGTGGCCCTGAATAGGTCACGAACCGTGGTGTTTACCGGAGAAAAGGTGACAGTTTCTGGAGGAGCTATAATTGACCACTTAAAGAGTCTAAAGTTTTTGAACAACGTGAGGTGCATGCAGGCTGTGCAGAAAGGGTTTGCTGTGTCCTTTAACAACGAGGACATCCCAAAAAGCTTGCTTGAGATGAGAGAAATGCAACTGGAGGGCCGTGACGTCTTTGTAACGAGGCCAGACACTACGAGATCGATAGTGAAAATCTACGACTTACCTTATGAACTTGAGGACAAACACGTGAGGGAAATGCTCGAAAATTACGGTGAGGTGCTATCATTTAGAAGGGATAGAATGGCTCAACTCCCGTTAGTCGAGAATGGCATAAGGACGGCCATGATGATAATGGAGGATGAGGTCCCTTCGAGACACGCCTTTGGCAAGTACGTAGCCAAAATCTGGTATCCATCTGTTAAGAAGGTCTGCAGGATATGCCAGGAGGAAGGACATATTGGAGCGAACTGTCCCGAATTCAAATGCAGGAGATGCAAAAAACAGGGGCATTACGTCAGGAACTGCCCTGATCCTGTGATATGCCGCAACTGTAATGAAGAAGGGCACTTTGCCCGCGACTGCATGGCGGGAACGAGGTGTAGCAAGTGTAGAGATTTGGGCCACTATGCTGAAACGTGCACTCGCGCACAGGTGGCTTCGCAGCCCAACGTGATCGAGTTAGAGACTGACTCCCAGGTACCAGGGATAGCGACGGAACCCCAGACGGCAGAGACACAGATGGACTTGCAAAACTTTGTTGCGGAAATGACCAGCTCAACATTGTTTACCCCAGACATGCTGAACAGAGCCGCGCCGAATAGTATCCCGCTGTATTCTGACGGGGCTACACAAGATGACTTTACAGATGATGATTATGAAGATGATAACAGCACTACCCAAGACCAATCCTCGACCTCTGGTCAACCTCCGACGAAGAGGAACAGAAGAAGGCCAAGGGGAAAGAAAAAATGACTCGTTAGGTTTTTGTAATGTTCGTCAATCTCCATGTCTGTTCATTGTGTAAGTATTAATGTCCGGGGAATGGGCTCTGCGCGTCGATGTCAACTTGTTGCGTCTGTGTTGTCTAAGTGGGATGTCGTTTTTGTACAAGAATCGTTTGTAAATTCTGTGTGTAAGGCTGATCGTTTTCAGAATGAGTGGGGAGGGTTTGGTTTTTGGAGTTTTGGTGAGGAGAGGAGCGCTGGAGTGGGGATAATATTTAAAAAAAAGAAAAATTTTCGAGTGGTGGATGAGTTGCGTGATACTGATGGAAGAGTGATGAGCGTTTTAGTAGAGTGGGGTGGGGTTCGTTATACGTTTTTATGTGTGTACGCGCCGGTGGACTTGCGTAAACGTAAACAGTTCCTGTGTGATTTGTATCCGTATGTTTTTCCGGGTTCGTTGCTGATTATGGCGGGTGATTTTAATTGTGTATCCCGTAATGTTGATTCGTCGTGTGTGTCAGGGGCTAATAGAGCGGGTTCAAAGGAGTTGGGGTATTTTGTTCATGATTTTGATTTAGTAGATGGGTGGGTACAGTTCTATGGGGGAGTTACGCATTTCACGTGGGTGGGTCAGGGGGGAGGTTCTAGGCTTGATAGAGTGTATTTTTCGCGTAGATTAATAGGTAAGTTTTCTTTGTGGCATGAGCCACTAGGGGTGTCGGATCATGATGGGGTGGGGTTTAGTTTGCAAGTGGGAGGTCAGGTAAGGGGGAGGGGGTTATGGAAAATGAATAATGATTTGCTAAAGGATTTGGATTTTGTGAGAGATATGAGGGAATGGCTAGAGATTGAGTTAGAATTGAGTGCTGGGCGTGAATGGGAGGAGTGGAGTGATTTGAAAGAAGGTATGAAAAAATACACCATAAAATATAGCAAAAATAGAGCGAGAGTGAAGAGATTAAAAAAGGATATAATTACAAAGGATATAATAAGATTAAAAGGAAAGCTAAGGAATGGTGAGAACGTTAGCATGCAGTTAGACAAGCTAGTGTGTAGTTTGAAGCAATTGGTAGAGAGTGAGGTGGAAGGTATCAAAGTGAGAAGTAGAGCGAAGTGGGTGGAGGATGGGGAAAAGCCGAGTAGGTTTTTCTTCAGCCTTAATAAAGAACACGGTGGGAATAACGAGATTGATAGCTTGCTGGATGAAAATGGTACGGAGAGTGTAGGTCAGAGTGAGAAATTGAGGATTATTGAGAGCTTTTATAGGGGTTTGTTTAAGGAAGAGGTTACGGAATACAGTGTGCAGAGTGAGTTACTTACAAAGGTGGAGAGGGGTCTGCAAACTGAGTCGTCTGAAAAGTGTGAGGGGTTGATAAATGTGAGTGAAATGGAAATGGCTGTGAAGGGAATGGGGTTGGGAAAAACACCAGGGGAGGATGGTTTATCTCTAGAATTTTATAGATGTTTTGGGGACTTATTGTTGCCGTTTTTGTCTAGCGTAGCGAATCAGAGTTTTGAGAGGGGTATGTTTCCAGAGGGTATGGTGAGGAGTGTGGTGAGGCTGTTGTTCAAGAAGGGGGATAGGTCTGACCTGCGTAACTGGCGGCCTATTTCCCTTCTGAATGTTGATTATAAGATAATTGCAAAAGTTCTGGGGGGGAGGTTGAGTGGTGTGATTGGGGAGGTTGTAGAGGGTGATCAAACGTGTGGGGTACCGGGGAGGTCGATTTCTGAGAATTTGAATCTAGTGAGGGATATGTTGTGGGATATTGAGAGATTGGGTCAAAGGGGAGTAGTTCTTTCTCTCGATCAAGAGAAAGCGTTTGATAGAGTGGACAGAGGGTTTTTGAACAGAGTGCTAGAGGTTTTTGGTTTTGGGGATTCTTTTCGGGGCTGGATGAAAGTTTTGTATGAGGGGGCGTGCGCTAGAGTGATTTGTAATGGTTCGTTAACGGGGAGCATTGGGTTGGGGAAAGGGATTAGGCAGGGATGCCCTCTGTCACCAATGCTATATGTATTGGTGGCAGAGATCTTAGCTTGCAATATTAGAGCGTCGGAAGGGGTACAAGGCTTTTTGGTTCCGGGGTCGGGGGGAAAGGAGTCGAAGGTGGTGCAGTATGCTGATGATGCGACTCTGTTGTTGAGGAATGAGGCATCGGTAGGGAAGGTACTTGATTTAGTGGATTTTTTTGGGAGGGGTACAGGGGCAAGGTTAAATAGGGTTAAGTCTGAAGCAATGTGGGTGGGTAAGTGGAAGGGGAGAGGGGAAAAGCCGTGGGGCCTGAAGTGGGTAGTTAAGATGAAGATTCTGGGGATTTGGTTTGGGGATAATGTGAGAGATGAGAATTGGGTGGGAAAGATCGAGAAACTGAGGGGTGTGTTAAATAGGTGGTCGGGTAGAAAGCTATCATTATGGGGTAAGGTTTTAATTGTTAAAGTTTTGGGTATGGCAAAGTTAGATTATGCTGCGAGAG
>OX459095.1:1845000-1852500 GCA_949775045.1 Metridium senile
GAGGGCAGCGGACTCGTGATATTCATACTTACCTGACGCGGGAGGCAACTGTGATCAACAAGGCAGTCCTCTCAGGGTGAGGCCCTTTCATTGCACTTCGATTGGGTTGACCCCTGCGATTACCCCAAATGTGGGTAACTCGAGCGTATAATTTCTGGTAGTGGGGACCTGCGTTCGCGCTAGTCCCCGATCAATTCAACAAATAAAAACTTCATTCCTTCTAGAATCCTTCGTCATCAATGACTCTCGCACAAGCATCATCAATCGAACGTCCAACCGCGCGCGCAAACACACAGGAAAAAACAAACGAAAAAAACTAAAAAAAAAAAACTACATTCAACCTTTTTCTTCGACCGGGTTTCCTGTCTTACTACGCTAGTAAACCACGACCGAAAGGAACTCTGGGACACCAGCCAGGAAAACACGCAGCGCACCCTGCCCAGACAGAGAATTTTATATAAGTCTTTCGCCAGCATAAGCTTTTCACCCTACGACAGCTCTATCTTCAAAATACTTGCTCTATACAAGGCCAAAAAGTGAAAGCCTACAGCACCAGGTATTCCCAGGCGGTCACCCATCCAAGTACTAACCTGGCCCTACCGAGCTTGACTGCGGTGATCGGACGAGAACCGGTGTTTTCTCGGTGGTATGGCCGTAGACAAAGTAATAAGGCGAATCTTTTAGCAATATATAGCAGGTCTCGGTGGCCATGTCTTGCTTCTTCTTCGCCCTTCTTGGTTCTCGACGGTTTGGAGCTGCGTTCGACACGTCGAGCCACTGCCAACATGCTGGAACCACTGGAACAACCTTAGGCACCAACCCACACGGTTGCTTTGCCTCTTGGAGGGAGCTTGGGATCCAGGCTGGCAAGAATGAAGGTTATCGCTTCTCGGCCTTTTGGCTAAGATCAAGTGTAGTATCTGTTCTTATCAGCTTAATATCTGATACGCTGCTCATTGAGTAGCTCATATATTAAACTGATTTTTGGAACTGGGCTGTGGAAAAGAGGCTTGCCTCGTCCCGGCCACGGGTTGTCTCGGTCTTGCACTACCTCCGAGTACGGCCCACTTCCCTTTACGGGAAGATTTTCATTCAATTCAAGTCAATCTACTTAAGTGGTTTCAAATTGTAACATTTGACAAGGTGGCGTTAATTGATTATCGCTTGATTTTAATCAAGCGATAATCAATTAATGTCACTTTTGACGAAATGTGTTTGAAAAACAAGATCAATAGACTTAACTTGATAGAGAAACTTTTCTAAAAGTTTCAAAAAACTCATCATGTCTAATTCACTGAAACCTTGTCATTAATTCCATTGCAGATTATTTCAAGGAAAGTTTACAAGTTCGATGCAGTGTTTCAATCCCCCAAGGGTTTCCCACATTCCAGTTCGAGAGGAGACTCAACAGTGGAGGGCAGCGGACTCGTGATATTCATACTTACCTGACGCGGGAGGCAACTGTGATCAACAAGGCAGTCCTCTCAGGGTGAGGCCCTTTCATTGCACTTCGATTGGGTTGACCCCTGCGATTACCCCAAATGTGGGTAACTCGAGCGTATAATTTCTGGTAGTGGGGACCTGCGTTCGCGCTAGTCCCCGATCAATTCAACAAATAAAAACTTCATTCCTTCTAGAATCCTTCGTCATCAATGACTCTCGCACAAGCATCATCAATCGAACGTCCAACCGCGCGCGCAAACACACAGGAAAAAACAAACGAAAAAAACTAAAAAAAAAAAACTACATTCAACCTTTTTCTTCGACCGGGTTTCCTGTCTTACTACGCTAGTAAACCACGACCGAAAGGAACTCTGGGACACCAGCCAGGAAAACACGCAGCGCACCCTGCCCAGACAGAGAATTTTATATAAGTCTTTCGCCAGCATAAGCTTTTCACCCTACGACAGCTCTATCTTCAAAATACTTGCTCTATACAAGGCCAAAAAGTGAAAGCCTACAGCACCAGGTATTCCCAGGCGGTCACCCATCCAAGTACTAACCTGGCCCTACCGAGCTTGACTGCGGTGATCGGACGAGAACCGGTGTTTTCTCGGTGGTATGGCCGTAGACAAAGTAATAAGGCGAATCTTTTAGCAATATATAGCAGGTCTCGGTGGCCATGTCTTGCTTCTTCTTCGCCCTTCTTGGTTCTCGACGGTTTGGAGCTGCGTTCGACACGTCGAGCCACTGCCAACATGCTGGAACCACTGGAACAACCTTAGGCACCAACCCACACGGTTGCTTTGCCTCTTGGAGGGAGCTTGGGATCCAGGCTGGCAAGAATGAAGGTTATCGCTTCTCGGCCTTTTGGCTAAGACCTAGCGGAGCTCTGCCAATTTGTACAGCGGGCTTCCTGTGTTGAGGAGCATTTGCACGTTTTTCCACAACCTTATGGGACATTATGGTGGCCCTGAATAGGTCACGAACCGTGGTGTTTACCGGAGAAAAGGTGACAGTTTCTGGAGGAGCTATAATTGACCATTTAAAGAGTCTAAAGTTTTTGAACAACGTGAGGTGCATGCAGGCTGTGCAGAAAGGGTTTGCTGTGTCCTTTAACAACGAGGACATCCCAAAAAGCTTGCTTGAGATGAGAGAAATGCAACTGGAGGGCCGTGACGTCTTTGTAACGAGGCCAGACACTACGAGATCGATAGTGAAAATCTACGACTTACCTTATGAACTTGAGGACAAACACGTGAGGGAAATGCTCGAAAATTACGGTGAGGTGCTATCATTTAGAAGGGATAGAATGGCTCAACTCCCGTTAGTCGAGAATGGCATAAGGACGGCCATGATGATAATGGAGGATGAGGTCCCTTCGAGACACGCCTTTGGCAAGTACGTAGCCAAAATCTGGTATCCATCTGTTAAGAAGGTCTGCAGGATATGCCAGGAGGAAGGACATATTGGAGCGAACTGTCCCGAATTCAAATGCAGGAGATGCAAAAAACAGGGGCATTACGTCAGGAACTGCCCTGATCCTGTGATATGCCGCAACTGTAATGAAGAAGGGCACTTTGCCCGCGACTGCATGGCGGGAACGAGGTGTAGCAAGTGTAGAGATTTGGGCCACTATGCTGAAACGTGCACTCGCGCACAGGTGGCTTCGCAGCCCAACGTGATCGAGTTAGAGACTGACTCCCAGGTACCAGGGATAGCGACGGAACCCCAGACGGCAGAGACACAGATGGACTTGCAAAACTTTGTTGCGGAAATGACCAGCTCAACATTGTTTACCCCAGACATGCTGAACAGAGTCGCGCCGAATAGTATCCCGCTGTATTCTGACGGGGCTACACAAGATGACTTTACAGATGATGATTATGAAGATGATAACAGCACTACCCAAGACCAATCCTCGACCTCTGGTCAACCTCCGACGAAGAGGAACAGAAGAAGGCCAAGGGGAAAGAAAAAATGACTCGTTAGGTTTTTGTAATGTTCGTCAATCTCCATGTCTGTTCATTGTGTAAGTATTAATGTCCGGGGAATGGGCTCTGCGCGTCGATGTCAACTTGTTGCGTCTGTGTTGTCTAAGTGGGATGTCGTTTTTGTACAAGAATCGTTTGTAAATTCTGTGTGTAAGGCTGATCGTTTTCAGAATGAGTGGGGAGGGTTTGGTTTTTGGAGTTTTGGTGAGGAGAGGAGCGCTGGAGTGGGGATAATATTTAAAAAAAAGAAAAATTTTCGAGTGGTGGATGAGTTGCGTGATACTGATGGAAGAGTGATGAGCGTTTTAGTAGAGTGGGGTGGGGTTCGTTATACGTTTTTATGTGTGTACGCGCCGGTGGACTTGCGTAAACGTAAACAGTTCCTGTGTGATTTGTATCCGTATGTTTTTCCGGGTTCGTTGCTGATTATGGCGGGTGATTTTAATTGTGTATCCCGTAATGTTGATTCGTCGTGTGTGTCAGGGGCTAATAGAGCGGGTTCAAAGGAGTTGGGGTATTTTGTTCATGATTTTGATTTAGTAGATGGGTGGGTACAGTTCTATGGGGGAGTTACGCATTTCACGTGGGTGGGTCAGGGGGGAGGTTCTAGGCTTGATAGAGTGTATTTTTCGCGTAGATTAATAGGTAAGTTTTCTTTGTGGCATGAGCCACTAGGGGTGTCGGATCATGATGGGGTGGGGTTTAGTTTGCAAGTGGGAGGTCAGGTAAGGGGGAGGGGGTTATGGAAAATGAATAATGATTTGCTAAAGGATTTGGATTTTGTGAGAGATATGAGGGAATGGCTAGAGATTGAGTTAGAATTGAGTGCTGGGCGTGAATGGGAGGAGTGGAGTGATTTGAAAGAAGGTATGAAAAAATACACCATAAAATATAGCAAAAATAGAGCGAGAGTGAAGAGATTAAAAAAGGATATAATTACAAAGGATATAATAAGATTAAAAGGAAAGCTAAGGAATGGTGAGAACGTTAGCATGCAGTTAGACAAGCTAGTGTGTAGTTTGAAGCAATTGGTAGAGAGTGAGGTGGAAGGTATCAAAGTGAGAAGTAGAGCGAAGTGGGTGGAGGATGGGGAAAAGCCGAGTAGGTTTTTCTTCAGCCTTAATAAAGAACACGGTGGGAATAACGAGATTGATAGCTTGCTGGATGAAAATGGTACGGAGAGTGTAGGTCAGAGTGAGAAATTGAGGATTATTGAGAGCTTTTATAGGGAGTTGTTTAAGGAAGAGGTTACGGAATACAGTGTGCAGAGTGAGTTACTTACAAAGGTGGAGAGGGGTCTGCAAACTGAGTCGTCTGAAAAGTGTGAGGGGTTGATAAATGTGAGTGAAATGGAAATGGCTGTGAAGGGAATGGGGTTGGGAAAAACACCAGGGGAGGATGGTTTATCTCTAGAATTTTATAGATGTTTTGGGGACTTATTGTTGCCGTTTTTGTCTAGCGTAGCGAATCAGAGTTTTGAGAGGGGTATGTTTCCAGAGGGTATGGTGAGGAGTGTGGTGAGGCTGTTGTTCAAGAAGGGGGATAGGTCTGACCTGCGTAACTGGCGGCCTATTTCCCTTCTGAATGTTGATTATAAGATAATTGCAAAAGTTCTGGGGGGGAGGTTGAGTGGTGTGATTGGGGAGGTTGTAGAGGGTGATCAAACGTGTGGGGTACCGGGGAGGTCGATTTCTGAGAATTTGAATCTAGTGAGGGATATGTTGTGGGATATTGAGAGATTGGGTCAAAGGGGAGTAGTTCTTTCTCTCGATCAAGAGAAAGCGTTTGATAGAGTGGACAGAGGGTTTTTGAACAGAGTGCTAGAGGTTTTTGGTTTTGGGGATTCTTTTCGGGGCTGGATGAAAGTTTTGTATGAGGGGGCGTGCGCTAGAGTGATTTGTAATGGTTCGTTAACGGGGAGCATTGGGTTGGGGAAAGGGATTAGGCAGGGATGCCCTCTGTCACCAATGCTATATGTATTGGTGGCAGAGATCTTAGCTTGCAATATTAGAGCGTCGGAAGGGGTACAAGGCTTTTTGGTTCCGGGGTCGGGGGGAAAGGAGTCGAAGGTGGTGCAGTATGCTGATGATGCGACTCTGTTGTTGAGGAATGAGGCATCGGTAGGGAAGGTACTTGATTTAGTGGATTTTTTTGGGAGGGGTACAGGGGCAAGGTTAAATAGGGTTAAGTCTGAAGCAATGTGGGTGGGTAAGTGGAAGGGGAGAGGGGAAAAGCCGTGGGGCCTGAAGTGGGTAGTTAAGATGAAGATTCTGGGGATTTGGTTTGGGGATAATGTGAGAGATGAGAATTGGGTGGGAAAGATCGAGAAACTGAGGGGTGTGTTAAATAGGTGGTCGGGTAGAAAGCTATCATTATGGGGTAAGGTTTTAATTGTTAAAGTTTTGGGTATGGCAAAGTTAGATTATGCTGCGAGAGTTTTAAGTGTCCCGGGTTATGTTGTGAAGGAGGTAAATAAACTGATTTGGGGTTTCCTATGGGGGGGTAGGGTTGAACTAATTAAGAGAGACACGTGTTTGTTACCTGTTGGGGAGGGTGGATTGGGCATGGTGGATTTCAGTATAAGGATTAGAGCTTTGCATGTGGTGAATGTTTTGTGTACGCTGCGTCGCGATAACTGTATGGCTTTTTGTTTTATGAGATATTTGTTGGGTAACCGTGTTGCTAATGTAGTTGAAGGGTTGTCTGATTTACGTACTAATTTGTTGCCCTCGTCGGAGGTGGTACCTGATTTCTATGTAAATGCTTTGGCTGATCTTCGTGCTTTTGATGTTAAAGCTGACACGTCAGTAAAATCGGTGTATACGCTTATGGTTAGTAAAGTGTATGTGAAACCTAGATGTGAGTTACTGTGGAGTCGTTGTGTTCAAGGTTTAGTATGGAAAGACGTGTGGGGTGTTTTTAAAAAGTCGATGGCAATTAAGACGGTGAGTGAAGTGAGGTGGAGGATTGTTCAGAGAATATCGAAAGTTAGAACGAGTCTGAAAGAATGGGGACATAATATCGGGGATATAAGCTGTGCGGTGTGTGGTGAGCAGGAAACAATTAACCATTGTTTTCTGGAGTGTCGTAGAGTGAAGCGTGCTTGGGGTTGGGTGATGTCTGTAGTGCAAGATTTAGTTCCGCAGAGTTTTAGTATTAACGTCAGTAATGTGTTGTTGTGTACTTTTGTGAATGGGCGTAAACATGAGGGGATTGTAGTATTTGTGATCGAGTGCATGTTGTATGTAATTTGGTTATTTCGTAATCGTGCAACTTTTGATCGTATCATTGTATCGTATCGTGATGTGATTCGTCAATGTAAACAAGAGGTGAGAGGACGGATTATAGTTGATCGCGCAAGGCTGTCCGAGCGGGTTTTTGGTGAAACATGGGAAGCGAAGTTTAGGGCGCGCATGCTTGGGCTGGGTTAGCAAAAGAACTAACAGAATTAGCAGACATGTTATAAAAGGTTAATAGCTTAACTTAGCATAGAAGAATAAGTCCTTAAGTGTGGGCTTGAAATAATACAAGAAATACCTAAAGATAGATTGATAACTGATATAAAAGTTAACAAACGTTAACTTATTATAGTCGTATAAGTACAAATGAATAATAAGTATAGTAAGCACAATAAGGATAGATTGATAACTTATATAAAAGTTAACAAAAGTTAACTTATTGTAGTCGTATAAGGATAAACAAACGAATAATAAGTACAGTAAGCACAATAAGGATAGATTGATAACTGATAGAAAAGTTAACAATAGTTAACTTACTATAGTCGTATAAGGATAAACAAATGAATAATAAGGATGAACAAACGAATAATAAGTATAGTAAGCACAATAAGGATAGAATGACAAATGATACAAAAGTTAACAGAAGTTAACGTTATATAGACGTAGAAGTAAGACCAAATGAGTCAATAAGTATAGTAATCATAATAAGTATAGGACAGAATGATAAATATAAGAATGTAAATAGGAATATAATGAAACTGTGAAATCGAAATTTAAATAGCTAGGATTGTAAGTTATGACTTGTAAATATATCTATAAATGCTTAT
>OX459095.1:1855000-1872500 GCA_949775045.1 Metridium senile
GCACCAGGTATTCCCAGGCGGTCACCCATCCAAGTACTAACCTGGCCCTACCGAGCTTGACTGCGGTGATCGGACGAGAACCGGTGTTTTCTCGGTGGTATGGCCGTAGACAAAGTAATAAGGCGAATCTTTTAGCAATATATAGCAGGTCTCGGTGGCCATGTCTTGCTTCTTCTTCGCCCTTCTTGGTTCTCGACGGTTTGGAGCTGCGTTCGACACGTCGAGCCACTGCCAACATGCTGGAACCACTGGAACAACCTTAGGCACCAACCCACACGGTTGCTTTGCCTCTTGGAGGGAGCTTGGGATCCAGGCTGGCAAGAATGAAGGTTATCGCTTCTCGGCCTTTTGGCTAAGATCAAGTGTAGTATCTGTTCTTATCAGCTTAATATCTGATACGCTGCTCATTGAGTAGCTCATATATTAAACTGATTTTTGGAACTGGGCTGTGGAAAAGAGGCTTGCCTCGTCCCGGCCACGGGTTGTCTCGGTCTTGCACTACCTCCGAGTACGGCCCACTTCCCTTTACGGGAAGATTTTCATTCAATTCAAGTCAATCTACTTAAGTGGTTTCAAATTGTAACATTTGACAAGGTGGCGTTAATTGATTATCGCTTGATTTTAATCAAGCGATAATCAATTAATGTCACTTTTGACGAAATGTGTTTGAAAAACAAGATCAATAGACTTAACTTGATAGAGAAACTTTTCTAAAAGTTTCAAAAAACTCATCATGTCTAATTCACTGAAACCTTGTCATTAATTCCATTGCAGATTATTTCAAGGAAAGTTTACAAGTTCGATGCAGTGTTTCAATCCCCCAAGGGTTTCCCACATTCCAGTTCGAGAGGAGACTCAACAGTGGAGGGCAGCGGACTCGTGATATTCATACTTACCTGACGCGGGAGGCAACTGTGATCAACAAGGCAGTCCTCTCAGGGTGAGGCCCTTTCATTGCACTTCGATTGGGTTGACCCCTGCGATTACCCCAAATGTGGGTAACTCGAGCGTATAATTTCTGGTAGTGGGGACCTGCGTTCGCGCTAGTCCCCGATCAATTCAACAAATAAAAACTTCATTCCTTCTAGAATCCTTCGTCATCAATGACTCTCGCACAAGCATCATCAATCGAACGTCCAACCGCGCGCGCAAACACACAGGAAAAAACAAACGAAAAAAACTAAAAAAAAAAAACTACATTCAACCTTTTTCTTCGACCGGGTTTCCTGTCTTACTACGCTAGTAAACCACGACCGAAAGGAACTCTGGGACACCAGCCAGGAAAACACGCAGCGCACCCTGCCCAGACAGAGAATTTTATATAAGTCTTTCGCCAGCATAAGCTTTTCACCCTACGACAGCTCTATCTTCAAAATACTTGCTCTATACAAGGCCAAAAAGTGAAAGCCTACAGCACCAGGTATTCCCAGGCGGTCACCCATCCAAGTACTAACCTGGCCCTACCGAGCTTGACTGCGGTGATCGGACGAGAACCGGTGTTTTCTCGGTGGTATGGCCGTAGACAAAGTAATAAGGCGAATCTTTTAGCAATATATAGCAGGTCTCGGTGGCCATGTCTTGCTTCTTCTTCGCCCTTCTTGGTTCTCGACGGTTTGGAGCTGCGTTCGACACGTCGAGCCACTGCCAACATGCTGGAACCACTGGAACAACCTTAGGCACCAACCCACACGGTTGCTTTGCCTCTTGGAGGGAGCTTGGGATCCAGGCTGGCAAGAATGAAGGTTATCGCTTCTCGGCCTTTTGGCTAAGATCAAGTGTAGTATCTGTTCTTATCAGCTTAATATCTGATACGCTGCTCATTGAGTAGCTCATATATTAAACTGATTTTTGGAACTGGGCTGTGGAAAAGAGGCTTGCCTCGTCCCGGCCACGGGTTGTCTCGGTCTTGCACTACCTCCGAGTACGGCCCACTTCCCTTTACGGGAAGATTTTCATTCAATTCAAGTCAATCTACTTAAGTGGTTTCAAATTGTAACATTTGACAAGGTGGCGTTAATTGATTATCGCTTGATTTTAATCAAGCGATAATCAATTAATGTCACTTTTGACGAAATGTGTTTGAAAAACAAGATCAATAGACTTAACTTGATAGAGAAACTTTTCTAAAAGTTTCAAAAAACTCATCATGTCTAATTCACTGAAACCTTGTCATTAATTCCATTGCAGATTATTTCAAGGAAAGTTTACAAGTTCGATGCAGTGTTTCAATCCCCCAAGGGTTTCCCACATTCCAGTTCGAGAGGAGACTCAACAGTGGAGGGCAGCGGACTCGTGATATTCATACTTACCTGACGCGGGAGGCAACTGTGATCAACAAGGCAGTCCTCTCAGGGTGAGGCCCTTTCATTGCACTTCGATTGGGTTGACCCCTGCGATTACCCCAAATGTGGGTAACTCGAGCGTATAATTTCTGGTAGTGGGGACCTGCGTTCGCGCTAGTCCCCGATCAATTCAACAAATAAAAACTTCATTCCTTCTAGAATCCTTCGTCATCAATGACTCTCGCACAAGCATCATCAATCGAACGTCCAACCGCGCGCGCAAACACACAGGAAAAAACAAACGAAAAAAACTAAAAAAAAAAAACTACATTCAACCTTTTTCTTCGACCGGGTTTCCTGTCTTACTACGCTAGTAAACCACGACCGAAAGGAACTCTGGGACACCAGCCAGGAAAACACGCAGCGCACCCTGCCCAGACAGAGAATTTTATATAAGTCTTTCGCCAGCATAAGCTTTTCACCCTACGACAGCTCTATCTTCAAAATACTTGCTCTATACAAGGCCAAAAAGTGAAAGCCTACAGCACCAGGTATTCCCAGGCGGTCACCCATCCAAGTACTAACCTGGCCCTACCGAGCTTGACTGCGGTGATCGGACGAGAACCGGTGTTTTCTCGGTGGTATGGCCGTAGACAAAGTAATAAGGCGAATCTTTTAGCAATATATAGCAGGTCTCGGTGGCCATGTCTTGCTTCTTCTTCGCCCTTCTTGGTTCTCGACGGTTTGGAGCTGCGTTCGACACGTCGAGCCACTGCCAACATGCTGGAACCACTGGAACAACCTTAGGCACCAACCCACACGGTTGCTTTGCCTCTTGGAGGGAGCTTGGGATCCAGGCTGGCAAGAATGAAGGTTATCGCTTCTCGGCCTTTTGGCTAAGATCAAGTGTAGTATCTGTTCTTATCAGCTTAATATCTGATACGCTGCTCATTGAGTAGCTCATATATTAAACTGATTTTTGGAACTGGGCTGTGGAAAAGAGGCTTGCCTCGTCCCGGCCACGGGTTGTCTCGGTCTTGCACTACCTCCGAGTACGGCCCACTTCCCTTTACGGGAAGATTTTCATTCAATTCAAGTCAATCTACTTAAGTGGTTTCAAATTGTAACATTTGACAAGGTGGCGTTAATTGATTATCGCTTGATTTTAATCAAGCGATAATCAATTAATGTCACTTTTGACGAAATGTGTTTGAAAAACAAGATCAATAGACTTAACTTGATAGAGAAACTTTTCTAAAAGTTTCAAAAAACTCATCATGTCTAATTCACTGAAACCTTGTCATTAATTCCATTGCAGATTATTTCAAGGAAAGTTTACAAGTTCGATGCAGTGTTTCAATCCCCCAAGGGTTTCCCACATTCCAGTTCGAGAGGAGACTCAACAGTGGAGGGCAGCGGACTCGTGATATTCATACTTACCTGACGCGGGAGGCAACTGTGATCAACAAGGCAGTCCTCTCAGGGTGAGGCCCTTTCATTGCACTTCGATTGGGTTGACCCCTGCGATTACCCCAAATGTGGGTAACTCGAGCGTATAATTTCTGGTAGTGGGGACCTGCGTTCGCGCTAGTCCCCGATCAATTCAACAAATAAAAACTTCATTCCTTCTAGAATCCTTCGTCATCAATGACTCTCGCACAAGCATCATCAATCGAACGTCCAACCGCGCGCGCAAACACACAGGAAAAAACAAACGAAAAAAACTAAAAAAAAAAAACTACATTCAACCTTTTTCTTCGACCGGGTTTCCTGTCTTACTACGCTAGTAAACCACGACCGAAAGGAACTCTGGGACACCAGCCAGGAAAACACGCAGCGCACCCTGCCCAGACAGAGAATTTTATATAAGTCTTTCGCCAGCATAAGCTTTTCACCCTACGACAGCTCTATCTTCAAAATACTTGCTCTATACAAGGCCAAAAAGTGAAAGCCTACAGCACCAGGTATTCCCAGGCGGTCACCCATCCAAGTACTAACCTGGCCCTACCGAGCTTGACTGCGGTGATCGGACGAGAACCGGTGTTTTCTCGGTGGTATGGCCGTAGACAAAGTAATAAGGCGAATCTTTTAGCAATATATAGCAGGTCTCGGTGGCCATGTCTTGCTTCTTCTTCGCCCTTCTTGGTTCTCGACGGTTTGGAGCTGCGTTCGACACGTCGAGCCACTGCCAACATGCTGGAACCACTGGAACAACCTTAGGCACCAACCCACACGGTTGCTTTGCCTCTTGGAGGGAGCTTGGGATCCAGGCTGGCAAGAATGAAGGTTATCGCTTCTCGGCCTTTTGGCTAAGATCAAGTGTAGTATCTGTTCTTATCAGCTTAATATCTGATACGCTGCTCATTGAGTAGCTCATATATTAAACTGATTTTTGGAACTGGGCTGTGGAAAAGAGGCTTGCCTCGTCCCGGCCACGGGTTGTCTCGGTCTTGCACTACCTCCGAGTACGGCCCACTTCCCTTTACGGGAAGATTTTCATTCAATTCAAGTCAATCTACTTAAGTGGTTTCAAATTGTAACATTTGACAAGGTGGCGTTAATTGATTATCGCTTGATTTTAATCAAGCGATAATCAATTAATGTCACTTTTGACGAAATGTGTTTGAAAAACAAGATCAATAGACTTAACTTGATAGAGAAACTTTTCTAAAAGTTTCAAAAAACTCATCATGTCTAATTCACTGAAACCTTGTCATTAATTCCATTGCAGATTATTTCAAGGAAAGTTTACAAGTTCGATGCAGTGTTTCAATCCCCCAAGGGTTTCCCACATTCCAGTTCGAGAGGAGACTCAACAGTGGAGGGCAGCGGACTCGTGATATTCATACTTACCTGACGCGGGAGGCAACTGTGATCAACAAGGCAGTCCTCTCAGGGTGAGGCCCTTTCATTGCACTTCGATTGGGTTGACCCCTGCGATTACCCCAAATGTGGGTAACTCGAGCGTATAATTTCTGGTAGTGGGGACCTGCGTTCGCGCTAGTCCCCGATCAATTCAACAAATAAAAACTTCATTCCTTCTAGAATCCTTCGTCATCAATGACTCTCGCACAAGCATCATCAATCGAACGTCCAACCGCGCGCGCAAACACACAGGAAAAAACAAACGAAAAAAACTAAAAAAAAAAAACTACATTCAACCTTTTTCTTCGACCGGGTTTCCTGTCTTACTACGCTAGTAAACCACGACCGAAAGGAACTCTGGGACACCAGCCAGGAAAACACGCAGCGCACCCTGCCCAGACAGAGAATTTTATATAAGTCTTTCGCCAGCATAAGCTTTTCACCCTACGACAGCTCTATCTTCAAAATACTTGCTCTATACAAGGCCAAAAAGTGAAAGCCTACAGCACCAGGTATTCCCAGGCGGTCACCCATCCAAGTACTAACCTGGCCCTACCGAGCTTGACTGCGGTGATCGGACGAGAACCGGTGTTTTCTCGGTGGTATGGCCGTAGACAAAGTAATAAGGCGAATCTTTTAGCAATATATAGCAGGTCTCGGTGGCCATGTCTTGCTTCTTCTTCGCCCTTCTTGGTTCTCGACGGTTTGGAGCTGCGTTCGACACGTCGAGCCACTGCCAACATGCTGGAACCACTGGAACAACCTTAGGCACCAACCCACACGGTTGCTTTGCCTCTTGGAGGGAGCTTGGGATCCAGGCTGGCAAGAATGAAGGTTATCGCTTCTCGGCCTTTTGGCTAAGATCAAGTGTAGTATCTGTTCTTATCAGCTTAATATCTGATACGCTGCTCATTGAGTAGCTCATATATTAAACTGATTTTTGGAACTGGGCTGTGGAAAAGAGGCTTGCCTCGTCCCGGCCACGGGTTGTCTCGGTCTTGCACTACCTCCGAGTACGGCCCACTTCCCTTTACGGGAAGATTTTCATTCAATTCAAGTCAATCTACTTAAGTGGTTTCAAATTGTAACATTTGACAAGGTGGCGTTAATTGATTATCGCTTGATTTTAATCAAGCGATAATCAATTAATGTCACTTTTGACGAAATGTGTTTGAAAAACAAGATCAATAGACTTAACTTGATAGAGAAACTTTTCTAAAAGTTTCAAAAAACTCATCATGTCTAATTCACTGAAACCTTGTCATTAATTCCATTGCAGATTATTTCAAGGAAAGTTTACAAGTTCGATGCAGTGTTTCAATCCCCCAAGGGTTTCCCACATTCCAGTTCGAGAGGAGACTCAACAGTGGAGGGCAGCGGACTCGTGATATTCATACTTACCTGACGCGGGAGGCAACTGTGATCAACAAGGCAGTCCTCTCAGGGTGAGGCCCTTTCATTGCACTTCGATTGGGTTGACCCCTGCGATTACCCCAAATGTGGGTAACTCGAGCGTATAATTTCTGGTAGTGGGGACCTGCGTTCGCGCTAGTCCCCGATCAATTCAACAAATAAAAACTTCATTCCTTCTAGAATCCTTCGTCATCAATGACTCTCGCACAAGCATCATCAATCGAACGTCCAACCGCGCGCGCAAACACACAGGAAAAAACAAACGAAAAAAACTAAAAAAAAAAAACTACATTCAACCTTTTTCTTCGACCGGGTTTCCTGTCTTACTACGCTAGTAAACCACGACCGAAAGGAACTCTGGGACACCAGCCAGGAAAACACGCAGCGCACCCTGCCCAGACAGAGAATTTTATATAAGTCTTTCGCCAGCATAAGCTTTTCACCCTACGACAGCTCTATCTTCAAAATACTTGCTCTATACAAGGCCAAAAAGTGAAAGCCTACAGCACCAGGTATTCCCAGGCGGTCACCCATCCAAGTACTAACCTGGCCCTACCGAGCTTGACTGCGGTGATCGGACGAGAACCGGTGTTTTCTCGGTGGTATGGCCGTAGACAAAGTAATAAGGCGAATCTTTTAGCAATATATAGCAGGTCTCGGTGGCCATGTCTTGCTTCTTCTTCGCCCTTCTTGGTTCTCGACGGTTTGGAGCTGCGTTCGACACGTCGAGCCACTGCCAACATGCTGGAACCACTGGAACAACCTTAGGCACCAACCCACACGGTTGCTTTGCCTCTTGGAGGGAGCTTGGGATCCAGGCTGGCAAGAATGAAGGTTATCGCTTCTCGGCCTTTTGGCTAAGATCAAGTGTAGTATCTGTTCTTATCAGCTTAATATCTGATACGCTGCTCATTGAGTAGCTCATATATTAAACTGATTTTTGGAACTGGGCTGTGGAAAAGAGGCTTGCCTCGTCCCGGCCACGGGTTGTCTCGGTCTTGCACTACCTCCGAGTACGGCCCACTTCCCTTTACGGGAAGATTTTCATTCAATTCAAGTCAATCTACTTAAGTGGTTTCAAATTGTAACATTTGACAAGGTGGCGTTAATTGATTATCGCTTGATTTTAATCAAGCGATAATCAATTAATGTCACTTTTGACGAAATGTGTTTGAAAAACAAGATCAATAGACTTAACTTGATAGAGAAACTTTTCTAAAAGTTTCAAAAAACTCATCATGTCTAATTCACTGAAACCTTGTCATTAATTCCATTGCAGATTATTTCAAGGAAAGTTTACAAGTTCGATGCAGTGTTTCAATCCCCCAAGGGTTTCCCACATTCCAGTTCGAGAGGAGACTCAACAGTGGAGGGCAGCGGACTCGTGATATTCATACTTACCTGACGCGGGAGGCAACTGTGATCAACAAGGCAGTCCTCTCAGGGTGAGGCCCTTTCATTGCACTTCGATTGGGTTGACCCCTGCGATTACCCCAAATGTGGGTAACTCGAGCGTATAATTTCTGGTAGTGGGGACCTGCGTTCGCGCTAGTCCCCGATCAATTCAACAAATAAAAACTTCATTCCTTCTAGAATCCTTCGTCATCAATGACTCTCGCACAAGCATCATCAATCGAACGTCCAACCGCGCGCGCAAACACACAGGAAAAAACAAACGAAAAAAACTAAAAAAAAAAAACTACATTCAACCTTTTTCTTCGACCGGGTTTCCTGTCTTACTACGCTAGTAAACCACGACCGAAAGGAACTCTGGGACACCAGCCAGGAAAACACGCAGCGCACCCTGCCCAGACAGAGAATTTTATATAAGTCTTTCGCCAGCATAAGCTTTTCACCCTACGACAGCTCTATCTTCAAAATACTTGCTCTATACAAGGCCAAAAAGTGAAAGCCTACAGCACCAGGTATTCCCAGGCGGTCACCCATCCAAGTACTAACCTGGCCCTACCGAGCTTGACTGCGGTGATCGGACGAGAACCGGTGTTTTCTCGGTGGTATGGCCGTAGACAAAGTAATAAGGCGAATCTTTTAGCAATATATAGCAGGTCTCGGTGGCCATGTCTTGCTTCTTCTTCGCCCTTCTTGGTTCTCGACGGTTTGGAGCTGCGTTCGACACGTCGAGCCACTGCCAACATGCTGGAACCACTGGAACAACCTTAGGCACCAACCCACACGGTTGCTTTGCCTCTTGGAGGGAGCTTGGGATCCAGGCTGGCAAGAATGAAGGTTATCGCTTCTCGGCCTTTTGGCTAAGATCAAGTGTAGTATCTGTTCTTATCAGCTTAATATCTGATACGCTGCTCATTGAGTAGCTCATATATTAAACTGATTTTTGGAACTGGGCTGTGGAAAAGAGGCTTGCCTCGTCCCGGCCACGGGTTGTCTCGGTCTTGCACTACCTCCGAGTACGGCCCACTTCCCTTTACGGGAAGATTTTCATTCAATTCAAGTCAATCTACTTAAGTGGTTTCAAATTGTAACATTTGACAAGGTGGCGTTAATTGATTATCGCTTGATTTTAATCAAGCGATAATCAATTAATGTCACTTTTGACGAAATGTGTTTGAAAAACAAGATCAATAGACTTAACTTGATAGAGAAACTTTTCTAAAAGTTTCAAAAAACTCATCATGTCTAATTCACTGAAACCTTGTCATTAATTCCATTGCAGATTATTTCAAGGAAAGTTTACAAGTTCGATGCAGTGTTTCAATCCCCCAAGGGTTTCCCACATTCCAGTTCGAGAGGAGACTCAACAGTGGAGGGCAGCGGACTCGTGATATTCATACTTACCTGACGCGGGAGGCAACTGTGATCAACAAGGCAGTCCTCTCAGGGTGAGGCCCTTTCATTGCACTTCGATTGGGTTGACCCCTGCGATTACCCCAAATGTGGGTAACTCGAGCGTATAATTTCTGGTAGTGGGGACCTGCGTTCGCGCTAGTCCCCGATCAATTCAACAAATAAAAACTTCATTCCTTCTAGAATCCTTCGTCATCAATGACTCTCGCACAAGCATCATCAATCGAACGTCCAACCGCGCGCGCAAACACACAGGAAAAAACAAACGAAAAAAACTAAAAAAAAAAAACTACATTCAACCTTTTTCTTCGACCGGGTTTCCTGTCTTACTACGCTAGTAAACCACGACCGAAAGGAACTCTGGGACACCAGCCAGGAAAACACGCAGCGCACCCTGCCCAGACAGAGAATTTTATATAAGTCTTTCGCCAGCATAAGCTTTTCACCCTACGACAGCTCTATCTTCAAAATACTTGCTCTATACAAGGCCAAAAAGTGAAAGCCTACAGCACCAGGTATTCCCAGGCGGTCACCCATCCAAGTACTAACCTGGCCCTACCGAGCTTGACTGCGGTGATCGGACGAGAACCGGTGTTTTCTCGGTGGTATGGCCGTAGACAAAGTAATAAGGCGAATCTTTTAGCAATATATAGCAGGTCTCGGTGGCCATGTCTTGCTTCTTCTTCGCCCTTCTTGGTTCTCGACGGTTTGGAGCTGCGTTCGACACGTCGAGCCACTGCCAACATGCTGGAACCACTGGAACAACCTTAGGCACCAACCCACACGGTTGCTTTGCCTCTTGGAGGGAGCTTGGGATCCAGGCTGGCAAGAATGAAGGTTATCGCTTCTCGGCCTTTTGGCTAAGATCAAGTGTAGTATCTGTTCTTATCAGCTTAATATCTGATACGCTGCTCATTGAGTAGCTCATATATTAAACTGATTTTTGGAACTGGGCTGTGGAAAAGAGGCTTGCCTCGTCCCGGCCACGGGTTGTCTCGGTCTTGCACTACCTCCGAGTACGGCCCACTTCCCTTTACGGGAAGATTTTCATTCAATTCAAGTCAATCTACTTAAGTGGTTTCAAATTGTAACATTTGACAAGGTGGCGTTAATTGATTATCGCTTGATTTTAATCAAGCGATAATCAATTAATGTCACTTTTGACGAAATGTGTTTGAAAAACAAGATCAATAGACTTAACTTGATAGAGAAACTTTTCTAAAAGTTTCAAAAAACTCATCATGTCTAATTCACTGAAACCTTGTCATTAATTCCATTGCAGATTATTTCAAGGAAAGTTTACAAGTTCGATGCAGTGTTTCAATCCCCCAAGGGTTTCCCACATTCCAGTTCGAGAGGAGACTCAACAGTGGAGGGCAGCGGACTCGTGATATTCATACTTACCTGACGCGGGAGGCAACTGTGATCAACAAGGCAGTCCTCTCAGGGTGAGGCCCTTTCATTGCACTTCGATTGGGTTGACCCCTGCGATTACCCCAAATGTGGGTAACTCGAGCGTATAATTTCTGGTAGTGGGGACCTGCGTTCGCGCTAGTCCCCGATCAATTCAACAAATAAAAACTTCATTCCTTCTAGAATCCTTCGTCATCAATGACTCTCGCACAAGCATCATCAATCGAACGTCCAACCGCGCGCGCAAACACACAGGAAAAAACAAACGAAAAAAACTAAAAAAAAAAAACTACATTCAACCTTTTTCTTCGACCGGGTTTCCTGTCTTACTACGCTAGTAAACCACGACCGAAAGGAACTCTGGGACACCAGCCAGGAAAACACGCAGCGCACCCTGCCCAGACAGAGAATTTTATATAAGTCTTTCGCCAGCATAAGCTTTTCACCCTACGACAGCTCTATCTTCAAAATACTTGCTCTATACAAGGCCAAAAAGTGAAAGCCTACAGCACCAGGTATTCCCAGGCGGTCACCCATCCAAGTACTAACCTGGCCCTACCGAGCTTGACTGCGGTGATCGGACGAGAACCGGTGTTTTCTCGGTGGTATGGCCGTAGACAAAGTAATAAGGCGAATCTTTTAGCAATATATAGCAGGTCTCGGTGGCCATGTCTTGCTTCTTCTTCGCCCTTCTTGGTTCTCGACGGTTTGGAGCTGCGTTCGACACGTCGAGCCACTGCCAACATGCTGGAACCACTGGAACAACCTTAGGCACCAACCCACACGGTTGCTTTGCCTCTTGGAGGGAGCTTGGGATCCAGGCTGGCAAGAATGAAGGTTATCGCTTCTCGGCCTTTTGGCTAAGATCAAGTGTAGTATCTGTTCTTATCAGCTTAATATCTGATACGCTGCTCATTGAGTAGCTCATATATTAAACTGATTTTTGGAACTGGGCTGTGGAAAAGAGGCTTGCCTCGTCCCGGCCACGGGTTGTCTCGGTCTTGCACTACCTCCGAGTACGGCCCACTTCCCTTTACGGGAAGATTTTCATTCAATTCAAGTCAATCTACTTAAGTGGTTTCAAATTGTAACATTTGACAAGGTGGCGTTAATTGATTATCGCTTGATTTTAATCAAGCGATAATCAATTAATGTCACTTTTGACGAAATGTGTTTGAAAAACAAGATCAATAGACTTAACTTGATAGAGAAACTTTTCTAAAAGTTTCAAAAAACTCATCATGTCTAATTCACTGAAACCTTGTCATTAATTCCATTGCAGATTATTTCAAGGAAAGTTTACAAGTTCGATGCAGTGTTTCAATCCCCCAAGGGTTTCCCACATTCCAGTTCGAGAGGAGACTCAACAGTGGAGGGCAGCGGACTCGTGATATTCATACTTACCTGACGCGGGAGGCAACTGTGATCAACAAGGCAGTCCTCTCAGGGTGAGGCCCTTTCATTGCACTTCGATTGGGTTGACCCCTGCGATTACCCCAAATGTGGGTAACTCGAGCGTATAATTTCTGGTAGTGGGGACCTGCGTTCGCGCTAGTCCCCGATCAATTCAACAAATAAAAACTTCATTCCTTCTAGAATCCTTCGTCATCAATGACTCTCGCACAAGCATCATCAATCGAACGTCCAACCGCGCGCGCAAACACACAGGAAAAAACAAACGAAAAAAACTAAAAAAAAAAAACTACATTCAACCTTTTTCTTCGACCGGGTTTCCTGTCTTACTACGCTAGTAAACCACGACCGAAAGGAACTCTGGGACACCAGCCAGGAAAACACGCAGCGCACCCTGCCCAGACAGAGAATTTTATATAAGTCTTTCGCCAGCATAAGCTTTTCACCCTACGACAGCTCTATCTTCAAAATACTTGCTCTATACAAGGCCAAAAAGTGAAAGCCTACAGCACCAGGTATTCCCAGGCGGTCACCCATCCAAGTACTAACCTGGCCCTACCGAGCTTGACTGCGGTGATCGGACGAGAACCGGTGTTTTCTCGGTGGTATGGCCGTAGACAAAGTAATAAGGCGAATCTTTTAGCAATATATAGCAGGTCTCGGTGGCCATGTCTTGCTTCTTCTTCGCCCTTCTTGGTTCTCGACGGTTTGGAGCTGCGTTCGACACGTCGAGCCACTGCCAACATGCTGGAACCACTGGAACAACCTTAGGCACCAACCCACACGGTTGCTTTGCCTCTTGGAGGGAGCTTGGGATCCAGGCTGGCAAGAATGAAGGTTATCGCTTCTCGGCCTTTTGGCTAAGATCAAGTGTAGTATCTGTTCTTATCAGCTTAATATCTGATACGCTGCTCATTGAGTAGCTCATATATTAAACTGATTTTTGGAACTGGGCTGTGGAAAAGAGGCTTGCCTCGTCCCGGCCACGGGTTGTCTCGGTCTTGCACTACCTCCGAGTACGGCCCACTTCCCTTTACGGGAAGATTTTCATTCAATTCAAGTCAATCTACTTAAGTGGTTTCAAATTGTAACATTTGACAAGGTGGCGTTAATTGATTATCGCTTGATTTTAATCAAGCGATAATCAATTAATGTCACTTTTGACGAAATGTGTTTGAAAAACAAGATCAATAGACTTAACTTGATAGAGAAACTTTTCTAAAAGTTTCAAAAAACTCATCATGTCTAATTCACTGAAACCTTGTCATTAATTCCATTGCAGATTATTTCAAGGAAAGTTTACAAGTTCGATGCAGTGTTTCAATCCCCCAAGGGTTTCCCACATTCCAGTTCGAGAGGAGACTCAACAGTGGAGGGCAGCGGACTCGTGATATTCATACTTACCTGACGCGGGAGGCAACTGTGATCAACAAGGCAGTCCTCTCAGGGTGAGGCCCTTTCATTGCACTTCGATTGGGTTGACCCCTGCGATTACCCCAAATGTGGGTAACTCGAGCGTATAATTTCTGGTAGTGGGGACCTGCGTTCGCGCTAGTCCCCGATCAATTCAACAAATAAAAACTTCATTCCTTCTAGAATCCTTCGTCATCAATGACTCTCGCACAAGCATCATCAATCGAACGTCCAACCGCGCGCGCAAACACACAGGAAAAAACAAACGAAAAAAACTAAAAAAAAAAAACTACATTCAACCTTTTTCTTCGACCGGGTTTCCTGTCTTACTACGCTAGTAAACCACGACCGAAAGGAACTCTGGGACACCAGCCAGGAAAACACGCAGCGCACCCTGCCCAGACAGAGAATTTTATATAAGTCTTTCGCCAGCATAAGCTTTTCACCCTACGACAGCTCTATCTTCAAAATACTTGCTCTATACAAGGCCAAAAAGTGAAAGCCTACAGCACCAGGTATTCCCAGGCGGTCACCCATCCAAGTACTAACCTGGCCCTACCGAGCTTGACTGCGGTGATCGGACGAGAACCGGTGTTTTCTCGGTGGTATGGCCGTAGACAAAGTAATAAGGCGAATCTTTTAGCAATATATAGCAGGTCTCGGTGGCCATGTCTTGCTTCTTCTTCGCCCTTCTTGGTTCTCGACGGTTTGGAGCTGCGTTCGACACGTCGAGCCACTGCCAACATGCTGGAACCACTGGAACAACCTTAGGCACCAACCCACACGGTTGCTTTGCCTCTTGGAGGGAGCTTGGGATCCAGGCTGGCAAGAATGAAGGTTATCGCTTCTCGGCCTTTTGGCTAAGATCAAGTGTAGTATCTGTTCTTATCAGCTTAATATCTGATACGCTGCTCATTGAGTAGCTCATATATTAAACTGATTTTTGGAACTGGGCTGTGGAAAAGAGGCTTGCCTCGTCCCGGCCACGGGTTGTCTCGGTCTTGCACTACCTCCGAGTACGGCCCACTTCCCTTTACGGGAAGATTTTCATTCAATTCAAGTCAATCTACTTAAGTGGTTTCAAATTGTAACATTTGACAAGGTGGCGTTAATTGATTATCGCTTGATTTTAATCAAGCGATAATCAATTAATGTCACTTTTGACGAAATGTGTTTGAAAAACAAGATCAATAGACTTAACTTGATAGAGAAACTTTTCTAAAAGTTTCAAAAAACTCATCATGTCTAATTCACTGAAACCTTGTCATTAATTCCATTGCAGATTATTTCAAGGAAAGTTTACAAGTTCGATGCAGTGTTTCAATCCCCCAAGGGTTTCCCACATTCCAGTTCGAGAGGAGACTCAACAGTGGAGGGCAGCGGACTCGTGATATTCATACTTACCTGACGCGGGAGGCAACTGTGATCAACAAGGCAGTCCTCTCAGGGTGAGGCCCTTTCATTGCACTTCGATTGGGTTGACCCCTGCGATTACCCCAAATGTGGGTAACTCGAGCGTATAATTTCTGGTAGTGGGGACCTGCGTTCGCGCTAGTCCCCGATCAATTCAACAAATAAAAACTTCATTCCTTCTAGAATCCTTCGTCATCAATGACTCTCGCACAAGCATCATCAATCGAACGTCCAACCGCGCGCGCAAACACACAGGAAAAAACAAACGAAAAAAACTAAAAAAAAAAAACTACATTCAACCTTTTTCTTCGACCGGGTTTCCTGTCTTACTACGCTAGTAAACCACGACCGAAAGGAACTCTGGGACACCAGCCAGGAAAACACGCAGCGCACCCTGCCCAGACAGAGAATTTTATATAAGTCTTTCGCCAGCATAAGCTTTTCACCCTACGACAGCTCTATCTTCAAAATACTTGCTCTATACAAGGCCAAAAAGTGAAAGCCTACAGCACCAGGTATTCCCAGGCGGTCACCCATCCAAGTACTAACCTGGCCCTACCGAGCTTGACTGCGGTGATCGGACGAGAACCGGTGTTTTCTCGGTGGTATGGCCGTAGACAAAGTAATAAGGCGAATCTTTTAGCAATATATAGCAGGTCTCGGTGGCCATGTCTTGCTTCTTCTTCGCCCTTCTTGGTTCTCGACGGTTTGGAGCTGCGTTCGACACGTCGAGCCACTGCCAACATGCTGGAACCACTGGAACAACCTTAGGCACCAACCCACACGGTTGCTTTGCCTCTTGGAGGGAGCTTGGGATCCAGGCTGGCAAGAATGAAGGTTATCGCTTCTCGGCCTTTTGGCTAAGATCAAGTGTAGTATCTGTTCTTATCAGCTTAATATCTGATACGCTGCTCATTGAGTAGCTCATATATTAAACTGATTTTTGGAACTGGGCTGTGGAAAAGAGGCTTGCCTCGTCCCGGCCACGGGTTGTCTCGGTCTTGCACTACCTCCGAGTACGGCCCACTTCCCTTTACGGGAAGATTTTCATTCAATTCAAGTCAATCTACTTAAGTGGTTTCAAATTGTAACATTTGACAAGGTGGCGTTAATTGATTATCGCTTGATTTTAATCAAGCGATAATCAATTAATGTCACTTTTGACGAAATGTGTTTGAAAAACAAGATCAATAGACTTAACTTGATAGAGAAACTTTTCTAAAAGTTTCAAAAAACTCATCATGTCTAATTCACTGAAACCTTGTCATTAATTCCATTGCAGATTATTTCAAGGAAAGTTTACAAGTTCGATGCAGTGTTTCAATCCCCCAAGGGTTTCCCACATTCCAGTTCGAGAGGAGACTCAACAGTGGAGGGCAGCGGACTCGTGATATTCATACTTACCTGACGCGGGAGGCAACTGTGATCAACAAGGCAGTCCTCTCAGGGTGAGGCCCTTTCATTGCACTTCGATTGGGTTGACCCCTGCGATTACCCCAAATGTGGGTAACTCGAGCGTATAATTTCTGGTAGTGGGGACCTGCGTTCGCGCTAGTCCCCGATCAATTCAACAAATAAAAACTTCATTCCTTCTAGAATCCTTCGTCATCAATGACTCTCGCACAAGCATCATCAATCGAACGTCCAACCGCGCGCGCAAACACACAGGAAAAAACAAACGAAAAAAACTAAAAAAAAAAAACTACATTCAACCTTTTTCTTCGACCGGGTTTCCTGTCTTACTACGCTAGTAAACCACGACCGAAAGGAACTCTGGGACACCAGCCAGGAAAACACGCAGCGCACCCTGCCCAGACAGAGAATTTTATATAAGTCTTTCGCCAGCATAAGCTTTTCACCCTACGACAGCTCTATCTTCAAAATACTTGCTCTATACAAGGCCAAAAAGTGAAAGCCTACAGCACCAGGTATTCCCAGGCGGTCACCCATCCAAGTACTAACCTGGCCCTACCGAGCTTGACTGCGGTGATCGGACGAGAACCGGTGTTTTCTCGGTGGTATGGCCGTAGACAAAGTAATAAGGCGAATCTTTTAGCAATATATAGCAGGTCTCGGTGGCCATGTCTTGCTTCTTCTTCGCCCTTCTTGGTTCTCGACGGTTTGGAGCTGCGTTCGACACGTCGAGCCACTGCCAACATGCTGGAACCACTGGAACAACCTTAGGCACCAACCCACACGGTTGCTTTGCCTCTTGGAGGGAGCTTGGGATCCAGGCTGGCAAGAATGAAGGTTATCGCTTCTCGGCCTTTTGGCTAAGATCAAGTGTAGTATCTGTTCTTATCAGCTTAATATCTGATACGCTGCTCATTGAGTAGCTCATATATTAAACTGATTTTTGGAACTGGGCTGTGGAAAAGAGGCTTGCCTCGTCCCGGCCACGGGTTGTCTCGGTCTTGCACTACCTCCGAGTACGGCCCACTTCCCTTTACGGGAAGATTTTCATT
>OX459095.1:1877500-2210000 GCA_949775045.1 Metridium senile
AATCACTTCTAATGTTGACTGTTAACCTAGAATAGCAGCTGTAAATAGTCATGTTCTCTAAATAAACATATATATACTTATAACATCTATAATAACATTATAATAACAAAGTATTTTAAATTATATACAGTTACAATGGTACCTCCTTTAAGCGGCCGCTTTGGAAAGTCCAGAGTGACTGCTTAATAGAGGTACCACTGTATTAGTTCAATGGCTACATTCATTTGCATCATGAATCTTATTCTTCTATCTATCTTCTTCTTTATTAAAGGTTAACAAGTGATAAAAGGTAAACAAGTGATAAACAATGGTATCAAAGGTTAGTCATTTTCCTTGTTTACTCTTGTATTGGGTATTTCCAGAAAATAACCATACCCCACAACGGTTGGCATTTTGGAATTCCTGGGGGGAGGGGGGGTCTTTGATTTCGGAATTCCTGGGAGGAGGGGGGGTCCTTGATTTCGGAATTCCAAGGAAGAGGGGGGGTTGCTTCGAGAATTTATGGAAAACGCAACAAACGAACTGTTTAGTCAAACTTTGACCGTACGTAGATTCAAACGCTTTATCACAAATAATTCTTTCTCAAATGGTCTACAAACTATCAAAGACATTTTAAACTATATTTGAATGCATAAATACATACATTATAAACTGATTTAGCTTCTTTTGAAGGCCTTTTAACTCAGTTTAAATCATCGATTCGACCAAGAGCCGTTTTTCCCGAGACTGCATTATATGTGGTCAGCGGTTCCTTAACAAAATTAAAGATGGCGTCGTAGAGCTAGCGAAGTGCGTGTTTGTTTCTCATCGGTCTTCTTTGTTCGCACATTGCTTGTAAATTGAGGTAAAAGAGCAAGATTAAAGATAAGTTATTACAAGAACAGTGATTTTTATTTGATTTCTAAAGCATAACATAAACAGATGAAGAGATAAGTTCGTAAAAACGATCGGTCTATTTTTCGTTGCGTGGTTAAAACAGTGTATATTTCATTCCCTAGAAGACAATTACGAGAATATTTATTTTTATGAAATTCCTGGGGGGGGGGGGTAGAAGACGAATTTGGAATTCCTTGGGGGAGGGGGGGGTAACCGATTTCGGAATTTCCTGGGGGGAGGGGGGGTCAAAAATCGATGCCAACCGTTGTGGTATGGTTATTTTTTGGAAACACCCATTCTACAATCTTGGACAAAAATATATAGTTGGCAATTTTATTACAAGTCAGAATTTGTTTGCATCAAACTACAAAGGGGTGACAAAGGGGTGCCCTCATGCCTCACCCCCTGCTCAATGTTGGTATAGGGGTAGGGGGACGATTTTATAGACCAAAATACGTTTTTTGTGCAGTTTTTACTCAAAAATTACAATTTGTCAACCTTTTTGTCCAGGATTGTACCCTTGTATTCTCCTTTCTCCTTACTCATCCATTGACACTATAAAGTGTTCCATTTCATATGCAGCCGTTACAAATGATGTTTTGTCAATCTTTCTATCACATTTCCAAATATACAAAACAGGCCCATCTTAGAGACCCTTCATCAACACATTTGATCTCTCTCTGATTGGAAAGAATCGTGTAAATAACATACCATTTAACTATAAATAATGTCTTAAGTTTTTGAAGTCATTTACACCTCTAAGGTAAATTAAATTGAAACAGCTTTAAAGTCATACAAGGGTTATTCAGAACACATACCGCGAGAAGTCATCGGGAAATAACGTCCATTGTTATATGGAATATCAATGATTCAAATATGGTGAACAGGGTGGAGCCTCTAGTTCTTGTTCACACATTGCTTTTTATGCACCCATTTCAAAATAAATTATCGCAATCAAAACTACAGTACACTCTGAAACCTGCAAAGGGTGTCCGCATTTATACATAGCATAAGGTTTTACGCGTTTGTATTATATGACCCGCATAACAAGTTGTTCATATATATACGCGATGAAATACACATTTCTGGAAAACGTTTTACAAACCAGTGATCGTCATATCACGTACAATTTGTTCAACGTTATAATGATAATCATCATCATCATCATCATCATCATCATCATCATCATCATCATCATCATCATCATCATCATCATCATCATCATCATCATCATCATCATCATCATCATCATCATCATCATCATCATCATCATCATCATCATCATCATCATCATCATCATCATAATAGTAGTCTTTTCACTGTGATCACCTTGCTTTACATTCACTCGCTGATTTTTTAACGTTAATTATTTATGGTCGGTTTTTGTGTTATTTCAAATAACATTTAATGAACGCCTTAATGCGCGTTTAATTGAGACATGACAGTTGTTTGTATTATCTGTGTTGTTTTTATGAGCTACTTGGAGAATAGCAAAAACGTAGCCGACTCACAAAGAGACCAAAGCCACAATCTATGATTCTTAGTCTCATTGATTTTGATCAATGCACAGTGCCAAAATATTTTATGATGATAAAAACAGAGACAAATATAGATCAACGACGTAAAACATCACCATAGTTGACAACAAAATACTATTTAAAGAATATCTTTTCATTATTTACAAACTAACGCAATGTTTTCCTCTATTTACGGTGTTCTAAGAACCACAACTTCGTCAGAGACAAGTTAACACAGATTTGTAAACCCCAAAAGTAGCTATCAACGCATATTTATCGAACGGGGAAAATGACATGATTCACAGTTGAGTTGGTCTGTTAATTTAAGACGGCATCAAACACCGATCTTATATTTCAAATCAAAACTAAACCCGCAAAAAGATCGAGTTTTTGATAAAATAAATGACTTTTGCTTCCTGTTTAAAGTAGCAAGATTAAACAAACTGGTAGGAGTTTAAATGTAGTACGACAAATATAATTTTATATGAAAAACGTTTGTTTCTAGTCAAATAATAACATTGCTGTTACAAAGGTTTCCACCTGCAAATAACAGAACGAATTATCCATTTGATGTATTATCTCTACAAGGATCAACTTATGACAAATTAATTCATGGCAGCCTACAAGATATCACAAAGAACAACCACATTATTGAATTGCTCATTTTCAGGCAACAACCAGTCAATAAATGTCTTTCAAAAACATAGTTTAGTACACCATGAAATATAACAAAAAGGCATACTTTGTTTCTTTTGTGAGGTGTTAATTATTTAGTAATGATTTTTCTTAGTTTTAACGTGTTTTGGTTTTAAACGAATGGACAGTTTTTCTTATAATCATACACATTTATACTGAAAATTTTTCTGATTTTACGGGACATTTACCTAGAGAAATCGTGTTCTTTGACATGGGGTACAATAAAATAAATAGACGGGATAATCCACATAGAATTAAAGCGAAACTATGAAAAAAGTATGAATCTTTAAGCAAGCTTGGTTAAATAATTTGTTTGCTTAATAAAATCAAGTTAATATACTTTCATCAATTGAAACTACAAAAAACTAAAACGGACACACATTTCAAGGAAGAATTACAATTAAACTGGCAACTTTGGCGATAAAGAATAAGCTCAATAATGATGTGATACGTAAAACATTGATGTATTTTCGATTCTGATTTGTTTTGTTTTTTATTTAATTTAAACTGGATCACAGCCGGTAACTTTTCTCATTTTTTTTCTCAATCAAACAGAATCCAATCAAACCGTTTCGTTAAAATACTTAACTTTATAATTGTCACGAATAATTTTCTGTCTATTATTTCTAAATCATCAACTACTAATTACAACAATTTACAATCAAATTTCAATTGAAACCCATCACGTTTAATCAGAACATCGCTCGTCATTAAAACCGATTTACTTTATACAGAAAACAAATTGACGAGCATAACCAAGCTGTTCATAATGATAATCATTTGAGAATAGAATGTGGGCCATCTGTTTCTGGAGCAAATTATCTCTACACTGAGCGCTATACGCCCACTTTCTAATTCCACTACAGCCAGGGACGCTTTAAATCTTACTAAAGTAAACTAAACATACAAAGATTCCAAAGGCCGTTGTGATATTCGTTCTCAAAATAACCAAGTTTTCTATCTGTGGTTGATCATTGCACGTAAAACAGAAGCCCATTACGTACAAGAGAAAACATTACAAATCTGCGTAGTTAAAGCAATTAATAATTAAGAGCTATTTGTAAGATAAATAACTTGATAAAAGGATTTGACTGGTTTATAGTGACAACTGTCCGGCATTCTTTCACTAATATAAAGGTGAACAGACGGTCAACACAACCATCCTGACAAACCAGCTCTTCAAACTGACTGTTGTAGTTGTGGACTTTGTTTAACTACTATATCATGGTGATGATGAAGCATTTTGTGCTAGTCTTAGCACTAGGACTGTATTTTTCCATGTTTTGTCAGGGGAGAGAAATCGCCAGCGGCTATGATCGTAGATCAGCAAATCTGGAAAAGCAACGTGACTTTGGTGATTGGTATAACAATCACGAACCTTATTACGAGAAAGAGGAACATAACAACGAACAAGAAACAGACGGTTCTTACTTCTGGGATGAAAACACTGGCCCTCGAGGTGGAAAACGAAATGTTCAATATCAAAATGGCTTCCGAGATATCAATATGTATGATGGACCAAGGGGTGGCAGATCTGTAACAGAAAATAGAGGAAGGTACTTGGAAAATGGCCCCCGTGGAGGAAGATCACTTCATAATGGAGCAAGAGGTGGACGATCTATGCAGTATGGTTCCCGAGGAGGAAGATCAATGATACAGGAATATGGACCCCGGGGAGGAAGATCAATACAGTATGGATCCCGTGGGGGACGATCTATGCAGTATGGTTCCCGAGGAGGAAGATCAATGATACAGGAATATGGACCCCGGGGAGGAAGATCAATACAGTATGGATCCCGTGGGGGACGATCCTTACAATATGGTCCCAGAGGAGGCCGATCCTTAACAAATGGTCCAAGAGGTGGAAGATCTTTGGTAAATGGCCCACGAGGAGGACGGTCCGTGAAAAATGATAAACGTGAGAGAGCCTTAGGACCACGTGGAGGACGTAGCCTTTCCTCAAAACTGAGAATGAGGAGAAGCCTGTTTCATGATGGATTTCGTGGAGAACGCAGTCTCTTTGATTACTTTGATGGTCCACGAGGAGGGCGCGATGAAGCTGAAGGTTCACGAGGAGGGCGCGATGAAGCTGAAGGTTCACGAGGAGGGCGCGATGAAGCTGAAGGCCCACGAGGAGGTCGAGACGAAGCTGAAGGCCCACGAGGAGGTCGAGACGAAAGTGAAGGGCCACGAGGGGGTCGAGACGAAAGTGAAGGGCCACGAGGGGGTCGAGACGAAAGTGAAGGGCCACGAGGGGGTCGAGACGAAACTGAAGGGCCACGGGAAGGTCGGGATGATGAATCAAAAGGACCTCGAGGCGGACGAGATGAATCCAAAACAAATGACGGACATACAAAAACAAAGAGAGTTGTTCAAACGGACATGGAGACGTATCAAGCTCAAGTCCAGACATCACCTTAGGAACTTTTAACACAAAAAGTAAGTAATTATAATTAATTTTGTGAAAAAAGTGGATGGAACGTTTTCAAAACCGAGGTTTAAAAAAATACCAAAACAAAATTGTGAGACGGCATTTATAATCGTTATGATGACGTATGTCGAACTTGAGACTTTTTTCTCGACAGCATCTAAACATTCGGACTAGTTGGCGAACTATAGTATAGGCTGCGTCGGTGTTTTACCTCTTTTACTCCAACTAAGGGCTAAAAATCGAAACGTCACTATAGTCAATTCTGTTGACATTTTTTACGGTGTTAAAAGGTTCATTCTATTGCTTAGTCAAAGACTTGTCAAATATAAATGCGAATCCACTGGTCCGTACAATGTTGATTTGTAATAAAAACGGGTAAAAGGAAGAAAAGACAAAAAGAAAGTTGTAAATATCTGCATTTTTAACACCGCCTTCAAGTACTCTTAAAGTGTTTACTTCTCGATTCATTTCTTACACACTACTGAACATCATACATTGATATAACTATATAACCTATAAGCTATAATTAACCATACAAATTCCCTATTTATTCTCTATAATTGTATTTCCCCATTTACTTGTAAGTAAAAACGTTACACACTTTTCGTGTTTTATTTAAAACTCGTATGACGTATATTTTCATCTCAGAAATATTAAATGCCATAATATATAGCACATTATCTCGCTCCATGCCTACTAGTCACCTCTTTCAAACAATCACTGATTTAAGCTTTTATTTTACAGATTACTGACGAATATTCACGCCGTAGCCATCAATTACACCAGTTCTAACCATTCCCTTTAATGGACGATTGTTGTACAATCTAAGAAAAAATGACGTCATTTAACTTATTACTAAGTCAATGTATTGTAACCAAACATTGAATCACGCTCTTTGTTGACAAGCAAAATAAAAGGAAAAGAAAGATATGCAAATATGTTTTATCATTATTGAGTTAAATAATAATAATTAATAATAGTTTTACATTCATTTCCACTGTCAAAAAATCAGTCTAACTTAACTGTGAGTCATCTTTTAATTAACACAGAAAATTACTGTAAAAAATAAAAGACATTTGACTTGAAACTTCAGTCTTTGTCAAAAGTTGTTTGCAAGAGAATAGTATCCTATCTAAGTCATCACACAGGAATCAATGTATTTGTGTCTAAAATAGAATAAATACTTGAAACTATAAAACATTACGTTCAATGGACTTACTTTCATTTTAACTTTTTGATATCTGAACGGTATATCGCATTTTGAATTCATTTATACATAAAAATATAAAATATGTCTAAATGTCTTCAAAAAAATTATAATATCAATAAATATACATGAAAGTAAGTTCATTGAACACAATTTTTATATTTTCTAGTATTTTTATATTTTAGACAATAATACATTGCTTGCGCTGCTGCCTGTGGTCAACCAAAAAAAAGTACAAAACTAAATGACCACACCCACCCCCTCAACATTGCTTATGGGGATGGAGGAGTGACAGTATTTTAGCAGTGAACAAATAATTTTGTTATAGTCATACAGTACCAACACTTTTTTCAAAGGTTGTTTTTTGATAATGTAACATGAACACTTTACAAACGAATTGAGAGAGTCATATGGTTTGGCTGATGTAAATTTCAAAACATCAAACATAACAGCAACATAACTCTTTTGATGTTTCCTTGTTTTAGTTGATACTTTTAGACCTTATTTCCTTGCCGCTATGTTGATTGTATCCTATTCGGATCCCATTTTAAAATAAGTTCCATAAAACTATTATTACATTAAACATTGTATCATGAATCCCTATTTCAAACAATGATACATTTAATGATACAGATTTATTTACATTACGTTAGCGGTTTCAAGATAGAACAAAAATAAACAAAGAACTAATTAAGTATAACGGAAAAACTACTAGAGACATAAGAGAAATCAAGAGAAATAAATACCTTTGCAGCCTTCAAAGTGTCCTGTACAAACTGATTAGTCAATACAAAAAATGTACAATAGATCAAATATAAATTAGTTAAGTAAATTAGTTAATTATTCTCTTGGGAAAAATAAATCAGAGCGTTCATCCATTCTGCATTAACAGGTGGTAATGTGTTACAAGGTTGGGGAAAGAGAAAAGGTAAAAATAGCATTAATTTTAAAGAAAACAACTTTGTTGACATTATTTATCACTTTATTTTAATATTTTTCCTCTTTCTAAAAGTAAAAAGATAAACTTTTGGGTCATAAATTATATAATACAAGTCCTAATAACAACTCCATAGTGTACAGAATACATATACACCAATAGTTGTATTCTAATGAATATAGCATATCATATCAAAGAGTACTCCAAATGAAACTCTTTACTGGTATTAATTGTCTTAATTAATTTACTAAAACTTTACTCATTTGCTTCTTTTGTAAAAATGTCAGAAGGATACTAAATGCCGGTCTCTGGCTGAATGCTTTTTGCAGAATTAATAGAAGTTTTGTTTTCTGCGAATGAAATCACGATGGCCATATTATTGTACATGTACACCAGAGATTTCTAATTCTCTTCTATTGTTCTTTAAATCAACATTGAATGTCTTATGTTTTGTTATTTACAGCATGGTGGCCATGGCAACACAAACCCAACAATAGATTCTAATTATGTTCTCTTGTTGTCCAAACCAACTTTGTGGTGATATTTCCACACAAACAATAAAAGTTATATTTATTTTTCCTTGTTGTCAAAACCAACATTGTGGTGATATCTTCACATGGGAATTCCCATATCATGGCAGTTTTATATTGGTGTACACCAAACAAAATATAACCTCTATTACCATGTACACTATCATGAATGTCATGATGATCCTTTGTCAGTTAAATAAAAATCATTAGTTAGCTATGCAATGTGTACCACAAAACAAATTGAGTTTATATAGACTAATTTCAACTTTTAAATACTATTCTTTCATGAGAGAAAAACTATCACTCTTTGCCATGTCCCATTTTACAAAGAGTTTTTATCTCTTTAGGTTGTATGACAAGAATTGAACCTTGAATTTAAATACTTGGGGACATTTTTCTTTTAAAACCCCTGTTGAAGCCCAGAAAGGAGGGCATTTTCAATGCTTTCGCTTAAAATTCATTGCCTAGCTTTCTGCACCAATCATCATGATCATATCATAATTTAATAATCAAAGGACAAATTGATAATTATCTATTGATGTAAAGTTGTATTTATATTATTAAATTTAAATAGAAATTTAGAAATCAAAGCCTAAAAATGATAGTGCTATGAAGGTTAAATAAAGAAGAAGTAGAAAGCCTCCTAGTACCCACCACACACTGTAAACACCTGAAAGGAAACAACAACAGCAAATAAGTACAAAATCTTCAACATTTCACAAAGAATTATCAGAGTTTAAAGGAATCCTTCATCTGAGTAATAGGCCTTTTTTGTTTTTCTGCTTTTTCTGAATGCTATTCGCCATCCGGCAATATTATAGAGACCCGTGGCTAAAAATCGCCAGCCTCCTCCAGTGGAGCAGGCAAAACTAGCGACGCAGGAGAGGGGCAACTTCACTGAGTTGCCCAACCCAACTCGAAGGGGGGCTCTGTCACACTGAACTGATTTATAAAGGATTAATTTTTGTAATGTCAGTAAAGCTCTTATCTGGTTTACTGTTTCCTTGCTCCAATTGTTTTCTCAAAAACACTAACACCAATGATCTACTTGTAGTGTGAATGTGTGTCAGGTTACAGTGGTGGACAACTCAAAAGTTTATACTATTTTGGCCACCACATACACATTCATTAAATATTCTACTATTATAATTATTATTATTCTCTCTTTTTTATACATGTATTTCATTGTATAATGTGTTAAATTAATGAAGTTTAAGTTACCTTTATTTGGTACAGTAGTTACTTTACATGCATTATCCGCTGATATACTTAATAATGCTACTTCAATGTTCAAATCATCATTGATGAGCTTAGATCTTGGAAGAAAATGTAGTCCTGTCACAAAGATATTATGGACCTCTTGAAGCTTGATCATAGGCTGAGTAAATGGAATAAAAAAGAAACTATAAATATACAGCATAATAATAGCTCTAACCCGGCTGTCAGCAAACAACATCAACAACATCATCATCATCATCATTGGTTGACTGTGTTGGAGCAGTCGGCTGCAATAAGTCTCTAGTAAGTATTTTGGTCTTGGGCAGTACGCAAACAACTTTTAGGGTCTATCCATTCCTGGACTTGGTGAGAGATGGAATAGTGACAATGACAATAAAATATCAGACACAACCCCAACACTGCCACAACCTTTGCAAATAATCTTAACCCTACCATTAGACAGGAGCTATCCCTCTTCTCTAATGTCGGCCTATCCTGTCCCCCTTACCTAACGTTAGCCCCCTTACTCTAGTGGCATTAAGGACATGCTCCAAGGCAGAAATTTATTTCATGCTGCCAAAACCAAACAACGAAACAATTTTCACTACAAATTGAAATGCCTCACTGTTGAATTTATTTTAAGTTTATTTCACGGTAACCTTTGCTGTGCTAATAAATAGGATAGTGTCAAGCAATTGAAACACAAAATTGTTGTATTTTTGACATTAAAAAAATATGAAAAATAAGTCAAAAATAATAATTCACAATATTTTGATAGTCTTTCTCAATTATAAAACTATCTTTTAGTAAATATCAGGGTTATCTATCCCTTCATCCACAAGAATCATCTGATGGTTATAGAATAAACTAAAATAATACATTAAGGTACATACCATTAAATTCCATGACGTGTAGATTGATATTCCTCCATCTGATGTCCCCACACCAATGTATATACCATCAGAACTATCAAATACACACAACCATTACAATTTAGTCATTTGCATTATATACATGGAACAATAACAATTTAGAGGACATGTCAAATAATATCAGCTACTTAGATATGGACTAACTAAGAACTAACTCATATTAAACCATAAAGCCACATAATTTAGTGAATGAATGAGCAAGAGAGTGAGAAAATAGACGTATAAGGTTAACCTAACAAATGTGTTGCCCTATTTCACCACAAGGTTCTGCTCAAGTTATATCCACAAGTTTATCTTGACAAATAGTATTACAATAATAAAAAATACATTTGTTTCATATTCACAATGTTATGGCTAGAGTAGTGACATACACCAGAATATCAATTATTTGTTTGAACTTTTTCTTGTTTTTTCATACACCGTCATAAACATTGTGATATATTATTGTCATTACTTCTTACGGAATAGTGATTATGTAACCATCTAAAGAGTCAAACGACTTTCATTTACAGGCTTTTAAAAAAAAGTTTAAACTGTTTATACTGTAACTCATTCCACTAGCGATCGAGCCTATACGAGCCAAGAGACTCGTTTCGTTCCGAGTGACGCTTGCTTGTTCGACAATTTAAAATCTTAGCAAAATTAATATTATGTCTACATTCAAAGTTTTCTCTTCTAATACATGTATGTTTTAACATGGGACACAAGTATACTTCAAGCTCATGTCGTTCGCGAACGGATTCGCGAACAGTGGTGATCGCGAACAATTTGCGAACAAAGTGCGAACAATTCGCGAACAAAGTGCGTACAGAACGCACTTAGTGTTCGTGTTCTGTTCGTGAAATTTTCGCGAAAAAGGTACATGTGATTCCAGGCGGTACTGTATATCCTAGTGAATATAAACATTAAGTCTCTTGAGATTTCATAGTTTATTAACTATGGAGATCCCTAACAAACAATATACAATACATTACTAGGGTATATATCATTATGTAGTGCATCAAAAAAAAACCTGTCTATAAATATATACGTACCTAATAGCCATTTGTGTTACTGGTTCAAAGCCAGCAGGCTGGCTCAAAGCAGGAACCCATTTTTGACAATCCCACTTGACAAGGTAGCTTGGTGTTGGACTGTTTCTGTTAAACTTTAATGGGACATGGATAGTGTACAAGTTCACAGTTTTTCTTTCATCAACACCAAACCTGACACGCAATTACAATTGTTATTCACTGGTCATTGTTGGCTAGAATCAGTTTATTGTTGATTAAAATAACTTTATAGGGCATTGTGGTGCATTTTGTAGGCTAAAATGAACAACTCAGCGCGCTAAAATATATTTTAGCAAACTCAGATTAGATTGTTGCTCTTTTGAATGAAAATGATCTTTATTCTAATATTCTCAGCACTCGGGCTAAAATGAACCTGAGTCGAGCCAAAAACATATTTACATCCGCGAACCTCAACTCTATTATTTACTTCTTTATTTTAGGTAATATGTTAATATAGAGAACAAGCATCTATGAAATAGAATAGGTACTGTGTAAAAGTTGTTATTTATGGTGACTATTACTCATTATCAAAGACAAGTTAAGTTTTGTAACTAAAGTTGTGTTTGATGTTTCTGGTTGAGTGATAGTGACTAAATAGCAAGTACATATTAGAAACTATTAGTTAGTAGCTGTTTTTTTTTATCCCATGGTTGTAGTGTTTTCTCTAGACTACCTGTTACTACCCTTTTTAGTAACATATTTTGTAACAAATTCTATAGACCATAGGGTAAATAATAAATTATTTGTGATCTTAGTTTTATTTTAAAGTTTATAGATTAAATTCAATCATCCATTCACTCATTTATACATTCATTTGTTTAGTTATTCATTCATTAGGAATACAAATATGAGTAATAGATTGTCAGTCAATCTGTCAGTCAATCAATTTGGAACTTAGACAAGAAAAGTACACAGACAAAAGTCTGCCATTAAGACAGACAAAAAGACATTTACAACTTTTAGTCAGTCACGCTGTTCATCAGTCTGTGTACCAGACGCAGTATGTAATGGTAATTCAAATAGAAACTATTGAGTAAACTAACTACTCAGTATGGTACTTGAAATACAGTCAATCATTCAATGTGTATATACTAGGGTCAATCCACATGAGACATTGAAATAATGAAAATTTGAACATTAAAAAGCGTTCTTATTGTGATTTTACTGTAATATTATCTATTCTATGTGATATTTACTAAGCAAATTAGGCAATTTTCTTATATTTGACTTAGTGAATTTGCCATTTGTAATGTCCTTCACGTTTCTTGTAATGTCCGTCACGCTAAATATTCCCTTTTTTTTTTAAATATTAAAAAAAACCCTAAAAAATATAGGTCTTCAGTAAGAAAACTTAACCTATAACCAAATGCTAAAAAGCAATTGTTTGCTATAAACTTCTCACAATTCACAGGAATTTCACTTCTAATTTACCCAACTGGAATTAGTGGTAGTTTTAGCTGTATTATGTCCGTCACGGTCCTTTTGGACAAAAAACTGACAAGTCGAAAATTATTTCTGAAAACTTTTTTCATGCAAATTGTAGACAAGGTTCTAAGACAGTTGTGTGAAAAAATAAATTGTAAGATAATGCAACTGTGTATGAAACACAAGCTTATTTAGGTCTGTGAATATAATGTCCGTCACGGTGGAATGGCCCATGAGTGTTCATTAATCAATCTGCAAAGCAACCAACCAGCTATCCAGTAAAAGAAAGTGTACATACATATACAGTCATTCAGTTATGCAGTCATTCATATTGTAGTAAATATAAATAACAAGGTTTTATTAAGACATCCATGAAGTCAAAGAGCCAGCAAGTATACATCACCCACAGCACACTTACTATCAATATTTGTACAAGGCATAGTTTTACAGTCAGTCATATACAAGCTAATTAACTGAGAATGATACTAACCTACAAGCTCTAACTCTAAAGAATCCCTCCTCTCGGTCACCAGAAAAGTAAAGTTGGAATTCTTTCTTGCCTTCTTCAAGTCTCCAAACATATGCTGTGGTATCTCTTGACACTGTAACAAACTAACACAACAACCACAATCAAAATGTTTTAAAATCTAAATCATATCTTACTAGAATGATGTAAAAGACTGAGATACAAGTCATAAAGAACCCCCTATCTACATGTACCTATCACTGGTTTTCTGTATGGACCCTCATTTAATAATTTAAATATATGTGATGGGAGCACTATACACTGCCTATTCAGTGAAATAGAACATGATAATATATTTCAAATACAATAATTATATTTAAAGCTAACAAATATATGTTAAAATTCAAAATCCTATTACAACAAAATTAATGCTGATGTTAATCTAATTAACATCAAAATCAAGAACACTAACAATTCAGAACTCTCAACTTACTTGTTTGCAGTTAGGATGTATGTCAAGATCATCAACATCAGTTGTGTGGGCTTTGACGTCATGTACCCATTCTAAACTAGGATACTAAATTGATAATAATAATAAATATGAGATGAAACAATCCAGGAAATAAAACTAGATCAAAGCGGTGGGAGGCTTAATAAACTAAATAAACTAATTAAAATAATATATATATAAATATTATTTGTTCGTATGAAATAAATGTTTCTGGGCACTGTTAGAAATTTCAATTAATAGATATAAAAATAATAATTTTAAGCATTCACAATTATTATTGACATAAATTATGACTTAAAAAAATTATTCAAATATATATATATATATATATATATTTTCGCTCCTCAAAACTAGCCTGCGTTGCATCCAAATTTTTTTCTCTGTAAAGTCCATCGTGCATCAGAGAAAGATTTCTTGTTAAAGTGCATATGACATGAAATTTGTTGTGGTCGTTTCTAGAAGAAGGATAGGTGTTTAATACGATTCCGATATCGAAATCACGATTAAAAGAACCAAGAACCATTTTATATGGTGGTATAGGGTTAGCGTTGCACACAAAATGACGTCACAAGACCTAGTCATATGTTCATTTGGTCGCGCACTGAAGGCATTTTTCAAAGCATATAGCATGCTTAATGAAAAAATATTTGTAAGCACTATTTTCGTTTTGAAATTCTGCAATATGCCTTGAAAAATTGACCGTTAACTAGGCCTTGTGACGTCATTTTGTTTACAACGCATGCCCTATACCACCATATAAAATGGTTATTGATTCTTTTAATCATGATTTCGATATGGGAATCGTATTTAGCACCTATCCTTCTTCTAGAAACGACCAAAAACAATTTCATGTCATATGCACTTTAAAAGATTTCAGCATATGGTTTTAGGGCCTATCAATTGGTGATTGGCTATTACTAACAGCCATTTTGATTCTGACACATGAGCTGGACTGGGAACAATAATTAATAGCCAATCAGCGGACTTGTTAGAATATGCCAATCACAGCATGTACTCAAATCCAGGTACTCTGAGAACAAGAAATCTTTCTCTGATTCGCATACGGGACTAAACAAGTAATGTCTGGCTGCACACAGGCTACTCAAAATTCATTGCTCCTCAAAATTGCATTCACAAAAAATTTCCACATACACATCACTACCATTTGCTGCTGATGACCACAGAGAGAGTCATAGAGACAATCAATAAAAAGTGCATTAACTTAAGCACCTTACCACTCACCTTAAGTACTTTAATATGACCATCAGATCCTCCTGTAACAATATGTTTACCATCTGCTGTGAACTTTACAACTTTTTGAAATCCTAAATCCTCTTCATCCTTTACATTGTCATCATTTACTGTCACAGCTGATTGTCGTTCCTTGATCTCAAATGTGTGCACTTTCCTTTTGGTGATTTTTTCTTTGTTTTTACCTTGAGATTGTGAGATGTTCTGAACTTCTTCTTTGGAGGTGATTTCAAGAATTTGACATTTATTATCCATGCCGACAGCTAAGATGTTAGATGATGGGTGAACAGCACAGTTCATGATTGCTCTTTGACCAGCTTCAAACTTGTGCACCATGGAAGCCTTGACAGACTTCTTATCTCTACCGAGACGGTAAATACTCTACAACAATCATTATTAAAGGTTATAACATTGTATAATGAAATGTATTGTATCAACTACATTTTAGCCTACATAGCATGCGTTTCTTTTAGGGGGAGGGGAAAAGGTGTTTTGGGGATAGCTGTGTTGTAACCAATAAGGCCAATCCAAACCTAAGATGGATGCAAAAAGCTGAGGAGGAGGGGAAAAGGATTGAACGAAAATACCACAATCATCAGTATTTAGCTGTAATTGTCTTCATTAAGGTTACTATTATATTCATCAATTATTTCAAACGAAAGGCTAGCTTTTTATAATTTACTCATATAAAAGCTAAGTGGTTCTAAATTGCATTTCACCTTCACTACATTAGTCAAGCCAGTGCAGTAAATATGTAAAATACATCCTTGTTTTGTACAAAACTTAAAGGTACCATTTCGGTTTTCAAACTATCAGAAAAATATACTTTTACATCCAGACGACAAGAGCATTTCTACAAATAGTGACAGCTTAGCTTACCAAACAATTTGGAACCCCAGTCCTCGCTGACCCGCCACCGCCACCTATCAAAAAATGGTTTCCATCTAGAGAATCGACGGCGTAGAGAGGGAAATTAGTTGTATCAAGAGTTGTAAAAGACATCTTGATAAAGTAATTCTATCAAAGTGTATCTTGCTTTTCACAACACAAGTCCAAAAGTCTAAATTGATATACGTGGCCTCCTCATGAGCAACACCGCTGACTCAAACACAGGTTGATACTTCATGTAGAATAGGTTTTCATGTCTTTTGACGGGTTTCCTGTGTCATTTACAAACTTGTCGATTTTCTCAGGGGACTGTCTTATCTTTTCTTGTCACAATATAAAAAGCAACCTTGTTTTGTTTTGATTTGTTTTAAGTATTTCTTACTTACTATATTACTGTTTAATTACTGCTCTTTTCGTCCCGGAGTAACTAACGATGTATTTAGTAGAAAATCGATTATTACAAATCGATTTATATCGATAATTAAAACAAAATCGATAAATATTGATAGTAGATGGAAACGCGTTCAACATGAAATAAAGTCCAACAATGACACCGGTTTAAAAATCGATAAATATATCGTTTACAAAATCGATAGATATCGATAAGGCCATCCTCACATTTTATTTTGTTTCCCATCACCTTGAATGTCGCAGAGGTGGGTCGATCGGTCGGGGGGAAAAATGGCAAAAATATAAACAGATACAAATGACATGTGGAGGCAAATAACATTGTGTTAACGATATCTTGATATTATTATTTATATTTAAAAAAAAAGACTGATTAGCCCATGTCATTTACCAGAGAAGCCAAATAGAAGAAAATGTGATAAAGTTGTGTAAAAAGCGTATAGAAATTAGCAATTGAAAGGAAAATTATTAATATTAATTATTAATTGTTTTATTGTTATTATTATTATTCCTAGCCTGGTTTTAAAAAATTAGGGTCGGTCGGGCAATGGGAAACAAAATAAAATGTGAGGATGGCCTAATCACAAAGCAGCTGTGTATCGATTTTTATCGATTTTCGATAAAAAATCGATTAATTATTATCGATTAGTATCGCTAATTATCAATTTGTATCGAGTAATCGATTTATCGACGACTAGTTACTCCGGGTTTTCTTGGGGGGGGGGGGGGGAGGGGGGACTCCCTTCAAAAATGGATAGGGGTGCTCAACGGACGGTTTTGAAAATGACCCTAAAAGGTACGCATAAATTAACTGAGGGGTTTTCTTCCTTCGTGTTTTGCGTCATCGTTCGTATTTGTTTGTAAAATCAACAATTTTGTACAGGAAACAATATTAATAATAAAGACATTTTATGTTTTCATTACGCCAATATCTTATTATATCAATTTATCAATGTGCAATGTTCGCGCAATGTTTTCTTTTCATTTTAATTAAAAGACAAACATTGTGAAAAAAAGTGTTACCCTCCCACGTTGAATAAATGGAATGCTTACTTACTAATAAAGTGATAAAATAACTTAAAGATATTTATGTTGCAGAGACATCTTGTGTTACTTTGAATTTATATGAAACCTTTATTTCCTCGCGATCGCAATCGCGAGCTAAAAATAGATCCAATATACACTTAATTCCAAAAGTATTGTTGGTTAATCAAAGGTCCATTTAAATTCATATAATTCAAACAATATAGGATTTTTTCATTTGCATTAAGTTCGGCACATGTGAGATGCGACGTGTGAACTAGGCATGCTTAGACTTAGACCCCGGCTACACTGATCCGGATACTTTTGAAACCGCATACTTTCTGATGCGAATCAGCCTATCGTCCACACGAATCCGGTCACCGAAATCGCATACTTTTACTTGATACCGGATACGCGGATTCGTGTGGACGCAAATATTTCTATGCGGTTTCAACCGGATCGGATTCGTGTAGAAGAGGCCTTAGACAGATATTCCGGTCATAAATCAGGCGAGGGTGCTTTAGAATAAAAATATCTCAATGCAATTTTTAATTAATTCCTGGGGTTTTTTTTTTTCAAAAATATGACAAAGTCATAAATTCACATCTTAATAGGTTAATCATTATGTAAAAAAAACTATTGTGCTTTTCAAAAAAAATCTATTTTGGTGAGGTCAGCTTGTCGACAGTCGCCTTAGGCCTCTTTTACACGAATCCGATCCGGCTGAAACCGCATAGAAATATTTGCGTCCACACGAATCCTGTTGAAGGTTTCCTATTCAAAAGTATGCGGTTTCAGTGACCGGATTCACTGGATTCGTGTGGACGATAGTCCGATTCGCATCAAAACGTATGCGGTTTCAAAAGTATCCGGATCCGTGTAGCCGGGGTCTTAAAGTTTGCTTTATTTTATTGCCGAGTGACAACCTTTTCCAACATATATATGCAACATATATGCACACTGGAATTACATTCTACACTGAATGTTGTATTAAAGTCTAAATGCATTTAGCCAGTGAGGGGAGACTCACACTCACTATTTTAGCATTTTAGCTATTTTTGCTTGCTTGCTTGCTTGCTTGCTTGCTTGCTTGCTTGCTTGCTTGCTTGCTTGCTTGCTTGCTTGCTTGCTTGCTTGCTTGCTTGCTTGCTTGCTTGCTTGCTTGCTTGCTTGCTTGCTTGCTTGCTTGCTTGCTTGCTTGCTTGCTTGCTTGCTTGCTTGCTTGCTTGCTTGCTTGCTTGCTTGCTTGCTTGCTTGCTTGCTTGCTTGCTCATGCAATTTAAAAAAAATACTGAGCAAGTACAGTTCAATTTTTTTAAGGATGCATGTGAAAGCATTTTCGTGCATTTTGTTATCATTTTTCAATGATTGCGTTTATTTCAAAATAGCGATTATTGCCAAGTGCACCTTGTTTTGTGAAAAAACGATGCTTGGTTTGCTGACATTAAAACTAAAGGCTGCATGCCAATATGGTGGCTAACATCACGATAATTGAAAATGTACGTACATATCAATTAAAAGACTCAACTTGGAGATCCAAACGTTTTCCACATAACAAACAAAAAACAACTAACCAAAGGTTGCTTAAACCGGGACAGTCAGAAACAAATTATTCAACATTGAACTGACTCTACTAGCCTCCTGCGCAGCCGCTCTGATCTCATAGTGTCGGTTATTTTCCTTACTCGACATTAAAATCGTCAAGACGTTATTAGTATATATGCAAGAATCCTTTTTACGATTGTCAAAATACCTGTCCAAAATATGTAAATCTTATTATCAATGTTTACATTAGCAAGGAAAAGACCAAAATGGAATAATATATTTAGAAAATAAGTCAGTCGTAATAGATCACTCGAACACCAGTAGAACCCTATTTCAAACAGTCTATTCATAGAAACATTTGCAGGTGAAATTGCTTTAATTAAGAGTGACCAAAAAGGAGGTTATTAGCTTAATTTTAGTCATTTCTTGAACTTTCAATTAAGCCTCTTTTTGATTGAAAGTCTTGACAAGCAGTTACGAAAAAAGAACGTATTCGACGAAAAAAGCCACTCGCGAAAAAAATCACTCAGGCAGAACCGGTGCTAATTCATCAGTAAAATACACATTAAAATATCCTCTTTTTATTGTGTTTTATTTGTTTAGTGTAGAGTTTTTTCATTATAATAGTAAAAGGACGGTTACTAATATATGCTTGTCAGCTGCATATAGGTTTTGCAGCTGCTTCATGACGACGAACTGTTCGCGGCCCGAGGGTCTTTTATTAAAAACAATCTTTGTATATATAGCCACTATGGCAGTAGTCTTCCGTAAAACAAAAATATATTTTGCCTCAGATAACTGTTATTTTAAATAAAACCATAGATCTGTAGATATAATCGCCGTGAGCCATCATTATCGTCATATTTACCGCTATAGTCATATGCTCTTTTTAGTTAACAAGATGGACTAGTATAAGATTTCTCTTCTGATAACTGGTCAATTAATTGCTGTCTTCCCTGATGTGTCGATTGGAAACTCTTCACAACTAGTGACACTGAATAATTGTTCACTAGTTCTTTGTGAACAAGTTTAGCGTTCCGTAATAACACCTTTTTGTTTTGCTTGATATAATGTGACGCGGGTCATTCGGAATATTTAATCGGCGTCGAGTTTGACTTTTTGCGAGTTTAATTTCTACAAAAGCCCAAGATCTTTAAGATTATGAACGAGTAAAAAATCATCGACTTGCTTAGAATTAACCCTGCATAAAGCAGATCGCCTTCTTTGTTCCCGGACTGACATTTTTGGGAGTTCTAACTTGTCGGGGATCTCGTTTTTGGCTGTTTCTAATGTATCAATTAAAATCTGGATGGATGGAGGTTTGTTGTTGTTCTCTGTGTTGTTGGGATCTTCATCGGAGACTCGAACAAAGGGTGCAGAGGGCGATAGATGTTCCGATGTGTTTTGTTCGTTATTGTTGCTTGGTTCTGATGAAAGGTTTTCACCTTCATTCGTTCCGTCTGTCGTTTTCTTTACATCGATGTTGATATGGCAACGACTTACCGGTCGACTAGGAGGAAAATCCACATTCAGCCCGGACGTAGAAACCTTACGTTTATAATCACTAGTCGGGCTTAATAACGACAAATTATCGTTAGATGAAACAAAACTGTCAGTATTTCGATAGCTTGGCCTTTTACCTTGAGAAGATTCAGAATTAAATCGTCTGAATTTAAACCTTTGGGTTCTATGCTGAGCAGTACTTTGTTCTGTAGTAACTAGTGTAGATGCATGAGGTGTACTAAAAGGTCGTCTTGCTAGTAAAAGATCATTTTCTCTTGTAACTAGAGTCGATTGGGGAGAAACCCCAGAGAAACCCTGGCCAATAATGTGGAGGTCAGCATTTCCTGTGTTTATTTTTGTTGCTCCGTCTCGTTCGCCATGCAAAAGAGCACTTTGTCGTCTCAATAAGCTACCTCTGTTTCGAATATCTAATTCTAGTTGATCATATTTATCATCGCTTCTAGTTCTATCAAGTTCTCGCAGGTATTTCCCTCGTGTTGGACCAGGGTCGCAAATTGGAGGCAAAACTGAGAATTTTGTAAAAGTGGCAGATGGTTGATCATGATTATTTGACTGGCTTTCAAACCGTTCAGTTCGTTTGTTTCCTTCGTAGGTTTTCGTGTCCTCCTCCAAGTATCCATTTAAATCAAAGTCTGTTAATTTAGGATTGTTATCCAGCCTAGCGTATTCAATTTTCGGCAAGAAAAATCGATTGCCTCTGCTATTAGCATTTCTGTTCGGTCCCTCCATAATGTGCTCACGGCTGTATAATATATTACAGTTGGGACAATACGTTCTGTACTGTCAATGCCGTACTTTACACAATCTTAGATGGGAGATATAGCTCTATTGCTAGCCGCGGCTTCCTCGTTCTAGCGGCTATTTTGGTCTAACAGTCGGGAAAAAGTCACTCAATAGTGGATGTACTATTAACAGGTGTTCCGTATATGGTAATATGATCGTTATTATTTCAGAACAACGGTCCAAACACTTCTCATTTGATCCAACCATCCAGATTTCCATTTTTGTAATGTCACACTAGCTTTGAATCCCGGCATATTCTAGATTCAAATGGTGATTATATATCAGGTAAAAATAATCATCTATTCAAATCACTTTTGAATAAAAATTAAAAAGGATTAATGTTAAAATGACTATTATTATATTTGAATTATTCTTTCTCTGATATGCATACATAACTTGGCGTGTGTTATCAGTGGTATAAAGTGTCTGAGTAACTCGATGTTTGCTTTATTGCTTAAGATTCCATTTAAATACTAAATAATGAGAAAAAAACGCATGCATTATATATATGGTTTAACTAAAGGATGACACATAAGAGATATTACTCCTTGAACATTTGATAAAAGATTTCCTTCAGGTGACAGCAAATAGTACAAGTATCATAGAAAACGTCTTATTCTTTTACAATGACGATTTATCATAATGGCAGAACTATAAGATCAGAGGGTTCGTGCTCAAACTCATTTAAATTTCTAGATATTTGAATGCAATCAAAAATATTCAGAATCCATTGCAACTGCAAATAATAATAATAATAATAATAATAATAATAATAATAATAATAATAATAATAATAATAATAATAATAATAATAACAATAATAATAATAATAATAATAATAATAATAATAAAAATAATAATAATAATAATAATAATAATAATAATAAAAATAATAATAATAATAAAAATAATAATAATAATAATAATAATAATAATAATAATACAAATAATAATAATAATAATAATAATAATAATAATAATAATAATAATAATAATAAAAATAATAATAATAATAATAATAATAATAATAATAATAATAATAATAATAATAAAAATAATAATATTTAAAACTGCTAAAAATTAAATGCGTCATGATATAGTTTACAGGATATGAACTGATGATAACACATGATCAAAAAAAATCGTTGTGTAGGGGTAGCCTGGGGGAATCTCTTTTGTTCAATTGGTAGGGGTGATCGGCGTTCCTTTTGGGGTTGAAAATATTTCCTTTTAATAGTGCCTTTAAATGGTCTTGCTCATAAACTAAATTACATTACAAGACACCGTACCAGTGTGTAAGGCCGGGTCTAAGTATAATACACAGTTGTGCGTTTTAGGGGTTGGGATTAATAAGGTTTTCCACCCGTCAAACCAGCTGTGAATTTATCAATGTGAATTTATAAATCTAATCAGAAGAACTTTGCTAATACAATTTAATAAGAAAACTAGCGAAAAGAAATTACAACATTTCGTTGTCATCGCGACAACATTATCACCATTTGCAGCATCATTTACTTGATAATGTTGTCGCGATGACAACGAAACGTTGTAATTTCTTTTCGCTAGAATTTATAAATAAATACATTTGTTTTGAAATTTGCATAAATGATTCTAAACTTTTAAATTTCAAGATGCAGACTTCAGCCGTCTACCGATAATGGTCCCGAAATCACGATCTGGGGTCAATAACTGATAATGCTGATATTGTAAAATGCTTTAGAGAGTATTTATAACAATATTTCTGTACTAAACTAGGTTTAGCAAATTTCTAGCTGTTTGTAATGTGTTAATTTGAGGCCGTTTATGAAATTTACCAAATTCGATTCATTTAATTATGCATATTTCAAAACAAATGAGCTAGAAAACAAATTTAAAATTTCGTTAAACAAATTTAATCTTCTGACATAGACATGTAAGCTGGTTTGAGCGTATGCGTTTTCTCACCTTTTCGACCGCCAATCACCCCTACCACTGAAACAAAGGGTGTTCCCCTAACCTTACACAGGAGAGGCGGTCGTTGTACAGAGGTGATCGTGTGTGGAGGTGGTTATAATTTATTACAAAGCTTTACTTTACTTATGGTTTTAACAACCGAGGCCTCACTGTTGTAATGGGACTCTATATACTACTCTTTACGAATACCCCACCATGATCTTTAACGCCCACCTTATATAGGAGAGGTGGTCATTGTGTAGAGGTGGTCATTGTGTAGAGGTGGTCATTGTGTAGAGGTGGTCATTGTGTAGAGGTGGTCATTGTGTAGAGGTGGTCATTGTATAGACGTGGTCATTGTGTAGAGGTGGTCATTGTGTAGAGGTGGTCATTGTGTAGAGGTGGTCATTGTGTAGAGGTGGTCATTGTGTAGAGGTGGTCATTGTATAGACGTGGTCATTGTGTAGAGGTGGTCATTGTGTAGAGGTGGTCATTATGTAGGGGTGGTCATTGTGTAGAGGTGGTCGTTGTGTAGAGGTGGTCGTTGTGTAGAGGTGGTCGTTGTGTAGGGGGGGTTATTGCCACCTACAAACGTGACCGATGGCGGGATCAATACCGTTTATGACGTCATTACCGTTTAATGTGCCTAAATAGAATTTAGGCTAGTTAGAACCGAGACAAGCATGTCAGCGGTTTGTTCTTGTGCCCCGACATTAGCTGGGACCCCCCGCACTACCAGTCCCTCGTGCTTTGCTAGTTGTCTTCAACGATTGCAGTACTCTGTTGTATACAGCATTTGTTTCGATGAGTTTTAATGACACTTATCGACCAAACTCAGTCCTGAACTCCATCATACTGGTACTGAGAATCATAAGGCAACTGATTAATCACAGGATCGAGACTAACAGGCTAACTTTGATGCATTATGTCCTAAAATAACAAAGGTTTTCATTATCAAGGGAATTTAAATAATTACATTATGCATGAAGCAGCCAAGGCTTCCCCTTCTAAGCATAACCTCACGACAGGATAGGGACTGGACTGAATCTTAACCATTTGATATATTAAGTAACGAGAATCACTTAAAATAGTGTAAAATAGTGTAATAGTTCTACTGTACTATATTTACTTCCAACTCTCCAAGAAACAATACGTTTAACCTTAAGTGATCACGTTGTTGTGGTAAGGAAAATTAATCCTTACAAGTTACCGCCACGCACCAGTGAATGTAGAAAGTTCTCGAATCAGTGTCAAAGGACCTCTTGTGACGATCGCTCATGGAGAGATGTTTATAAAAGAAAGGAAGTGGAGGTAGAAAGATATATTTATGCCAGTTTGAGATATACATGCACTTATTGATCGCAAAGGGGAGTCCATGGCTAATGATTGCAACAAAAAAGCTTTTAAATAAACGTGACTTGTTTTTAAGAAAAGCGATGAAATCTGGAAGTTGACAGCTCAGTCCCCAGCTGTTGTTACTTCGGACGACTGGGGACTGAGTCGACTAAGCCTAGATCCGAGGTTGACTACTAAAATTGGGAAACGTCTTTATCAAAGAAATGAATTAAATTCAGGATAATCTGGAACCCGAATTCTTTTTGGAAAACTGTAAAGAACATTTCCCTCAAAAAAACCTGAAAACTCCTCAGTCAATGAAAACTGATGGAGGGAAAACTATTTCTCTCATCCATCGGTAATAAATTATTCACCAGTTCGTGTCCCGATTTCTGGAGATAGCAGTTTTTCAAATAATTACTCATGGTTTATCTGATGAAAAGTTTACTATAAATCAGAAGTTTCTTTTGCAATCTGTCTCTGAAAACGTCATTATTTTAAAGCAGTAAATTATCAGACCACTGAAAAAAGCTACTATAGTTTGGATGGGATTTCTGCATGATTTGAAGGACGGTGTTTCTTCGGTAACTCTTCTAGTTAACATATCGTTCAGCCATCACTGAAACCGTTCCTCATGATTGAAAAAAACCGCGCATTTTTCCTTTGTTTGAATCATGCGCATGCGGACTAATTTCTACAAACTATCACCAATTTCCATACTATCGGTTATATCGTAAGTTATGCATGGAGAAAGAAGTAAATTTCTAACTACAGAGCTTTATGATGAAGTTCGAAAGAGTCCATTTCAGTCAGGTTTTTTACAGCCATTTTCAACTGGGAGTGCAGTGATTTTATCTTATAAAATTCATAGATAATTAATGAGAATTTGACAAAATAAATCACGCCCGTGACGAGTTCTGTAAATCTCATACAGGTCGGCGTCCTGATTTGCATAAGTTTCAATTTTTTTTCCAGATTTACTTTTATCTCTATAAATAAAGTTACTTACTTACTTACTTACTTACTTACTTACTTACTTACTTACTTACTTACTTACTTACTTACTTACTTACTTACTTACTTACTTACTTACTTACTTACTTACTTACTTACTTACTTGACAATTTTAGTAAAATATGAAAGAACTAGCGTTGGACTTTCACAAGTACTATCATATTGTATTTCTTCTAAACTTACCGATGAGATTAGAAACAAATAGATGCAGGTAATTTAACGGGGGCCTTGTTTATACAGTCAATGTCATAAACATCATCAAGTGAACTAAAAAAGACATAAACACTAAAAGAAATGACACCACATGAATTTGTGCTCAATACCATACAGATTTCGTTATTTTTATTCCATGTTCACTATTACTTATTATACAGTTAAATATTGAAACTTCAACAGCTGGAAACAATAAACAAATAGGCCAATATCACGCTAGCGTGTCATAAAATATTTGATGTACAAGAGCTTACAACCAAATTTGCAAATTTGTCACATCCAAAATAGTAAAATCGCAAAGTTTTGTAAAAATTGCTCCTAAATGTACTAACAAAGATTTCATAAGTTACACTGATATATCGGGCAAATTTCAAGCTGTTAGAATTGATAATGATCCCTTGGCGACTCTAAGTGGTGTACCTCAAGGCTGTTTATTGGGGCCCGTTCTATTTTCATATATACCGACTTGCGTAAACCTGTGCAGATATATCATGTATGCAGATGATGCAGTTATATCTTGTTCTGCTGCACAGATGATGGAAATGGAGATACACTAGAATAGTTTTGTTTTCCTGAGAGTACTGATTTTTCAAATGTTAAGTGTTCGATTATCTTTTTCAAAAATGAAACGATTAAAATGTTATATTCTTTAATAAAAAATAATGGATAGTTCTTCTATAGCGCATTTCCAGAACTTCTCAATGCGCGTACTCAACGTGTTCGATTTCAAGGTATATCAAGGCGCATTAAGCTGCCACCATACAACCCATGTCTGAGTTCTTTTAAGTCCCTCGATGCTGTTTAGAGTTCTCATGGTCTACGAGTCAATAGTAAGTTATTATTTCCTGGTCGGGATACAGTATTACGTGAGCATCTACCAATGATGAGGTTGTTCATTATATCAATAAAATAGACAGCTATAGCAATTACTGTTGAATACGGAGCTTCACAATTTGTCTGAGTGGCATGTTGTCAAAAAGTTGATTTTGAAATTTTGAAAACACTTATAAATTAGATGCGAACCCACTATATACCAGTGATTTTATTACAAACATCAGACTTTTCATCAGCACTTAGATTGTATATTCAACGTTCAACTTGTGCAAATATCTGCTTAACAGGACGAAAAGATAGCCGAGAAAGAGAGAAAGAAAGAAAAGGAGATGCGCGGGGAATGGGGCGAGGGTTATGGGATTTTACCATCAATTTATCTCGACCACTTCATCATTCGACCGCCGTTCAATTCGGATAGATGTGTTTTTGCGTAAAATAAGGGACGTTTTGAAGTCTGAGAATTGTGCCACATGTACCATTTCTAGCATATTATGGTTTTGAGAGCAAACGTCTCTTACATATAAGGATTTCAGTATTTTTGAATAAGTAGTAATTTTATCGACAGTAACAAACAACATGTTATATATACAATATGAGCGGTCGATCTGTATGCAATATGCTGTATATCGCATACAGATCGGACACAAACATTGTATAGCACTTTTGAAAGTCCAACATACATCCTTTTATATATTTTATTAAAATGGTCAAGATATAAGTAAATCTGGCCGAGAAAATTCAAGTTGAAACTTATGCAAATCAGGACGAAATTAAATCTGCATGAGATTTACAGATCTCGATCGTCATGGACGTGTTTTCTTTTGTAAAATTCTCATTAATTATTCCGGCATAAATTTTATAAATCGTTCATGTTATTGTCCATTCACTAACATCATCCATATGAACCTTCATTATAGTATTTTCGACTCAGAAATTCCAGCGGTTACTTGTGAAATTGGCTGTCGTCAATCAAAAACATAAAAGGGATGTGTGAATTTGCAGAAAGCCGAAATACTTTTTATTTGGTAGGCAATAAAATGAATTTTGTTTTTACACGCAAGTTTCCGTTTTTATTTGATGACTATTTAGTCACTATCACTTGCATCAGAAATATCAAATACAAAGAAAACGATACACTCACTAAATGGGAAATATTATAGCAAATAACATACATATCCATGAAATACAAAACTAACTAGTATAAAATATAGCGGCTTTAAACAATGGAAAACAGTACAAAATTGGTGCTAAAATAATTCCTTTGTTATCTATTGTCTTGTCAACACTATTTACTAGTAATTAGTAATATTTGTTTCACGGATTTAGTGCGTCTACTCTACTATTCACCCAGAATAAATAATAAAACAAAGGATAATGAGGTTTCTTGTGTATTACTCTTTTGTCTCAAGCTGTTCTGTTGAGCAATAGTGACAAAATAGTCACTATTTGTTAGTACTTTCCTTAGGGTTGTATTTCATGGTTTAACTACATCTGCTCTAGACGAAAACAGTTGTCAGTAAGCAACATTTGTAAAGACCCATAAATGTTTGTTCATATTCATTTTAAAAGACATGTTTCACCAGGCTGATGGGCAAGTAGCCCGAGGCTTTGTTTTAATAGAAGACAGGTTGACGAAACGTTCCATAATTGTTTTCAAGTGTTTATCCCTTCGTGCGTGCAACCCTTTTTGATGGATTAAACATCGTTTTGATATGCTTGGACTCGATGGTGCCTCGAAGGTTTTTGTACATCGAAAAGTTTTTTTGTACATCGAAAAGGTTTTTTGTACATCGAAAAGGTTTTTTGTACATCGAAAAGTTTTTTTGTACATCGAAAAGGTTTTTTGTACATCGAAAAGGTTTTTTGTACATCGAAAAGGTTTTTTGTAAATCGAAAAGGTTTTTTGTAAATCGAAAAGGTTTTTTGTACATCGAAAAGGTTTTTGTACATCGAAAGAGGTTTTCAATCATCGAAAATGTTTTTGTACATCGAAAAGGTTTTTTAATACATCAAAAAAGTCAAAATTGTTACAGTAGTATAACAGCACATCAAAAAGATATTCAGTTTTTCAAAAATATTTTTAGTACATCCAAAAAGGTTTTTTTGTACATCCAAAACGTTTTCTGTTTTTCAAAAAGATGTCTTTGTACATCCAAAAGGTTTTCAGTTTACCAAAAATGTTTTTAGAACATAAAATATATTTTTAGTGCATTAAAAACGCGGTTTTTGTACATTTTTTTGTCCATGGAAAATGCACATTAAAGACATAAAAGAGATTTATAAAGAAGTACATCAAAAGGTTTTGTAATAACATACAAAGGCGTGATTGTATTACTGTTTTTTCTTGTTTTAGTTTCAATATATTATAATATATAATATAATAATAATAACCAGGCAATAACCCGTCCCTTCGTGACGAAGTTTGATATGTGTTTTTCATGCCTTTTATGTTAGAAACATTGATCTTTTAACATATTTGTTCTCAAAATGTTGAAACAAACCAAAATCCTAGTTTGCAAACGAGACATTTGCATCCATCTTCGGGGGCCGCACTTCAACGATTATTAAATGGCATTAAACTTATGTTACAACTGACTAAATCCATGAACTTGCACTGCATTTTTTACTCCTTCGAATTATTTTTCCATCACAGCACTTTTTAGTACGCTTGGAATACGAAAGTTGACCACAACATCCTCTAAAACAAGGGTTGATGGTTGCATGATGGCATATCTTTATATATAGACAAGTCATGCACTGTTTATATATACATGTGTCTAAATATACACCCTTTCCGAGAAACTTTGTCACCCGTGAAGTGAAAAACGTACAAGCTAATAACGCAAGGGACTATGGGTAACCTATGTATACTTTACTAGAACATAGGGATTTCATGGCCATATTTTTACACATTGACTTTTTTTGTCAATGTGTTATTAAGAAATAACTTATTATCATTATTATTTTGACTTATCAGACAAAAGAAAGGCGAGCGGAATGCACATGTTGTTTCTGAACTGATCCATGATCCTTTGCACCACTAGCTTGTGTGCTTTTAACGGGTGACAACCTTTCTCGGAAAAAGTGTACACCTATTTCAATTAACGTTGTCTGGAATGGTTGATCTGAGACCGATAGGAATTGTGGGAGCTCGTTAAACTGAAAATGCACTATTATAATCACACTTGAATATTAATGTTTACTTCTGAAATACTGTTATCTGTGATTCAGCACCATTCAAGTGTGATTAAAACAATGTATTTGAAATTTAATCGGAACTCTCACAATTCCTATAGGTGTCAGACCAACCATTCCAGATGGACAACGTTAATTGAAATAGGTGTATACTATTGAAAGTTTCAGGTGTAAAGCCTCTAGTCAATCATGTGACCTCCACTGCTCCAAGTAATTAGACCACTAAAGCCTGCAAAACAGGCGTTCTTTCGGGGTTTTGGGAAAAATCGGGTTTTGGGCTTCCTGTGTTGAACGGGCGAACAAAAAGGAAGCGATTTCACGCGATCAAAAAGTAACACAGGAAGACCAAGATCCTCAATTCTTCAAAAAGCCAAAAGAACGCCTGTTCTGCAGGCCAAGACCACTATGACCAATAGATGCTCTTCCTACTGACAAATACAAGTCTTGTAAAATCAAATGTGGAATGTGTATTAGAGAATCTTGCTCATGAATAGAACATCATTATCACCTTTTTGTATATTTTTCAAAATTTTATTTGAAATTGTTGTTTAAAATTGATCATTTGTTAAGCCATTTCAAATACTCGCAGTCAAGTTTTATCAAGTATAAAAACATTGCTTGTAGAACAAAAAAAACATTGCTGCTTGTTTTTTGAAATAGTGCATGAAAACTCCCTAAATGCCTTGTGAACATGAAGTGTATACAGTAAATGCATACAGTAAAACTTTGTACATTAAAATATTGTTCGGTATAAAACAAGTCAAATTATATTAATTCGGAAAACTTTGGGATTATTTACACTCGACGAAAAATACTTTACATCTACATCATACATTACATCATACATCGATACCGAGTGACAAAAACATTTACAAGTCAAATTATAGTTAACTATTGTTGAATGACTACTCCATAGATGATATCAAATATACTGACAATAGATCATTTCAATTCTTTAGAGTATGACTATACTCCATAGATGATATCAAATATACTGACAATAGATCATTTCAATTCTTTAGAGTATGACTATACTCCATAGATGATACCAAATATACTGACAATAGATCATTTCAATTCTTTAGAGTATGATTATACTCCATAGATGATATCAAATATACTGACAATAGATCATTTCAATTCTTTAGAGTATGACTATACTCCATAGATGATACCAAATATACTGACAATAGATCATTTCAATTCTTTAGAGTATGACTATACTCCATAGATGATATCAAATATACTGACAATAGATCATTTCAATTCTTTAGAGTATGACTATACTCCATAGATGATACCAAATATACTGACAATAGATCATTTCAATTCTTTAGAGTATGACTATACTCCATAGATGATACCAAATATACTGACAATAGATCATTTCAATTCTTTAGAGTATGACTATACTCCATAGATGATATCAAATATACTGATCAACAGATCATGTCAATTCTTTAGAGTATGACTATACTCCATAGATGATACCAAATATACTGACAATAGATCATTTCAATTCTTTAGAGTATGACTATACTCCATAGATGATACCAAATATACTGATCAACAGATCATGTCAATTCTTTAGAGTATGACTATACTCCATAGATGATATCAAATATACTGACCAATAGATCATTTCAATTTTTTAGGGTATGACTATACTCCATAGATGATATCAAATATACTGATCAACAGATCATTTCAATTCTTTAGAGTATGACTATACTCCATAGATGATATCAAATATACTGACCAAAAGAACATTTCAATTCTTAAGAGTTGGATTACAGCCTCTTATAGATGTATGCAATCAAATAGAATGTCCAATAGACAATTTCACTTCTTTATAGTACAACTACAGCCCTGGAATTTTCTGATGTGTACATTTCTGCAATTAAAGCGAAGTGTAGCCAAAATTTAAGAAGAATGTATTACATGCTATCAAGGCCAATGTTGATCAACATTAAAATATGGTAACCAATGGGAATAGCAATGTTATACACCTATTTCAAAAATCGTTGTCGCAGCCGAAGATACAGTCCACACTCTAAAGCCTGCAAAGGATGTCAGTTATATAGACTTAATTTGTGCTTTATTTCACGTTTTTTAAATAAATATTGTTATATATATCTACCACAACAACAACTTGTTATGGTCATATAACACAAACACATACAACCTAACTACGCTTTGAATAAATCGATAACAAGAGAAGAAATACCGACATTCTTTGCAGACTTCAGAGTGTGGACTGTGGCTTTGTTTGCGACAACGATTTTTGAAATAGGTGTGTATATCTTAGTATAGCTATTCAAGTCTAAAACAATAGTTATTCAAATTGGTTAATATATATTTCTATTTAGTTTACACATCTTTGAGATACCAGTCAGTCTAGCACAGTTATGGTGTTCAAACCTCTATATTTATTAGTTGTTAGAACAATATAAATGACAAGTATGGGAGAATAGCCAGCTCAAAAAAGGCTTCACATATATTGTTTAGAGTGGTTTTCATTAACCTGTGAAACAAAGTGTACTAATTAAATTGTGATATTGAAATAACAACAAAGAACACAATGGAATTAGGTGCATTAAAGAATAATACACTAAAGTGTGTTTCACGGGTTAATGAAAACCACTCTACTATATTTTTAAACCACATATAAAGTTTTTTTTGTACTTATTATATATAATCTTTGTTAAGACTTTGAAAGTTCCAGGTTAAAACCAGTAATTTCATCCAACATCAACTTTGGACGAAACTTAAGGCCACGTCGTCTTGCCGTCACATGAAAATCATCTATAATATGCCCTGAAATGCTCTGAAATGAATCAAGGCTTTTCGGCCTGCGGAACTTTACCACACCACATCTCTGACTCAAGCCAGTTTCACGATCTCTTACAAGATGCACTTTAGCAATATGGCCGTAGGTTCTGAAGTAGTTTATTAGAGCCATCTCTGTTGTTTGTGGAGCTAGGTTTTCAAGATACAAAGTTTTCTCTCTTGCACCTGTCTTGACAGTGTCTGGAATTCGTACAAGGTTCATCTCACATCCTTCAAATTCATGAAGCTTTTCATCAAGTGAGTTTTTAACTCCATCAAGTTCTTGAAATACAATGATTGCTGCGCATGTTTTTGTCTTTGAATTAATGAGAAGATCAATAGCTTTAAGTTCACCAAACTTTTCAAAGTAATCTCTGAGTTTCTCAACTGTAGTAGTCTCAAAAGGCAGTTCCTCTACTTTGATCTTTTTGGAGTCTGACACTTCAGCCTCCACTATCCCATCCGATGATTCCCTAGGCTTTACTTGAACATTACATCCATTGATCACTTGATTCTCGTCAACCACAGCCTTGGAGGCTTCCTCCATTGAACTGAATGTAATAAACGCAAAGCCTGATTTACTCTGGAATTTATAGTTATCAATGAAATGCACCGATTCCACTTTACCAAACGTACTGAAGTGGTCCATGATAATGTTGTCAGTGAAATGTGAAGGCAATCTTCCAGCGTATACAACACGGTTTTTCTTTGCCCTTCCAACATCAATAGTTTTTCCTTGTAGCGAATGTTTCTTATCAAGAACTTCTTCAGCAACACTTGGGTTTTTGAAGCAGACAAAGCCATAGTTTCTCGAGTATCCCATAAAAGTCTTTACCATGCGAACATCTTCTACAACACCAAACTTAGAGAAGTATTCGGTGACAGTTTCCTCTGTTGTACCGGGATTTAGCCCACCAAAGAATACACTTCTGTTGTTTCTATCAAGCTCTTGATCCTTGATGGTTTCTGCGTGAGTTGTTACTGAGCTTATCAAGCGAAGATTTGTCGTGCACATGTGCTGAGAAGGAGGCAGACATCTTGGAATGGAACAGCAAAATACAGTTGAGATGTTCCTGCGACCAAGAATACGAAACATTTTTGGACAGATAACTATCTGTTATATACACTACTTAATGAAATAGAGGCTCAACTGTGAAATATTGGAAAAACTTAGAAATTTGGATCCATACAAAATGAAATTATCGTGAAGAAATCCACTACGCTAAGCACGTTATGCAAGAACTTGAGAAAGACTGGGAACCAATATTTTACCACAGGGATCCCAACTAAAATGTAAACTGAACAACAAAACACAACAAAACAAGAAATTAAGCAGATCATTATAATATCTATTTATCACGCAACATCACATCACACCATTACACCATCTAGGTGTCCTAAGATACGATGGCCGATAGCGGTAATAAAAAAGTCAAAGTGAAAAAAGGAAAAAGTCCAAAAGTAAAAGTGATTTAGGGCCATATTACAAAGTGAAGTTGCCTTTTTGACCTTTGTCATCGACGCATCTGGCTTTTGTTAGAATCGATTTTGTCACTTTCTCACAAAAAGCTCAGAAATAAACGGGGAAATACTCGGGGAAATGCGACCAAGTTAAAAGAGGGTTCTCTTGGGCTACCTGTGGCTTTTCCAGTCCTTGGCGACATGGTAGTAACGCCTGCTTGTATTCACCTTAATCCGAAGCTTTTCAACAAGCTTTTCGAAGTTTGTTATCGTATCTTCGAAGTATTAAGGTAATTTACTCTATGAATTCCATTTGAACATTTCTTATTATGGTCTCTAGACCAAGTTGGACAATTGTAGAAAAGTATGTCAGGCAGGTTGATTTGTTTTGGTTATTTTTCTTCAATAAAGCGACCATCGAGATTTCGAGTCTAAACGTTTGGCTCCATGTATTAAAATGCAGACGTATACCGTGTAATTTAATAGAAACAACAACAAAATCCAAAATAAACAACCAACGAAGATAACAAAGATTAAAAAAGGTTTTCAGTACTCGGAGAATGACCCAAACGTTTGAATAATTAACCCAAGCTACTAACTATGCTAATCTTGTTTGCTGACTAATGCATGTATTTCTACAGTTATTTGACAAGATGGAATCAGATTGGATAGATTACAAGTGTAAGTCAGGACAGACCATCTTTATCTACAACAAGGTAACAGGAGTACACAAATGGCCGCCAGGATTTAACAATGTAAGTTGAAGTAATACCATATCTCCTTGAACACTGCTGTCAGTGTTTTTAAAAAGGAGTGCACCCTGAATGTAAGATATATGATTTGTTGTCATATAATTAGTCAGTTCAATATTTTTAACATGATGTTAACAGTATATATTAAATAAGTATGTAAGTAAGTAAGAAACTTTATTTAAAGTTTAAGAGGGTAGCACTAAATAGCTAAAAGCTAATAAAGTTGTGGCCCTCTAAATATTGTCAGTGGTCCTTGCTAAATTTATAAATTCCTACTTTTAGTAGTGATTCCATCAACACAAACTATAAGCACATTGTAAACAATAACATTGATAATGACTAAGTATGAGTCGAGAATATCTGTTATCAAAGTGAATATGAATGTGCTCTTAATTCCTTTGTTCAGTAGTTGATATTAGTTCTGTCTGACTGGGGCGATCACTCATCAAGAGTTTGTTGTAAACTCTCTTGGCTATACTCAAGACCTATTGTGTGCAAAAGACTGAATATTTTCGTGGCCCGTGAAAACATTTTGAATTGATAACTTTTACTTGTTGTGAGACATGTATGTATTTACACTCTTATTAAGGATGTGGTCCACAATCGCGGGGGCTTCGGGTTAGAATTTCATTTTTTTAGCCACAGGATAAAAATATCTTGTACAGATGAGCTCAGCTTTCACATGCTCTCAGTTAAAAATTTGTTTAGCACATCATTTTACTATGATAATAATAATAGACAAATAATAGACAGAAAGCCAAAAATTAAGACCGAGACGTTAATTGGAGATTATACTTGTGGTGGTCTAAAAATGCCTCATTTCAGAACATACATTAAGGCTAATAGAACAAAAAGGGCCATAAAATTACTGACATCAGACAAAAAAACTTGGAACAGTATACCTCGTTCATATCTTAGACAAAATTGAGGTTTTGAACACATCAACCGTAATTTCGATGTTGAACGAATTCCGTCAGATATTCCTCAGTTCTATAGACATATCTTAACCTCTTGGGGTGACATAACCTATGAGGTTTTAACTAATGACTTGTCTTTTATTTTGGAACAATACTTATGGAATAATAAGTATATCAAAATAAATAGCAACTCAATTTATTTCAAAGTTTTTGCGATGAAACAGATAAATTATATTATAGACTTATGTGATAGTGATGGCAACATCACATGGGAGCATGCCCAATCATTGGGTTTACAAGACGAGGAAACATTTAAATGGTTTCAATTGGTTCATTCGATTCCAAAGGACTGGATACATAGTTTAAAGGAAGAAAAACACATGAAACAAAACGTTGTTAGTAACACCCTACAACTGAGAAATAAAAAAATCGCTTTAGAAAAAATAAAAACTAATGATATATACTCTCATCTAATTGATGAAGTCTTTAAGCCACCAACAGCACAAGCGAATTTGTGTAAAAAATTTAGTCATGAAATAATCTGGCGAGAAGTTTATGAAAGAATATATAAAACAACAATAGACTCCTACCTAAGATATTTCCAATTTAAAATTGTGAAATAATATTTTATACCTCAATCGTGACCTTTTTTGATTTCGAATAACTGACTCACCTTCTTGTTCCTATTGTTTGTACCACCTCGAAACGGTTGAACATTTATTTGTAGAATGTGTGAACTCAAAAAACTTTTATTTTGAAATTCAAGACTGGCTCAAGAATCATAGGGTAAAACTACCAAATATAACAAAAATCGATATTATACTTGGAGTGAATGACATAGAAATTAATATGATTCTTTTGTTGTATAAACTAGTACTATATAAATCTAGAGAAAAAAGGAATTACATATTAAAATAATAATAATAATAATTAAAATAAATAATAAATATTAAAACTCATGGCGAAAAATGGAAAAATATAGTTAATGCTTTGATTTTATAAAACTATCAAACAGTAAGTATATTTTTCTGAAATAATAATATATATATAACAATTTATATTCTGAAGTAATTATACATAACCATTTATTTAAATAACATGAATTAGAAAATATAATTGTTAATATGTAGTTAATGCTTTGATTTTATAAAACTATCAAACAGTAAGTATATTTTTCTGAAATAATAATATATATATAACAATTTATATTCTGAAGTAATGATACATAACCACTTATTTAAATAACATAAATTAGAAAATATTATTGTTAATATGTAGTTGTAAATAATAGTGAAAAAACAAATGTATATATTATGAATCATTAATAAAATCTGTTAAAAAAAAATGATAATAATAGTAATAGACAAATTGTATTTCATTTTAAAGCTTATTATATAACAGAGAATAAGACTGTGTATGTTTTGTTACAAACAACAATTTTCTGTAAACTATGCTCTACGAAAAACCTCAAAATTAACTGCTTTCAATGTGAGTTGTTTTAAAAAGTATAAGTCAAAAAGCTCATACTGCTTTGCCGTCATTTCTGCGTTATGTCACTCAACACATAATAAGCCTGTGTCACATCCAGACTTTTTCTTGGTAAAGTATGTCTGCATGGTTTTTTTTAGTTTTACAGTTATGGCCTGTTGTGTGATTTAACTTGAAGTTTTAACACTAAGTTGACTTTGAAACACATTTATTCAAGAACAAAGCATTTTATCAAAAAAGCATGACACGGTTTTGATCACGTGTATGTGCTAATTGATATAATGCAGAAATGACACTAAATAAGTAAGAACTTTAAATTTGGTCATACTTTTTTAATGAAAGCACTTGATTTTGATGTTTTACGTTGGGCATTGGTTAAAGATATTATTTTTCATAAAAAAACATACACAGTCATATTCTCTGTTATATATGCTTTAAAATGATATTTACTTTGCTAATCAAAGTCTTTTGTTACTTCTCACCTACAATACCATATATGGTAATGGCATTGTTTTCAAGATTGCGCACAGTATCTTTGAAATGTTTCCTACAAAGTCTCAAAACTCTTACACCCATTGATTTCTGAAAATAGCCCTGAAAATAACTACCACACAATACACTCAAATCATGGTTTTGGGGGGCACACCCCCTCCCCCCCCCCCCCCCCCTACTGCCCCTCCCTGTGCAACGGTCCTGTTAATTACCTAATATTTAGAATATACACATGCTTATATGACACTGATTGTATGGCATGATTTCAGGGTTCATCAGAAGACAATATCATGTATGGTCAACCAGTGGAATACAAAGAGTTTCACAGTATTGCTACACAGACAGATGATTTTGGCTGTAACAATGGCTGTACTTCTATGTACATCAATACAGATCCACATCATGTTTCCAACATCACAGAAAAATTACCTCAACCACAACCAGGTGTTTCAGTTGATGGTGAACATGACATAGATATACATAATCCAGAAAATACCTTGGAAGATGAAGATGAAAATGAGCAAAGCCAAGATATGGGTGAAATTAGCACAAATATGCACATCAATACAGATCCACATCATGTTTCCAACATCTTAAAAATATTACCTCAACCACAACCAGGTGTTTCAGTTGATGGTGAACATGACTTAGATAATGAACAAGATCCAGAGAATGCCTTTGAAGATGAAGATGAACAAGAACAAAGCCAAGATATGGATACAATTAGCACAATGTTGAGAGTTCTAGAAGAGTTAGAGTTTCCCCCTGTGAATAACTTGGTTGATAAGGAGAATGAAGCAAAGGATGACTCTGCTGGTGATCATACATATAATATGAAGCAGCTTCATGAAATAGCTGATACATCCAGAGTTCTAGAGGAGTTAGAGTTTTCCCCTGGAAATAACTTGGTTGAGAAGGAGAGTGTAGCAAAGGATGACTCTGCTGGTGATGATAATAATGATGAAAAAGTGCAACTTCATGAAAGAGAAGGAGGTAGTTCTCAGCATAGTGAGGAGTCCTTGAAATGTTTTTATTGTCCAAAGAAATTACAGAACAAATCAACACTTACTAATCATCTTAGAATACACACTGGAGAGAAACCCTTTGAATGTTCTTATTGTGAGAAGAAGTTTACACTAAAAAGTAACTTAAAGAGACATCTTATAATACATATTGGAGATAAAACCTTTGAATGTTCTTATTGTGAGAAGAAGTTTACACTAAAAAGTAACTTAAAGAGACATCTTATGATACATATTGGAGATAAAACCTTTGAATGTTCATATTGTGAGAAGAAGTTTCTAAGAAAGGATTCATTAAACATACATCTTAGAACACACACTGGAGAGAAACCCTTTGGATGTACTCACTGTAAGAAGAAGTTTGCGGAAAAGGTTAACTTAAATAGCCATCTTAGAATGCATACAGGAGAAACACCCTTTGAATGTTCATATTGTGAGAAGAAGTTTACACATAAGAGTAGATTAAAGAATCCTCTTAGAATACATACTGGAGAGAAACCCTTTGGATGTACTCACTGTAAGTAAGAAGTTTGTGGAAAAGGTTAACTTAAAGGGACATCTTAGAATACATACTGGAGAAACACCCTTTGAATGTTCTTACTGTAAGAAGAAGTTTACACTGAGATCTAGTTTAAAGAGACATTTTAAGTTACATTAGAACACTGCATACTGGATCAAAAACAAGGGTATAACAGTGGTTTGATATTTAATTTGTAGATTTTAAAATCAGTTTGCAATTATTGTTTTGTGCAGTTTATATTTTGTTTATGATCAAGAAAATTCTTCAAATGCACTGCAGGTTTATTATCGATCTCTGATTGGATATAAGTGACAAGTAAAATCAGCTACTTTTAACAAGCGGTTTGATTGGTTGAGACACTGGTAAACCAGTTCAATGCTACAGCACTAGTTTAGTGGCGCACTTACATGTAAAACAAACAAACAAACAAACATTATCATAATTTGCCTTTACAGATCTTAGTAATAAAAAATAAAATATTAAATATTCAGATCTGTATTCAAAGCACTTCATAAGATGGTACCTTTGTCTCGTGTTTCTGTATTATTTATTTATTTATTTATTTATTTATTTTTTCTATTGTCTACATAGCACGTTTTTTTCTTCAATATCTAAATAATGTTTAAAATATGAATAGATACCCAGCTAGATTAGCCATGTTATTTCTGAGTATCTATTACCTTTATTTCTAGTATTAACTTAAATATTGTAAATTAATTTTCTTATAATCAAAAGGTAATAAAATCTTGTTGTTGTTGTTGTTGTTGTTAGTCTTCATCGAGATATTCATTACTTCTTTCAGTATTTTTCCTTTCTATTCTGCAACAAGAAGGTTTGACCTGCAAATAAGAAATGTTTTGCTTCTTGTTAAAGTGCAAATTGTAAATTTTCAGGTGACTTTTTGTGAGATATTTCGTACTTTCCACTCTTTCCCGTTCCCGCTGTCCTTCAAACTCGATGGACGTAGTGTTCAATTTTTGTTGTCATTGACAAGTTGAAAGACCACAGGCAGCCCAACTAGTCTATTTGAGAATTTTTTAAATGAGAATACTATTATTTTTACCGCGTGTGGGGTTCCTGTGGTATATTTGTGTAAATGCACGCGGATGGGATTCCTGTGGCTTTTTGCAAGCGCTCTTCTAGAATACTCGCACGGTGTCGAAGAGGGCAGTATTTAGTAGAACTTACTTCAATTTCTGTCGAAAGTGAAAAATCACTCCTATTATGGTAACAAGCTGCAAACTATTCTTTTACAGTTTGGACTTAAAGTAAAGAATTCTAGCCCTTCAAGAATTACAAAAGACTCCTCGACTTTGATAGACTTATTAATAACAAACAATGAACAGTTAATCAAATCTATAAATCACATTGACCCTAGCATATCAGACCACATGTTAGTGAAGATTGTACTAAGTACCATCATCAAAAGGTCTCCACCAAAGATCATACGTGTGAGAAGTTATAAGAACTTTGATAAAGACGAATTTATAAATGACATAGATTCAGCACCTTGGTCTGTATGCTCTGTGTTTGATGATCCTGATGACTGTTACTGGGCATGGAAATCGATGTTTAATGAAATTTGTGATAGACATGCTCCTATCAAAGACATTAAATTACGATATTCCTCACTGCCATGGATTACTCCACAGATACGCCACAAAATGAATTAACGAAACAAGATACTTAAAAGGACAAATGTCTCTGAGAAATGGAAAGACTATAAGAAATTGAGGAACGAAGTCACAAAAGAAGTAAGAATAGCTAAATGTGATTACTACAAGAAATCATTTGATAAAGTAAAGGATGCTAGATCTTACTGGAAACTTGTAAAGAATGCCACTACAGCTAATAAATCACAACCAATCATGGGCATCAAGATGGACAACGCTCTGTCAACAACACAGAACGATGCCATGGCAAACATCTTAAATGAGCACTTTTCGACAGTCGGCGAAAGGCTAGCGGCTGAACTGAAAGAACTGTCCAATACTGATGCTGTTAAAGTTGTAGGGCTAGAATAACACCTACATTAATAAACATTGCAGTAACAGAAGAGAAGGTAAAGAAGTTGCTCACAAGTCTCAAACTGGACAAATCATCTAGTCCTGATAACATTGTTCCAAATTTACTTAAACACGCTGGTACATCTCTAGTTCCATCATTGACATCTGTTTTTAAGCACAGTGCTGATACAACATGTGTTCCACGCGACTGGAGGAATGCAAAGGTTACTCCTTTATACAAGAAAGATGATGCTACAGACAGAAACAACTATCGACCCATTTCACTACTGTCCATTCCAGGAAAAATCATGAAAAGACTAGTTACCTCTACTATAAATGAGCATGTTCAAGAACATCAACTGGGTAGTCAACATCAATGGGCTTACAAGAAAGGACATTCTACTGTTGATTTTCGAAAAGCTTTCGACTCAGTTTCTCATCCCTTACTGTTAAGCAAGCTACAATCTCTTGGGATATCTGGGGACATCTGGTCTTGGTTGAAAAACTATCTATCAACCTTATCACCATTCACACAGATATTTGAGAAACTAGTTTGCAAACAACTCCTTAATTATATCGAAAAGCATCAAATTTTAAGTGAATTTCAATTTGGATTTAGAAAAAACCGGTCAACCCAGCAATCAATTGTAGAAATAACTGAATGCCTAAAAAAATCAATAGACAACAACCTATTTACGTGCGGCATTTTCTTAGATTTTGCGAAAGCATTTGATACCGTCAACCACCAGATTCTTCTTACCAAACTACAAAAGTATGGCATAAGGGGGATTCCCCTTCAATGGTTTACTGATTACCTAACAAATAGAAAACAATATGTGGAACTAGATACTAAATCAAGTATGAAAACAGTAACATGTGGAATTCCTCAGGGAAGCTCGCTAGGTCCATTGTTGTTCTTAATATATATAAATGACATAACAAGTTGTTCAGAAAAACTGTCTTTTAGAATATTCGCTGATGATACCAATATCTTTGCATCATCTTCGAATTTAGCAGATTTAGAACACGTAGTCAATTGTGAGTTGACTAAGGTTGTTGAATGGTGCAATGCAAATCGACTATCAATAAACATTCAAAAAACTAACTTTATGATTATTAAATCTACACATAAGAGACTAACACAAAACGTAGATATAAAAATTCCAAACAAAGAGGGTTCATCTATTTCTATCGAAAAGAAAAACCACATTAAATATCTAGGAGTAATGATCGATGATAGTCTATCATGGAAATTCCACATCTCTTTCATTTGCTCACGCCTATCAAGAAATGCGGGAATTTTTCTTAAGCTGAGACACTATCTCTCTCTTATACAACTGAAACAACTTTACTACAGCCTTGTTTACCCTTATCTAACCTATGCAATAGTTGCATGGGGAAGTACATATAAAACCCAACTAAAAAAAATTCAAGTTAAACAAAACCATATCATTAGAATATTTTTCTTTGCTACACTATATGGTAGAAATACTGATAGTGCTCTTCCATTAATCAATCTTTTAGACCTTCTAACTATAGTCAACATCTTTAAATTACAATCACTAAAATTTATTCACCAGTGGGTAACTAAACAGCTTCCATCAGTCTTTGATAATTATTTCCAATTTTCTAAGAACATTCATAGCTATAACACAAGGTATGCCTCAAACAATAACCTTCTAAAGCAAAAAGTAAGAACAAATATTGGCAAACAAACAATTAGTGCTCTTGCACCAGAGCTATGGAAAGAAATTCCAACTGAAACTAAATTAGTTACAAAACCCTTCATTTTTAAAAAAAAGGTAAAGGAGCATTTGCTGCAAAGCCAACGCCCCTCATCTTCGAATTAACAACCAAACCAAAACAATATATGATATAAATATTATAAATACAATTATAAATATATAATCTAGATTAGTTGCTTTACATATGGCTATATTTATTTATTTATTTGTTCGTATTTGTTCGTATTATTTCATATTATTTCATATATTTCATATATTTCATAATCAACATATTTTTGTACTGCTCTTGATAAAACAATTATAAATGACAGTGTCTAACTCGAAAACTAAATGTTAATTTAGACACTGACATTCCAAAAATTTACTAATAACAAAAATATGAGAAAAGAAAAATGTAATTAAACAATTAATTTGTAATTAGAACATAAGTATTTAAAAATGTAAAAGAATGTAAATAAAAGTATTGTATTGTATTGTATTGTATTATCTTACTGATCGCACTCAGAACACTGTTGTCAATGGTTGTCTGTCTGAAACTCTACCTGTTACTTTTGGTGTACCACAGGGCTCTGTTCTTGGACCAACTCTATTTTCTATCTTTTGTAATGACTTACCTGACCTCGTCCAGGATATTCAGAATGGCAACTTCTTAATGTATGCCGATGATACTACCATATATGTAGCTGCCGAAACGACCGATGCTGTTGCCTTTCAATTGAATAGGATCCTGGATAAGGTATATCAATGGTGTTTACATAATTTTCTAACGCCTCATCCACAGAAAACTGAATACATGCTACTCAGTAGAACAAGACTAATCGGTCCACTTCAGAGTATCAGGTTTGGTGGGCATAGCGTGAAGAAAGTCGACCATACACGATGTCTAGGAGTAACAATCGACAGTAATCTAAAATGGGACGTTAATGTAAAAGACGTCATCATATCATTCTCTCAGAAGCTTAATCTATTGAAGTCCTTACTTTCTACCTGAAGCAGTTAAAGCTGATTTTTACTACAAAATCATTCTCCCGTCTGTCTTGTATGGCATGCTATCGTGTGGAAAGACCCTTTTCGACAGCTTGGAACGATTCCATGTAAGAGCGGCTAAGATTATCTACAAACTTGATTGAAATACTCCATCTGAAGATGTCTACAAATTAGTCAAATGGAAGCCAATCAAGTCAATGGACGAACGTAATCTACTAATCTTTGTCTACAAGTGCTATAATGGACTTGTTCCACCTTCCCTTACTCAACTTTATACAAAACGTGATGAGAAATACAATTTCAGGAGTAAACAATGTCTAAATCTACCTCTTCCAAAGTCCAACTTCATGCTGAAATCTATAGAATACGAAGGAGGAAAACGTTGGAATGCCTTACACAACGATGATAGAGAAAAAAACAGACATTGCAAAGTTTAAACAAGCAATAAAAAACCACGTACATTGAACACATTTAATATTACGTTTTTACGAACTTTTTGAAACTTTTTATATTTATACTTTCCATTATATAATTTGTTATCATTATTTTTCTTTTTCATTTTTTAACCATTTTGTCCGACATAGTTCCTTCTCGTCTTTTTCGATAATTGTTAGTTAGGCAACTTTGAAATTATAAGTTAGATAGAATTATCATACTGTAATTTAAATCACACGACCACATCAGCTATAAGCTGCGTATGTATAAATCATCGTGTAAAAAATAAATGTTTTTATTATTATCATTATAATAACCACCACAGGAAGCCCAACCGCGCGCTCATTTTAATAATTCCTCAGATAGACTAGTTTGGCCGCCTGTGGACAGACGGCAAAAATATTAAACTCATTTTATTCCTTCTTTGAAGCCTGCAAATAATGTTGGCATTTCTTTTCTTAATGTAATCGATTTATTCACAGCAGATTTATTCAAAGTCCAAAAGTGATTTAGGGCCATTTTTTATTTTATTAGCTTTCCTTCATATGAAGGCAGGGACACCACAACAGCTTACACCAATTACTGTGGGCCCGGCCCTAGCTGAAGTACAGTATGCTGAGACCTGACACACACAAACACACTACTTGCATACATGAGCCAAACATGTTGCATACCATAACACACCATTCCAAAGCACATTCTTCTGGTAGAAATGAAAACAACTAACTTGATGTGTATTACGCCAATTAATCCTTTCAACAAGAATTACCCACCACTGGCTAGACCATTGATCATTGTATCCTTCTGGACAGGTACAAAACAGGTATGGTTTGAAAGACTTGGTCTTTGCATGGATTGCGTCTTATTTATCACAACGCACACAATCTGTGATCATAAACCACATCAAGTCGAGTCCTTGCAACCTACTATTTGGCGTCCCACAAGGTTGTGACAGCGTCAACAGGCAACATGCGCCATCTTTAATTCGACCGATCGAGTTGTTTGGGCACGAGAATGAACAAGCACATCCCAACTTAATTAATATTCATGAATCATCATCTTCTGTACGAGCCTTGGCACGCTTGAACATGCACGTGCAAACTATTTATGTTTTATGAATTGATAGAAGTGCATTTGAGCGGTAAAATTAGGGATGGATAAGGAAATATTATCGTAGAATAACATTCTTGGATCGGAATTCTATAAACTTAAAAAAGAAAGGATTTATGAGCCTGTAAAGAATGTTGACACGTCGTCTTAGGTTCTCCGAAGCTGCAACCTTCCCGGCACAGTGAGTTAGGCGAATTTAAAAATAGCCGTAGCTTGTTTAATTTTAACCCAAATCGCTTGAAATCTTCACAGACAATTAATTAAATAATAACTGAAAATTACACTGAAAGTTTTTATTGAATTGTATTAATATCTAGTTGAAAAACATCGAAATTTTAAAAGTCGCCTTATATTCTCTTATAAATAGTGAGCTTGGGATACTTGTGGATATACCGATTTAGACCATTGCTATTGTTATACCACTCAGCCAATCAGATCACTTGATATTATAAGGTTTCCCAGAGCCTACGACCTTTCGTTAGAAAGCTGAGAAGGGTCTGGGTACGAGAATGGGGCCTCTTCAGTTCTCCCTATATGTAACTTCTATTAACGATATCATCCACCAACATGGTCTTCACTCAACGGTATACGCTGATGATACGCAATTGTATCTCTCTATGCGGAAATCTCATCAGTCATCGATAATCAATAGGTTAGAACTCTGTACAAATGATGTTATCCATTGGATTATCAACAACAAGCTAGTTTGCAACTCTTCTAAGACGGAAGTTATCCATTTTTCCTCGCGTTTCGTTCCTCGGGTACCGATTGAGATGATGAATATTGATGGTACTATAATAATAATAATAACTTTATTTTATATAGCGACAATTACAAAAGCTCAACACCGCTTTACAATTTTAGAAGGAAAAAAAAAAATATGATTGATAAAATTCTATATACAGTACATGGAATGAAATCTAAGCTAAATCTATATAATTAATAAAAATGTTTTAAAAAGGAAAATAAATATAAATATAAACAAAGTTACTAAATTTCATATCGTTCAGAGATATAAAAATGTATCGATATATGGAAATAATTAAAAACAACAAAAAGATAAATAAAAACAACTGTGAAAGTTACTAAATACCCCATGGTTCACTCTTAACTAATTAAACAGGATATGCTTGCTTGAAGAGAAAGGTTTTAAGTAGGCTCTTAAAAGTAGAAAGTTCAGTGCAAGATCGTATATCTTGTGGCATGGAGTTCCACAGCTCAGGGGACGCGTACGAAAAGGCCCTCTTACCATAAGAATTTAGGTTGTAAGAGGGCTTAGACAGAAGATTAAGGCCAGAAGATCTTAAGGTTCTTGCAGGTTTGTAAACTTGAAGTAGGTCAGAAAGATACGAAGGAGCACAGTTATTGAGAGCTTTGAAAGTAAGTAGTAAAATCTTGTACTGTATACGTTGTTCTATGGGTAACCAATGAAGGCTACGCAGCACAGGAGAAATATGCTCAGATTTATGTGAAAAAGTAAGTACCCTGGCTGCAGCATTCTGTACAAGCTGTAGTTTTTGAAGCGATGATTTAGACAGTCCATAAAGAAGGGAGTTGCAGAAGTCAAGTTTAGAAGAGATAAATGCGTGTATAAGGGTCTCACAAGCTTTGACACTGATGTGTTTTCTAATTTTTGAGATATTTCTCAAATGAAAAAAGCAGGATTTACAGATGGAAGCAATCTGGTGATCAAGAGATATATTTTCATCAAAAATAACACCAATATTGCGAGCCTTTGCTGAAAATGAGATGTCATGACCTGCAATATTCACAGAGTCAATAGAAGGCCTGGGACGAAAGGAGGAAGATAACAGTATAATTTCTGTTTTGTCGCCATTCATCTTAAGACAATTCTGGAACATCCACTTGTCTAACTCATTCACTACTAGCTGAGATAAAGACAAGTTCTGATGTTCGTGGTCAACGCACGTCCATAATATGTCATTGAAGAAACGTCTACTTCGCACTCAAACGCATAGAAAACATTTGCAGATATCTTGACTTTCAAAGCTCAGAAAAATCTGGTCATGCTTTTATAACGACTAAGCTAGACTGCTGTAACAGCCTTCTATACATTTTCACGGAGCTGATCGATTTAAGGGTCACGTCAAAGGATCATCTTAGTGCAAGTCTGCACAACAAACCACAGGAACCCCAACCGTGTCCTCCTGGTTGCGGTTTTGTGCCTAAAGCATATATTTGTCCAGGTATTGCAATATCATGATATATCATACCATTCTACCGCACCTTGCCATATCAAATCGTACTACATGTACACCATACCATATAATACCACACCACCATCCCACACCACACCATACATTGCCACACCATGCAACACCACACCATGCAATTATCACACCACATCATGCAAAACCAAACCATGCAATACCTTACCACACCATGCAATATCACACCACATCATTCAACACCACACCAAACCATACATTACCATACCACACCATGCAATATCACACCACACTATGCAATACCATACCACACCATGCAATACCACACCACACAATGCAATACCACACCACACCATGCAATACCATACCACACCATGCAATACCACACCACACAATGCAATACCATACCACACCATGCAATACCACACCACACCATGCAATACCATACCACACCATGCAATACAGTAAAAACCCGCATATAGGAACAAGTGGGTTCAGAACACCCAGCCTGAATTTTGGTGTTTTAAGTACCATGTAAATAAGAACACAATCTGCCTGAAAAATTAAAAAGTGTTCTTAAGAGCGTATGCCCACAAGGATCGAGAACCTCGTGACAGTTCAAAAAAATCGAAATTCTTTTTATTTCACCAAAAGAAACCCTTTATAGGACTATTTCAAAAAATCATACTTAGAAGTCCGAAAAAAAAATTTTCGGTGAGAATTTTACAAAAGTGCGAAAACTCGCCTGGCGGGCTAGTTTTCGGCTATTCCGAGGCTCGAAAAATGCCCAACTTTAACGAAATACTGTACTCTTGAAATGAAAGGGATTAACATGATATTTTACTCAGTTAATAAACATCTCAAAACGTTCACAGAAATCAAAACATATTTCCTATAGAATAAATTTTAATTTTATTCTGAAGCATTTTGTACGACTCATTTTTTGAGTTAATGTATGCGTGTAAACAAAGCTAATTTTCACATAGTCAAAACTACTCCTGGTATACATATTTTGGACACAAAATTGAAATCATTGTAAAGCAAATTTATCCTTTTATTCGCACAAGAAATTTCAAGCTGGGGAAATAAATAGATCGGACGAAAACATTTTTTGAATATGACACTTTCGTGACCGTTTGTCACGCTTCTGATAAGCAAATATCAATGAATGCTTCAATAGTAAGCGGTAATATTATATTATTTCCCCCTGTTTTGGGACGAAATCATTTCTATTCTTGCAAAACATCACATTAAGCGCTGAAATAGCAATATAACTAAAAGTAGAGTTATTAATAGAGAATATTCGTGTTTTATTTTCGCGTGATCATCATTTTTATGCATAAATTAAAATGTCAAATCGAACTAGAAATAAATTTGATAATAAAAAGCATCTTACAAATACTGCACTTTTAGTTGTGTTCTAAATAACAAGACAGTTTTAACTTTTATACATCTAGAATGAACACTTCATTCAAATAATCAATAATTCTTTCAATTAGAACATAGGTTAACTATGGCTAGAAGCACTTGTATAGACACCGCTAGCCGTTTGACGCTAACGTGACAGGGTCACGCAATTTCAGTGTTTCTCGAATCCATTCAAGATCGAATTATAACTATTAACTATATACTTTTATGTTCGATACTTTTTTCTAAAACCTTGTAGAATTTTCGAACGTCTAAGTTTTGTACATACAGTCATTTGAAAAAACATTGTCACCGACAGACTACGCGACTACGCGACAAGCCCAAGCGGGAGTGTGGTTAAAAATCACTGAAGCAAAAAATGTTTAGCACGCACTAAAGAAATATGCTGAAATATGTAGCGAGTAAATGAATGAATGTGTACCTTCGCGTTCTGTGCAAAGAAATAAACCGTTGTATAGAGCACTGAGAGCTCAAGATGTTGATAACTCCTTCAGTGATTTCTACCCATACTCCTTTTAGGTCTAGTCGCGTAGTTGCGAAGCCGGTCGGCGACAGCGTTTTTTCAAATGACTGTATACATTCGCCTGACGCTAATACAGTTTGAAGTAGTTTTCCCAATATTTGTATGCTAACGAATTGATGCAAGTATTGGATATATCATATTCCTATAGCTGTAGCAATTCCCTGCTAGCAGAGTCTTCCACAGTTCGATTCTGACGAGAAAAAGGAAGACTCTGCCGAGCGAGACTGCTTTCATTGTTGCGCATGCGTTAGGTAACTAAGCAACCCCTGACGTCATGATGACCTTTCCTGTCTCGACTTACAGTTTTACGGGGCTCGAATCGCCAGCTTTAGCAGCCATTTGCTTGGCCGTTAACAGGCTAAATTGATAAATGTATGACTTTCCATAGCCAGTTGGAAGACAAACAAACGTGTCCCTCTTGGACAGAAAAAATTTGATAGCTTTTCGTTGTAATTTAGTTGGTTTATGATGCTTAGATGAAGCGAAATTAATACACTCATCTATCGACGCCATTTTAACATTGTGGGCACGGAAAAAATCAGCGGTTTTTATAATTTGCTCATGCGCATCTAAAATTACCAGTAAAAACCGGTTTTAAAACTGGTTTCGTTCGTCCGCGGTTGTGGACGGCGGCTTTACAAAGAAAGCAGTCTCGCTCGGCAGAGTCTTCCTATTTCTCGTCCGAATCGAACTGTGGAAGACTCTGCTAGCAGGGAACTGTAGCAATTGCTTGATAGTTCTAAAATGACTTGAATCAGAAAGCGGTGTCAAATATTACAGAGGTCCGTGTATTATTTAGGTCGCAGAACAACCTCGTTCCCAGAGCTTTCTCATCAAAGAAGAGAAGCTTATTAGTGAGTCCCGATTTTGTGTGGAGCCTCGAAATATCCTTATGCTATATAAACCTCAAATCTAAATAAGAAAACGTTTTGACATGGATGAGGCAGCCCAACCATTCCTAATTGGAGTAGTTATTTATTTTTCACTAAAGGCACTATAAAAAAAAAAATGCGCGCGATTCTTTTCCTTTTTGAGTTTTTATAAATATTGGGATAAATACGTTAGTCGAGCCACAACAAGGTATTGGGCAGTGGAAAATTAGTGGAGTCAAATAAATAACAAAATATTAACAACGATGACCATGATGATGATGATAATGATGATGATAATGAGAAGAGATATTCTGATTGACTGCTGTCGATGCGTTTATCGCCCTTTACATTACTTGATCTGTGCCACGCTATTTCTTGAGGTGTTGCGCATTTGAATTTACCGCATTTTAAACGAATGCCATATTGATCTCTATGGTTGGGACTTGTGTGATTGAGGTGTGGAATTCCTTGACTGTAAAGATACCTAATAAAATACAAATATGCTTAGAAAATAAACAGCAACATTTCAAAACAGAACTGAAACAAGCTGCTACAACTTACCCGCTCGAGCTAGTAATAGTTTTGCTTCACTGTCCACACTCCCGCGTCTGAACCTATTTTGAGAACTTTTAGATGCCCGGTAGCCTGAGTATCAGGCCCTCTGGGGGTGGTGGGGGAAGGGGAAAAGGGAGGGAGCCCGGGAGAGGAGGGGAGAAGTTTTTTTAAAACCGCACGAAGCCATGTCCTTACTAGTACGACATCGCGCGAAAGAGGATGCAAGAACCTTGCTCAAGCTAAAAGTACCAGAAAACCAGGTCAGACAAGATTGTGATGTGACCTGGTCACGCTCGCTTTTGAAACGCTTTTATAATCACATAAAATAATCGATGAATAATTAACTAATTATCAAATGATTAGCTTTTTCGTACAGAAAGATGTTTTATTGATAAAGTACGTGGAAATAGTACTTAGTACTACTTAATAGTATATGTTTCTGACTTTCTTTTGGCATTTCATCTAGGATAATATTTCTAGTCCGATGTGACATTTTAGTTTATGCATATAAACGATGATCACGCGAAAATAAAACACAAGTATTCTCTAAAATAATGCAAGAAACACTGAAATTGCGCAATCCTGTCATGTTCTAATTAAAAGAATTATTGATTATTTGAATTAAGTTTTCATGGTATAAAAATTAAAACTTAATCGTCATCTGGAACACAACTAAAAGTGCAGTATTTGTAAGATGCTTTTTATTATCAAATTTATTTCTAGTTCGATTTGACATTTTAATTTATGCATAAAAATGATGATCATGCGAAAATAAAACACGAATATTCTCTAAAATAACTCTACTTTTAGTTATATTGCTATTTCAGAGCTTCATGTGATGTTTTGCAACATTAGAAATGATTTCGTCCCAAAACTGGGGGAAATATTATTGCTTATATTGAAGCATTCATTGATATTTGCTTATATGAGAAGCGTGACAAATGGTCACGAATGGGTCATACTCGAATATTATTTTCGTCCGATGTATGTAGTTCCCAAGTTTAAAATTTGTTATGCGAATAAAAGGATAAATTTTCTTTACACTGGTGTAATGTGATGTTTTGTAACATTAGAAATGACTTCGTCCCAAAACTGGAAGAAATATTATCGCTTACTAATGAAGCATTCATTGATATTTGCTTATCAGAGGCGTGACAAACGGTCACGAAAGTGTCATATTCAAAAAATGTTTTCGTCCGATCTATTTATTTCCCCAGCTTGAAAGTTCTTGTGCGAATAAAAGGATAAATTTTCTTTACAGTGGTGTAATGTGATGTTTTGTAGCATTAGAAATGACTTCGTCCCAAAACTGGAAGAAATATTACCGCTTACTATTGAAGCATTCATTGATATTTGCTTATCAGAAGCGTGACAAACTGTCACGAAAGTGTCATATTCAAAAAATGTTTTCGTCCGATCTATTTATTTCCCCAGCTTGAAATTTCTTGTGCGAATAAAAGGATAAATTTGCTTTACAATGGTTTCGATTTTGTGTCCAAAATATGTATACCAGGAGTAGTTTTGACTATGTGAAAATTAGCTTTGTTTACACGCATACATTAACTCAAAAAATGAGTCGTACAAAATGCTTCAGAATAAAATTAAAATTTATTCTATAGGAAATATGTTTTGATTTCTGTGAACGTTTTGAGATGTTTATTAACTGAGTAAAATATCATGTTAATCCCTTTCATTTCAAGAGTACAGTATTTCGTTAAAGTTGGGCATTTTTCGAGCCTCGGAATAGCCGAAAACTGGCCCGCCAGGCGAGTTTTCGCACTTTTGTAAAATTCTCACCGAAAATTTTTTTTTCGGACTTCTAAGTATGATTTTTTGAAATAGTCCTATAAAGGGTTTCTTTTGGTGAAATAAAAAGAATTTCGATTTTTTTGAACTGTCATGAGGTTCTCGATCCTTGTCGGCATACGCTCTTAAAAACAATAAGATCAATATTTATGTGCTAATAATTTATTTTTCTACTGTTTTGATATTATTATTGCAGTCAATATTTTTTTTTAATAACATTTTTGAACTATACCACACCATGCAAGCAATATCATACCACACCATGCACTAGGACTGTCCACAAGTTGCTCGGCAACTTTTCCGATTTCGAACAACTTTTCCGATTTCGAACAACTTTTTCAATTTCGAGCAACTTTTTCACTTTCGAGCAACTTTTGTTTTTTTGTTTTAATTTTTTACATGAATTCAAACCAATTAACAGGCCCAATACGAAAAAATTATGTTTTTTTTTACTCCAATGATTCTAATACTGTTTGACAATAGGCTTTACAGTTGAAAGGATACTGAATCAATTGTCTCACGATTGAGGTCATTGGTAGAAATACCGCGACGTTTCGACTGCAATCTGCTAGTCTTCATCAGGCGATGGTGTAGACTGGATGATGGTTGTCTTATATACTGTTCGTCGGATTATCGGCGCTGTGATTAGCTGACGCGTGATGTCCCAGCATGCTTTTTGATTGTTGGCATCCACGCTTCCAGTAGATCGATGCCGCAATCCCTATTGATGTTGTTAGGGTGTAGTCGGATCTGAATGGCTTCGTTGACTCTGCGTGTGTGCCAATGTACGTCTTGGTCGATGTATTTGACGTCTTTCCAGCTCAGGTTGTGTCCGGTCTTGTGGGCATGTTCGGCTACGGCTGAGGTCTCGGTACGGGCCAGTCTTACATCTCTTTGGTGTTCTTTCAGTCTTTCATTCACAGGTCTTCCGGTTTCTCCGATGTAAACTTTGTCGCATTCACCGCATGGAATCCTGTAGACTACGCTGTTTTTCCTTTCAAATGGTATTGGGTCTTTTGGTCTTACCAAGTGTTTGCGTAGAGTCGTATCAGATCTAAAAACTGTGCGAATGCCATGATGTTGAAGGCAACGGCTTAGACTCTGAGATACTCCATCTACGAAAGGTAGTACAGCTAAGGATCTGTGAGTCTGTTGTTCTTTCTGGCGGGCTGGACGGGTCTTGGTAACTCTCTGCAAGAAAGGTGTAGGATAACCATTAGAATTAAGAGTTGAAGCGAGATGTTGTTTTTCACTTACCATGCCGTTTGGTTTAGTAACGACATTCACATTCACATTCCACGATGAATAACTTATTTCCTTCTATTAAGGCTTTACAGTATTTGAATACACTTTGTGAAGCAGTGGTCTTCCTGTGGTAGTTTGTAAATACGATCCAGGTGGTCAGCGGTTGTAAAATCAAAACAAACTTTTCTGCAAATACCAAGAAAATATTCTAAATTTATGTTAACACGATATATTATTAAAGCTGACGGAATTCTATGCTATGAAATCCTCAAATTGATAAGAAACGTCAAAAGAATTTGAGCAACTTTTTAGCAGCTTTAATTTTAGATTTTTAAGCAACTTTTTGATTTCTTTTTTGATTTTTTGAGCAACTTGTGGACAGCCCTAAATATCACTACACATCATGCAACACCACACCAAACTATGCATAACCCTACCACACCATGCAATATCACACCACAGCATGCAATACCGTACAACAGCATACAATATCCCAACACATCATGCAACACCACACCAAACCATGCAATACCACACCAAACCATGCAACACCACACCAAACCATGCATGCAATACCACACCAAACCATGCAATACCATACCACACCATGCAATATCCCAACACATCATGCAACACCACATCATGCAACACCACATCATGCAATACCAAACCATGCAATACCATATCACACATATTATATTATGTGTCGCGCCTGAATGGCAGCACGAAATCCATTTGCTCCGTACATTTTATAGAATTTTTCATATTTAAACATCATCTGGAATGTTTACACATGGCTTGGAAGCTTTTATTGATCTCGCTATGTATACTAATGGCTATATCCTACACGAGAAACTTCCTGAAGGCTGTTTCGACAACACTAATCAAGAGACAGCTTCGCCCCGAGTTATGGCGTTCCCTAACCCAAATGGGAATAGCTAAAAAAAAAGACCAACTCGACGTGGCTGCCGTTCTGGAAAGTATACTAATATTAGGAAACACAAGAACAAGGTTGATTCTACATTATCAACTGCAACGGTGGACAGTTTTGCTGAAGTTGAAGAAGAAACGAATCATTTACATAATTCACCCCGCAACTCATCAAATATTCAAGATCGCACCTTTTGCGAGGATAAAATAAACAGTCCTCAAAACACTGATAACAATCGCAAGATTCCAGTACACATAAAACCACCGAGTCAGTACGATTTCCGAAAACCCGAAGGATGGTTAAAATGGATACAGCGTTTTGAACGATATCGGATCGCCTCCGGACTTCATCTCATGGGGGGAGAACAGCAAGTTAATACATTGTTGTATACTATGTATCGAGGAGGTGGATGGTCCGACTGATTGGTGTTCCCCCATGGTCGTGGTACCGAAAGAGAACGGAAAAGTACGCATCTGTGGTGACTTTGTACGACTCAACGAGGCGATCATGAGAGAGTTTCATCAGATGCCAACAACGGAAGGAACGCTAGCGAACCTAGCTGGGGCCAATGTGTGCTCAAAACTTGATGCCAATGCTGGGTTCTGGCAGCGGAAGCTTGAGGAGAAGTCAAAAACCATCACCACCTTTATAACTCCGTGGGGACGCTACTGCCACATGCACAGACGTTTACCATTTGGAATCTCTTCAGCTCCAGAACACTTCCAAAAGACCATGCAGCGCATCCTGGAGGGACTACCAGGAGTTGTATGTCAAGTCGACGATATGCTTGTTCACGGAAAAGACAAAGCAGAACACGGAGAGAGACTTAACGCCGTCCTCACACGTTTGCAAGACGCAAAAAATCACATTAAACGCAGACAAGTGCCAATTTGAACAAGACAACGTCAAATTCCTTGGCCATATCGTCGGCAAAGATGGAATCAAGATTGACCCGTCTAAAGTTGAGGCAATCAAAAAAAGAGCCATCTGATGTGTCTGAGCTGAGACGATTTCTCGGTATTGTAAACCAAGTTGGAAAGTACATACCGAACCTAGCAGAGCTGACGAAACCACTGAGAGAACTCCTCATTAAAGAAAACGCTTGGGTGTGGAACGAAGCCCAGGCTACAGCCTTTGAAGTCATCAAAGATAAACTTCGCTCAACGCCAACCTTAGCTAACTACGACCCCACACTCGAGACAAGAGTGTCCGCTGACGCCTCGTCATATGGCCTAGGTGCCGTCCTCAAACAAAAACATGCCGATGATGTATGGAAACTAGTTGCCTACATCTCCAGAGCGCTAACAGACACGGAGACGAGGTATGCTCAAATTGAGAAGGAAGCGTTGGCCACAACGTGGGCCTGCGAACGCTTCGAGGACTTTCTAGTGGAAAGCAATTCCACGTAGAAACCGACCACAAGCCACTCGTACCGCTCTTTGGAAGCAAGAACCTGTCAGAACTTCCACCCAGGCTACAACGCCTTCGTATGCGGTTGATGAGATTCGACTTCACGATATCGCATGTGCCTGTAAAGGAGCTAATCACGGCAGACACGCTATCTCGAGCACCACTCAGGAAACACAGCGATCCAGACGATCTGGAGGAGGAGGTCAACCTGTATGTGAACTTTGTGTATTCAGCACTACCTGCCTCTGACCAACGCATAGAAAGCATCAAAGAACGTCAAAGTCAAGACGAAGTTTGCCGCCTGATAATAGATTATACGAGCGTTGGCTGGCCGGAAAGAAACAAGCTACCGAGTGCCTTACAACCTTATTGGCCGGACCGAGGAAATCTGACAGTGATCCATGGCCTGTTGGTTAAAGACGACCGGATTGTAATCCCATCCGAGATGAGAATGGAGATACTGGACAAGATCCACGAGGGTCATCAAGGCATCACAAAGTGTCGTGAAAGGGCCAAAAGATCCGTTTGGTGGCCAGGACTTAGCCGTCAGATTGAAGACCTGGTTCGAACCTGCAGGAAGTGCGTCGAACACAGAGTTAACCACAAAGAGCCCATGATCCCAACAGCAGTACCAGACCGTCCTTGGCAAACCTTGGGTACTGATTTGTGCTTCGTCAAAGGACGCCCATACCTTATAGTTGTAGACTACTTTTCTAAGTACGTGGAAGTGAGCATGCTGAGGTCACTTACATCTGCCGAGACCATACGAGCCCTTAAGTCGATCTTCGCTAGACATGGCACTCCCGATGTTGTCCGCTCCGACAATGGTCCACAGTACGACTCCAACGAGTTTGCAAAGTTCACAAGCGACTGGGACTTCCGCCACATTACGAGCAGCCCAATCTATCCACAGTCAAATGGAGGTGCAGAGAGAGCAGTGCAAACAGCGAAGAATCTGCTAAAGAAGTCAGCTGACCTAGCTAAAGCATTTCTTGCTTACCGTGCAACTCCACTGCAAAATGGGAGATCTCCAGCTGAACTCCTGTTTGGACGAAGGATTCGTACCGAGTTACCTACCCTACCTGGAAGTTTGACACCTAAGTGGCCAGGCCTCGACGAGTTCAAAGCTGAGGAAGCACAGCGAAAGTTAAAACAGAAGGTCTACTTTGATGTACACCACAACGCAAATACCTCAGTACGTTAGTCCCTGGACAACGAGTTTGGGTAACTGACCAAAAGAAAGAGGCGATTGTCAAGACTGAAGCAGGAACTCCCCGCTCCTATGTCGTTGAGACACCAGTTGAACAGATTCGCCGCAACCGTTCATCCCTGGTCCCCTTTGACGACGGTAAGCCCACCGGATGTAACCAGCGCCTATCGTACTCGTTCTGGACGTGCAGTCGTTCCACCACACAAATTAAACTTATAGTGATTTAAAAAAACATTTGAACATTTGATCGAAATATAATTAATAGTATAATGTACGAAATTATGCACATAACGAAAGGGAGGTGTGACATTAGTTAAACCTATTAGTTAGTGCGTCACAGTCTCATTGTATAATGATACTTGATACTGTAATAAAGTGACTTGAGTCGTGCCTTCGTGTAGACTAGTTATGTGAGCTGTACCACGAGCCTTTACTTGATATTACCTAATCTTACACAGTGAGGATTACTAATCATCGCCAGAACTCTCGGAGGACGACTACTCCTTTTGTTCATGCTAATGACCTCGCGATGCCTTCCCGTTCCACCTCTGCTCTGGATCTCAAGCGTAACTCTTTTGAACTTTGTCTACTGAATGCAAGATCTATCAGAAACAAAGCTTTGTGTATAAATGATTTTACCATCGATCATAACATTGATATCTTGGCCATAACAGAGACGTGGCTCAACCCCACTGGAGATGAAGCTTGCATTGCTGAACTCTGTCCTGAAGGTTTTCAGTTTATTCACTATCCAAGGGATAACGAAAAGCGCGGTGGAGGTGTTGGTATGCTTTATAAGAACAATCTCCATATTAAGAAACAACACTGTGACTCTTTTTCTTCATTTGAATATTTGGACATTTTATTGCTTAAATTGACTAATGCATGTAAGGATTTTTGTTATCTATCTATGACCACCATTGGACGTAGGACAAAGGACATGCTGCTTGAGGTTGAAAGACTCAAGAAGGTCGAGAAACCTCTTCCCAGTGGAATCATTGGCATCCTCCTTCTCAATTTTTTTTTTTTTTCTTCTCAACTTTTTTTACTGAATTTTCAGATTTTCTGGAGAAAGTTGTTATTTTACCTGAAACTGTCCTTCTTGTCGGAGAATTTAACTTCCACGTTAACGATGCCAATGATTCCACTGGGAAGAGGTTTCTCGACCTTCTTGAGTCTTTCAACCTCAAGCAGCATGTCCTTTGCCCTACGTCCAATGGTGGTCATACTCTTGACCTTATGGTTACTCGTGCTGATGATATACTGGTATCTGACATCCACGTGTCAGATTTAATTATCTCTGATCACTTTCCTGTTCTTTGTCACTTAAATCTTGTAAAACCTCTAAGCAAGAATTAAAAAACTATCTGTCTTAGAAACTTTAAAAGTCTGTCTGTCTTGAATCAGAAGTCTTGTTCTTGAGGACAATTCAGATCTGTCAAAGTTGGTATCACATTATCATGAGGTTCTTTCTTCTACACTTGAATCTCATGCTCCGCTTAAGCGTAGAGCTGTTACTGTCCGCGTCAAGAAGGCGCCTTGGTATACACCTGACATTGACTCTCAGAAGAAATTGAGGCGAAGGTATGAACGCCGTTGGAGGTCAACTCTACTTACGTCTGACGGAGCTTTTTTCTAGGCAATGCGCGGTGGACAATAGGATGCTGTTTTCATCTAAGCAACAGTATTTCAGTAGCGTGATCTCTGATAACGAAAATGACCATTAGACCAATGTTCTAATACCAGTTTTCACAAATATTATCAACCTCTCTCTTGTGCAAGGTGTATTTCCTGATTCTCTGAAAATTGCTAAACTAACACCTATTCTCAAAAAGCCCAATGCTGACTATTTGATTTTTCTAATTTCCGTCCTGTTTCTAACTTACCGTTTATCTCTAAACTAATTGAAAAGGCTGTTGCACTTCAGTTAAACAATTATCTAACTGACCATTACCTTCATGATTCATTTCAGTCGGCTTACAAAGCCATGCATAGCACTGAGTCTGCGTTGTTACGTGTCAGTTGATGCTGGCAACTGTGTCATCCTTATTTTCCTTGATATGTCAGCAGCCTTTGATACAGTTGTTCATGATACTTTACTTAATAGACTTGCTCATCGGTTAATTTGGAATGGGTGAAGTTGTGTTAAGCTGGTTTAGATCTTACCTTTCTAACAGGAAGCAATTAATTAAAAGGATACTTAATCAATTGTCTCACGATTGAGGTCATTGGTAGAAATACCGCGACGTTTCGACTGCAATCTGCTAGTCTTCATCAGGCGATGGTGTAGACTGGATGATGGTTGTCGTATACACCTATTTCAATTAACGTTGTCCATCTGGGATGGTTGATCTGAGACCGATAGGAATGGTGGGAGCTCGTTAAATTTTAAATACATTTTTTTAATCATACTTGCATGGCGCTGAATTACAGATAACAGTATTTCAGAAGTAAACATTCATATTCAAGCGTGATTATAATAGTGCATTTGCAGTTTAACGAGCTCCCACAATTCCTATCGGTCTCAGATCAACCATTCCAGATGGACAACGTTAATTGAAATGTTCGTCGGATTATCGGCGCTGTGAAGCAATTTGTCGGCATCAATGATAGTGCATCCTGACTCGTCAATCTTGATGTTGGAGTTCCTCAAGGCTCTGTATTGGGCCCTATACTTTACCTGCTCTACACCTCTCCGCTGGCTGACATTGTTAAGCGACATAATCTCAACTATCATTTCTACGCTGACGATTCTCAGCCTTATATATCTTTCAAGGGTGATGACAAACTTGCACAATCTAGACAGTCGTATAGAGGAATGCCTAACTGACATTTCCAGATGGATGCTTTCCAATGGTTTAAAGTTAAACCACAATAAGACTGAACTGATGTGCATCCACTCTAGATTTCAAGATCGTCCTCCCTTGAATGAGATTATTGTCTGTGGCGATACCATTGTCCCTTGCATGTCAGCTGTTAACCTTGGAGTTGTTTTTGATCAATGTATGACTGGGGTTCGATCTCCAAGTTAACAATATCTGTAAATCGTCTTACTTTCACTTGAGAAATCTGTCAACTATCAGGAAATACTTGCATGACGACCAATGCTGCTCGATCTGTTATTCATGCCTTTATCTCTTCTAAACTTGACTACTGTAATGCTTCCAAAATATGTTGTTGAAAGGCTGCAACGCATTCAGAACTCTGCTGCCCGTGTTGTCACTTTTTCCAGGAAATTTGACCATATCACTCATGTGTTGGTTGACTTGCGTTGGTTGTCAGTGTATTACAGAGTCATCTTTAAGATGCTGTTGCTGACCTACAAGGCCTTGCATGGCCTTGCTCCAACATATCTGTCTGATCTTCTGACCCTAACTCGTACTTCCTCTTACTCTCTCCGTTCTCTTTCTAACAAACTTCTGGTTGAACCTAAGGCTAGGCTTAAGACTTATGGTTTCAGATCTTTTTCCTTTGCTGCTCCCAGATTATGGGATAGGCTCCCTCAGTACATTAAGGCCTGGGATAACAAGAGGACTCACTAAAAAATAAAAAATAACATTTAACTGCCTTAATGTTCCTCGATAAATTTTATTTTTGGTAATATGATGGAACGTTAACTCGATCAACGACCTTAACTTTTCTATGGCCTTTTTTGATAATTAGTGACGTCACAGGCTAGGTCACATGACTAAACATAAAAAGCTCTCTTCGGTGGTGGAGAAAGCGGCTGAAACAAAATTTTCGGCAACAAAGGATAGTTCTCACTAATAAATATATGAAACTGTCTTAGCTGACGACCTTTGACATTTAGGTAACGAGATAAATGGGCATATGTGAAGTCACGTGACCTTTTTTGCATAACAACCCCTTAAAGCAATTTACTTTTTCAACCAGCCAAGACACTTTTGAAAAGCAATTATGCAGAAGAGAAAAAACTTTAAGTATTTACTTCTCCGATACGTTTTGAACTCACTACCAGAGGAATATTTGAAAATTTGAATATCAAAAAAGTCACGTGACCCACCATGTAATCAGTGGTTCTGCCCAAAAGCAACACGAAAAGATCCCACTAAATGGAATCAAGGTTATCTGAAAGTTTAGTTGTCTTTTGGATTATTTTCACGAAAAAATCGAAAATATTTCGTTTTATCTCAAATTAGGCCTGTCCCAGGCCTTTTAAGAGCGGATCTCAAATTACATTAAAATGTACTTGAGCCCTTTTGAGATCCGCTCTTGTACCACTGTTACTTCCTTATTATTGTAAATAGGAATCGTTTTTTTGTTTTGTTTTTTCTTAAATAGGATATTGTTATTATTATTATTATTATCATTATTGTATTATTAATGTAATTATTGTGAAATAAAGTTATTATTATTATTATTATTATTATTATTATTATTATTATTATTAATATTATTATTATTATTATTATTATTATTATTATTATTATTATTATTATTATTATTATTATTATTATTAATATTATTATTATTAATATTATTATTATTATTATTATTATTATTATTATTATTATTATTATTATTATTATTATTTTTATTATTATTAATATTATTATTATTATTATTATTATTATTATAATAATAATAATTATTATTATTATTATTATTATTATTATTATTATTATTATTATTATTATTATTATTATTATTATTATTATTATTATTATTATTATTATTATTATTATTTCTTTATTTCACAGTAAAATAATCCTTTTTGACAATTTTTACTGGTATATATCTAGCTTCAGCTCGGGATCCTACCCGGCTCCTGAGAGCTGAAGCACCTTTCTTAATATATGTGCCGTGCCTTAAAGAACAGATTTTTGTAAATCTAAAAAGCTTATGTTATTAAGTTCAAGTCTTTGAATATGGTCTTTAAAGTTTTTCGATATGGTTCCTAGCGATCCTATTACTATTGGTACTACTATGGTCTTCATCTCCCACAGCCTTTCAAGTTCTATTCTTAGGTCTTGGTATTTTTCTATCTTTTCCCTCTCCTTCACATCAATCCTACAGTCTTTAGGTACTCAGATGTCAATCAGCTCCACCTTCTTCTTATTCTTATCAATGACTACAATCTCCGGTCTTCTTGCTTCAATTTTCTTGTCAGTGTATATATTGTCCCATAGAATCTTGGTGTTTTCGTTTTCTACTACTTTCTCGGGGTTGTGATCCCACCAATTCTCTGCTGTGCATTGTATGTTGTGTTTTCTACATATATGCCAATGTATGGTACTTGCAACTTTGTCGTGTCTGTCTTTGTATTCGTTTCCAGCTAAGACTTCGCATCCAGCTACCAAGTGGTCCACTGTTTCCGTTTGTTTTTTACACAATCGGCATAGCGATGATTCATTGATATTGTATTTACTTTTCATGTAGTTTGTTGGTAGTGATTGGTCTTGCGCAGCGATGAGTAGTCCTTCCGTCTCAATTTTGAGGTCTCCTTTATTATTTATTATTATCATCATCATCATCATCATCATCATCATCATCATCATCATCATCATCATCATCATCATTATCATTATTATTATTATTATTATTATTATTATTATTATTATTATTATTATTATTATTATTATTATTATTATTACCACACCATGCAATACCATAGCACATCACACCATGCAATACCGGTACCATACCAAACCATGCAATACCATACCACACCAAACTATGCAATACCATACCACACCAAACCATGCAATACCATACAACACCACACCATACAATATTACAACACACCATGCAATACCATACCAAACCATGCAATATCACACCACCACATCATGCAACACCATACAAAACCATGCAATACCATACCAAACCATGCAATACCATATCACACCAAACCATGCAATACCATTCCAAACCATGCAATACCATACCACACCATACAATATTACACCACACCATGCAACACCAAACCATGCAATACCATACCAAACCATGCAATACTATACCACACCATGCAATACCATATCACACCACACCAAACCATGCAATACCATAGCCCATCACACCATGCAATATTACACCACACCATGCAACATCCCACCAAACCATGCAGTACCATACCAAACCATGCAATACCATACCACATCACACTATGCAATACCATAGCCCATCACACCATGCAATATTACACCACACCATGCAACACCCCACCACACCATGCAATACCATACCAAACCATGCAACACCATACCACACCACACCATGCAATACCATACCACACCATGCAGTACCATAGCCCATCACACCATGCAATATTACACCATACCATACCATGCAATACCATACCAAACCATGCAATATCATACCACATCATGCAACACCACACCAAACCATGCAATACCATACCAAACCATGCAATATCATACCACACCATGCAATATTACACCATACCATGCAACACGTGCACCACACCAAACCATGCAATACCACACCAAACAATGCAATACCACACCAAACCATGCAATACCATACCAAACCATGCATTACACGAAAGTAATACCAAAAAATATCATGCCATACACCATACTACACAATGCCCGCCACACCATGTCACACCACATAATACGATGCCATATTATAACAGCAGCAGCCTGAGATCTATCAATAGACCAATTTTTATTAAAATCAGATGAGTTTTGTGGCAATGACAAATATAAACGTTTTTTCGTGAAACACTGGCTAGAACCAGGCCTTAACACGTATTGCTGCACGTGTTGTCAAAAAGATAAAGAAATCCGACCATATCATTCCTGTTCTACACGACCTTAACTGGCTACCTCTATCCAAGCGCATCGATCATCTATAACTGAAGTTCTACTACTGACATACAAGGTTGTCAACCATTCTGCCCCAAAGTACATGACTGATCTACTGAAACTTCACAAACCTAGAAGAACACTGCGTTAATTCTGGAGCTGATCATCTGAGAATGGAAGAGCCAATTTACAAAACCAACAGCTACGGTGGTAGAGCTTTCAGTGTATGTGCTCCTAGACTACGGAACAAAGTCCCACTAGAGACAAGAAAAGCACCATCTGTCGACGTTTTCAAGAAGATGCTAAAAACCTATTTATTTGAACAAAGTTTATGAACAATGTCTTAAAATCCATTTTTTTAATATGTATATATGTATATATTCTGTTATTGATATTTGTAAGAGCATTAAGATAGTATGGAATCAATGCGCTGAAGAAATAATATTTAACAATTATTCGCCGAAGGCGAAGTGATTATCGGTGAATATTTACCGAGCGGTGAGTCTTCGAGCTGTGAGGTAAATATTCACCGATAATCACTTCGCCTGAGGTGAATAATCGTTTTAGTATAAATACTAAGGTGATTATTTCAAAAAAGAAAGAAGGAAACAGCATTGAAAGTGAAAATATTTTATTTTTTAAAAGCGCAACCGTTACGCGTAAAAATTGTCAACTTTGTCTCGTATATAATGACAAAAAAAAAAAACCGTGAAAATTTACTATGACACCTTTAAATAGCTTGACACCAAACTTAGTAGCTTCTTTTGTCGATTTTGGGACAGCATTTTCTTTAAAGTTTTCAATTTCATCTTTGCTAACAGTGACAAAACAACTACTGGCAGCCATTTTGTCCGAAAAGGTGATTATCGGCTGATAATCCGAGATAGCAAACCAATCAGAGCGCGCGATTTTGTATAATCACCTTTGTATTTATACTAAAATATTATTATTATTATTATTATTATTATTATTATTATTATTATTATTATTATTATTATTATTATTATTATTATTATTATTATTATTATTATTATTATTATTATTGAGTAATGCTAATGGTAAAGATAGCGATGCATTTGGTGATTATAATGTGGTAATATAATTGATGGTGATGATGAATTTACTATTTTGTTGATAATCATGAAATTGTGCTAATTAATGATGGTGGTGGCGACGGTGATGATCATGAAGTAGTAATATGAACGACTATGATGATGATGACAATCAATCACCGGGTACTGCTGCTGCTGCTAGTGATCGTCGGTTCTCTGGAAGACTAGCTTCGGCTAAAGGGACTTCCGACGAAAAATACAGTTATTGACTTTACTTTGATGATGATGAGGGCGTTTGATATCGATACTCAAGATAATCAGATGATGATGACAATGCATTGCGAGCTGAGATGACGAGGAGGGATAGGATAAATAGACAATAGCGATGATATTAAATTATGATTACAATAATGTTGTTAAAGAATGATGATCATGCTGCATGATTGATATCGATACTCAAGATAATCAGATGATGATGATGACAATGCATTGCGAGCTGAGATGACGAGGAGGGATAGGATAAATAGACAATAGCGATGATATTAAATTATGATTACAATAATGTTGTTAAAGAATGATGATGATGCTGATTGATATCGATACTCAAGATAATCAGATGATGATGACAATGCATTGCGAGCTGGGATGACGAGGAGGGGATAGGATAAATAGACAATAGCGATGATATTAAATTATGATTACAATAATGTTGTTAAAGAATGATGATGATGATGCTGGTTGATATCGATACTCAAGATAATCAGATGATGATGATGATGAATGGCGAGCTGGGATGACGAGGAAGGGAAACGATAAATAGCGATGATATTAAATTATGATTACAATAATGTTGTTTTAAAAGACTGATGATGATTATGTTAGTTGTTGATGGTAGTCAGGTGATCATGAATCAACGTGGTAACAATGATATGTTGCTAATGACCTGTGCAGGGATGATAAGGATCATTAAGATTATCACATTAGCGGCAATCATTTTGATATTCTTGATGAGTTTGCATGATATGATCTGTCACGTGGCTCAGCAATAAAATAAACTGATTTCTCTTGAAATATTCGACTACACTGATTGATAAAAGTTATTACCCTTCCTAGTCATTTTGGAACGGCTTCGTACATATCTTGTCATAGCAGAATTAACAAAAAAAAATGATATTGTTCCTCTCGGTTTTTTGCCGCAAAAGAAATCATTCAAACAATTTGAAATATAATGACTGGAATCACCTGATAAAAATCTACTAAACACAGGAGGAGGGTCTCAGGAGGGCAGTTAACAGTTACCCGTATAAAGTCAAACATATTCGTCTTTAACTATATTTTTCAATTTCAATTTCAATTTATTTACAAATATATAATGTTGTACATTTGAGTTTACGCGCGCAGGTAGCATAACTAGTCGAGGCTGTGCAGATACTTTTAGATAGAGATTTACATTTTGATATTAAAATTATGTATTAGATAGTTACTGAGGCCGGCAGCAATATTAGATATATTGCAGTCAGCTGAGGGCGCAGCCCGAAGCTGACTGCAATATATCTAATATTGCTAGCCGGCCGAAGTGACTATCGTATATAGTTACTATTCACCACCCTGCCCCATTGTTTTCTCTCTTGCACAGTAATCGGCGGTTTCTTGTGTTTTTGAATATAATAAAAATAGGCTTACCAAACTTTCACGCTGGGCTGGCAGTGTACTGAAATCGGCGTTTTTAAGCGTGATTTTGAATAACTTTTTATAGTTAGGTCCGATCAACTTCAAATTTTATATGTGAAGAGTACACACCCAAAGAAAATAATTCTTCTTTTCACTTTTACAAATGTTACGATTTTTGGCGGGAAAATAACGTCATCAATTTTAGAGGAAAATCTAAAATGAGGGTAATGCAAAATTTTAAAATGCGCATTTGAAAGAACTCATTGAGATACGTTCAAAACCGAAGAGATAATAGTCAAAGTCAAATTTAATCTAAAGTTATAATTTTTTGAATGTAAAATAGAAAACATTTCTAAACTTCAAAAATCATATATTTTGATTAAATTTGACTTTGACTGTTATCTCTTCGGTTTTGAACATATCTCAATGAGTTCTTTCAAATGCGCATTTTAAAATTTTGCATAACCCTCTATTTCAATTTCCCACTAAAATTGGTGACGTCATTTTCCCGCCAAAAATCGTAACATTTGTAAAAGTGAAAAGAAGAAAATTTTTCTTTTGGTGTTTACTTTTCACATGTAAAACTTCAAGTTGATCGGACTTAACTATAAATCATTTTGTTTTTTACTCGACAAGGGACTGGAACCAATATTATGTTAGTACTCTGCTGAATGCAAGGCATTGTGGGCACAACTTAAACTTGTCAAGGAAAACTTGTTCATCATCTACACGAGCAAGGAAACCTTGTCAATATAAAATTGTCAAGGAAATCTTGCTGATCGTCTACACGAGCAATGAAAATTGTCAAGGATACTTGTCAAGGAAAAATTGCTCGTGTCAACGCCGCTTAATTAGTTATAATATTATCAGCCAATGAAAATGTAATAATCATTCAATAGCCTGTCCCATTATTGTTCTCTTTGTTGCATAATAATCAGCGGTTTCTTGTCTCTTTGAATATAATAACAATAGGCTTACCAAACTCTAATTAGTTATAATTTCATCAATTCTATTTAGAGGAATGCTAATGAACTTGATGACATTAAACGTGTTTTTGTTGCAAGTTTTCCATCGGTTGCCTGGGTAGCATAATGGCTTAAAGCGCGGATACAGCAATGCAGAAGGTCTCGGTTCGAATCCTGGCATTGGTACTCAAAGTCTTTTTTCACCAAAAATCGCTATCTAGTAAATTATTTAATGAATTATAAGTCTGATGATGCTTACTAGAATGGAAATTATTAGTTATACACACTTAACAAAACACACTGCAATATGTTTGATATTGCAGAGTGCGAACTGCAATATGTTTGATATTGCAGAGTGCGAACTGCAACATAACTAAATATCTTTGCTTTCAGACGCGGGTACTCAGCAATCAGTGATTTAGTGCAGAGAGAGAACAATGGGGTAGGGTGGTGAATAGTAACTATACTTATATATACCGGTACCGAAAAAATAATAATAAATTAAGACACTATCATTATTAAAAGAGCTGGATGCACTAACTTGTATAAATTCAAAGATCGAGATAAAGTAGTAAAGCAATTCAACATGGTATCTAAGCTAGGTTCTGAGGACATTTAATAAATAGGAAAAAAATGCCGATGCAGTAAATTTTACCTAATTATTCGAACGTTTATCGAGCCTAATCGAATTAACATAATTGATGTGTAGATTAATTGACTTCGATTTTGTTTGTAGATGTACAATTACAACTTTTAGGAGGTAATCAGAAATAAAAGAATTTCGAGCATTCCAACTATTTTTTTTTAGTACAAATTCTATACGATTATTCTATATCGCGCGATTCGATTTGCATCTCAGAATAAAATGCTAAATTAGCGAAAATAGTTGATTTAAAGTGAGAGAGAAGTGTATTTATTTTCAACAAAAATGTTTCTCAGTTTGCGGAAATCCTGTTTCCTAGCAGATCAGTCTGCAAGACTGAGGCACTTTTGCGTAAAATGTGTCAAAAAGAGTTTATTGTTTGGTTAAGAGCTAATTATTTTAACACAGTTAATGACATTAATGAACAAATTCATACTAGACCATGCCGTTTTTATTGATTTAGATTTTTTGTTTAAATAACGAAAAAAAGATTGTTTTTTCACTATTATCACTTGTTTGAGTGTAACTTTTATTTAGCAGTTGACCTCCCACAAACCACGTGACAGGAGTTGACCAATCATGAAGCGGAGTATTGCGCGCTTCACAACGTCACTGCCATCTTATTTCCCGATTTTCCTTTGAAGCTAAACGTTTGAAGCAAGAGGCTTTCTTTGTGAATTTAACAGTGTTATTTCCCTCCGATGTTTGAGTAAGTCATGCTTTTAGCATGACTGGATCGACTTGTCTCTCAGATGGATCTGAATTGGAGGATTGCTGTTCAAATGCATTTGCACTGGTAAGTTATATTATAGCGTGGTCATTCTTGATAGAAGAATCATGAATCAATTCACATGTTTCCTACTCACCGTCGAAGAACTCTCTTGACTTGATGGAAACCTTATATTTAGCCGATACCAAAGTGATGTACTTTGTATTTTGGACATTTCCAAGCATTACAGTTATGAATCCTTCGCTTAAACCTCGACATTTGTGGTCTAAACGGCGAGAATTTGACTGGTTCGTGTGTTCGTTGTTATAATTCCAAATTGGGCTTCTATTTTGGCAAAAAGGAGAATTAATTTCACCTTAAATATAACATGTAATTGGTATGATTGAGGTGGAATAGTGTCTTGGCACTGCTAAATCGGAAATGATGAAACTTCTCGTTCAAAGTGAAATTAATGCAGGAGTATTTTTTGTGGTGTTGACACCTTATTTAGCCGTAAACCTAACATTTTGGCTTGTACTAAATTTACTCATATCATTTCCTAAAGTGCTTTTCATCGGTTTCCCATCTTAGAATAACAATTTAAGTCTTTTTCGAGATTGAGAAATAGTATTTGAAGTGAAAAGTGTTGTGGCTGCTCTTCGTGGATCCAGTCAGACAGCCATTTGAGTTAATTCGTTATATATGGAACCCATAGCAAGTTATTTTTCGTTATCTGGTGTGAATCGCCTTATATACTGATCCAGTTTGTTAGTTTAGGCTTCTGTGAGCTATTCATATGGCTTTTCAGCAAATCTAGAGTACACATTTGACATTTTACCCACAGAACTTATATTGTGCTTTTCGAGTGATATAACCTGCAACCGAAATATCAATGGCCGGACTATCACAATGGCGTGTTGATTTTCAAATATTTAGAGCCACCAAACATTAGACCATGCTTTAGAACAGTGTATAATACAAAATACTTGACATCAGAAGTTTAATCGCTCAAATCATGATAACAAACTGCCCGATGGTTTTCGTTAAAACGCGAAAGCTATTTGAAGCGTGCAAAGTACTTAGGGCTGATTATTTTCATGAGTTGGATACATGGTGAAGTGACCTTATAATTTATGGTGTTCGCTTTCTTTTCTTAATAATTCACAATTATAATAGATCTAAGCTAACTGATCTGTATAATGTACTTTTTAGAGATGTTAGTGAGTGATGAATTTACTAGGAATGAGCGAGATAAGCTCTTGATATCCTCAATCTTATTGCAAGGTGGACCTTTACAATGTTTACCACAAGTACATTCTTGTCGATTATCTTCACTTTATTTTGACTGTATTATGGTCATTATCATTCAAAAAAAAATATCCAAAAAAATTCTACGAACTGTCTTTAATGTCCCTCATTTTCTCTGAAACTAAAAAAAAGAGATGTTTCTAATGTTATTGTTATTAATTATTCTTTTTGTCGACTAGTGTTGGAAATAAGCGTCTGAGTTTTAATAAATGGAGCAAAGTGTTTATTATAACTTCCTGTAGTGTTATCAGTTTATCCACAAATCAAATAGTGCAGTTTATTTTCTCTTTCTTGCATATTTGTAATTTAACACTTTTTTGACGTTTAAAACATGATGTTTCTACATTTTAGATTTCTTCTTCTGTCTGGATCAGTGCATGTATGTTGCAATTCTTTGATCAATTAATATTTTTATGCACTTCAGAGACAATGAGAAATAGGTACTTCCTTATGCAAGTGTCATTTCTGCATTTAGTTAATAACCTCAAACATGGTTAAATGATTGACTAGTTTTGCACAGGAATTGTTTGTTATTGAATTGGATGGGACGTTTGTGTTTATTTTATCTTTTATACATCAAGTTCAAATTAGCTCAAAGGATTTGCCCCTCTGGCTGGATATTGCATGATGACAAACTATTTCATTGATTAAATAGATCTTTTGGCATTCACACTTCTTGTCTGGTTTTAATTGAAGTAGAACAGGAATAACTGTTTGGTTTGTTCTAGAAGGACACTTTTTTCCACATTGGCAAACATATTGCTTGCACTTTAGATTAAAACTATTTAACCATAGCTACACAATTTAAAATAAAATCTCTTTTTTTCTCTTTGACAAATATCAGTATCTTTAACATCAAAATAGCCTATACATAATTTGTAGATATTATCATTCATTCAATCCAGCCGAAATACAAAAGCAGAGAGATTTAAAGTATTAAATTCAAACATTTTGATATTTATCTTTAAATTGTATTGTCTGCTGTCTAGCTTTAATGGATGTGTACATTATAAACGATTTTGAAAATAATATATCACTTACAAGTTGAGTGAATATGCTCAAATTATAAACATGTCAGAAATAGAAATTGCTTGAATTATGTCCCCCAAGACCGACGACACTTGTCGTGTTTATGATTGCATTTGATAAAACTGTGATATGGTAAATAACATTGTTAAGATACAAAGTTAAGGAAGAATTCCAATATAATAATTACAGTAAAGGTAATTTAGGGTAAATTGTTTGGAAATGAAATCCCATCACAAGCATAAAATAATCATTTAATTCACAAGACAAAATATATTTTTCCAAAAATGAATAGAAACTTTCATTTGATTTACATGCTATTGGAATAATAAGAAAATATTTGCTTAATTTTAACACAGAAATTAAACAATAAATTGAGCTATTAAATTAATGAAGAAAATTATAACTGCTCATTAGAAGCATTTTGTTGCATTTTTGTTATCAAATAATCAGTTATGGCATATATGTATCATGTCTTTATTAATGAATTGATGGTCATTTTAATATCAATTTTTCTTTCTGAGAGAATTATTAGAATCATCTATTGCTATTTTTATTTTCTCTTTATTTTTGAAATTTATTATTTGCTATTATAAAATATTTGAGATACTACGCTTGCTCTGATTGGATGGCTACAGTGTTAATATCACACTTCAGAGACACACTAAGTGAAAAAAGTTCAAAAGTATTCTATACGTCAAGCAATATTAACGACCGCCTGTGTCTTCATACTGTGATATAAAGACTCTGGCAACTGTAGAGCACTCAAGAAGTCAAAGAAACTCTCGTCTGAGCCTCGGGGTTTTATACAACATTTATCTTTCTCTACAGCTGCCAGTGTTAATATTAGTATATAGACACACACCGTTTTATATTCCTTAAACAATTATTGTGATAACTTTAATGCTATTTTAAGAATTATTATTAAATAGGTATTGTATTACTGTAAAAATGATTCAAGGGTATTCCATTGACTGTTTCACATATTACTTAAAAAAATCAATAGTTAATGTTAGTTCTTCATTACTAATAAATATGTTTTGTATTGATTGAACACAGCTATTGCTTAATTAATTAGTTCAACATGTTATATAATTGCATTTAATTCCTCTTCTACAAACCAGCTACATTTATGTTTTTTCCTCTCAGCAGACAATGATGTAGTGCTAATAATATCACATTAATATTTAAAAATGGACTGTTACACTTAATTTAAATATATGTGTCTTGCACAGTGCATAAATTCATTCTAAAACATGCTTTTATTGGATTTGAACAACATTTAGGTATTTCAAACTGTATCCCTCAATAAATATTATCATATACATGTGGAGATCAATAATTATATTCTTTCACCCTTTGCGCAGATAGTTTTGTTTGATTTCATGTATGCATGTAATCACTAGAAGATAATTAGACCAGTCTAGGTCGATGCCAGGTGTTCTTTGGTGACCATTTCAGACTTATTTTCACGGCTTGAATGTTGACTGCAAACAAGCTTTAAAAACAAAAGACAAATCTCCTCAATAGATCTCAATACTAACAGCACTATTATGTTTCATGTACAATGTGTTTATAGTGTAGCAGCACTTCACATTTTTAATAAAACAACTACCAGTAGTCTCTATCTATTAAACAAGATATACAATTAATAACATTTTCAATATTTATTGAATTATTTTATTATAACATTCTCTATATGTTATCTACATTCAATATTGCTTCAGGTGTTGTTTGCAGACATGTTAAGTGATGTGAATATGTTGTACAAAGGCTTTGAGTGTCCTTTTCGTCTACTTTCTGTTCAGTGACCATGAATAATAATAGTTCCAAGTCAATGTTAGAGTTGTTGGGCATGATAAATTCTAGTTTTGCTATGTGTGGCAACTCCAACCTTGACTTGGAACTATTATTAGTGGTGACTGAACAGAACTGTGCAAAGGTCTATTAAATCTTAAAATTGTATGACGTAAGAACAACCTAGTATTACAGTCTCAGGGAAGATTAAGTCAGTTCAAACAAACAGCTGAATATCATTCAAATCAAAATGCTCAACTGTGCACAATAACTACCTATTGTTACTTAGTGACGTTGATGTCAATCATTTGTTTATCTCACAACAATAATACAATGATAATACTACATTTATTAGGTTCCCTGTAGGGATCTTCACACCTAATTTACAACAATTACAGTGCGATTCGAAAAACTGTGGGCACCCAGAAATATTTTAGACATTGTTTATTGTTGGTTGAACAACTCACAAACAACTCTAACTACAAAAAGTTTATCATACTACACATCAGTCAAACGTCTTGCGGTGATATAGTTGTTTCTGAGTTGTTCAAGGAATAATAAACGATTTCTAAAATATTTCAAGGTGCCAACGGTTTTGTGATTCACACTGTAATATACTCTATTACAAATATTACAATAATCTTCGAAATATTTTACTACATTCTCTGATACATATACAGTAAAAAAATCCTACAGTGCTAATCATAATTCTTTCGAATTTTTAAATAATTGGTCATCACAATGCAATTTGATTTGTAATAAATATAAACAAGACAATATCAACTACATCCACAATAAGCTATTAGCCATTATAAACCAATTGAAATAAGTGAAAGTTAATTTTATTGATAACACTAACTAGACAGAATAAATAATTCTAGCTGCTACAATGAACAAATTAGCATTAAAATGTCAGTGACATGCAAATAATTTAGCGTATATGTTGTCTGCTATTAAAAAAAATAACATTCCAAAATTTCATTGAAAATATTTTGTACATAATTAACTTTGAAAATATAAGCTTTCAAAAATGTCAGCAACACTCTTTTTGTTAAACATTGAAATTAAATTACCATTGTTGCTCGGGAGAAAATTAACACCAAAAGTGCAATTATAACATATTTTTACATTTATTTATTTCAATTGTATTTTAGTTGATTCATTTTAATTATTTATGTATTTAATTAATTTTACCAATACATTAAAAGTTGCCAGTTTGCATGCCGAGTTTCAATGGCATATTATGTCAAGATGATGTTATATCCATTAAGAAAGGTTTCTTGATTGGTTTAGTAAAGTGTTTGTATATCAATGACTCTGAGACATCTGTAAAAAACATGATTGTTTCCATGGCCTCTGGCATTTATGAGATTCTCCAGGTTGTATTTTCTATTGATTGCAAATTGTGTCGAGATTGTGGTGATTTTTTTTCAAATTTTTAGTTGATAATTTTGACATGAATGTTCAACTCCACATGTTCTCCCTGTTCATCTAAGTGTTTCATAAATTAATTAAGCATGTACAGGCACATATACTTTTATTAAGATTTATATATTATTGATTTTTTCTTTCTTTTCAACCCATTAAGGACTGTCTGGCATTAGTTTTGCATGGTTTTATAAATACATTTTTGATACATTTCCATACATAACTTTGTAAGTTTGTTTTACCTCAAACAAAAAACAAGAAACTAAAAGTTCAATCCACCAGTTCATAACAAGCTTTAACTTGGAGATAACATTAGACTCTGGGATAGTCTGTTACATATACCCTTATGAAAAGGACGATGTGTACTCAAAGTGAAAGTCCCATGAAAGTCCCATGAATATACACATGAAATGCTCATCAATTCACATGAAATATACATGGCATATACATGAAATTCACATGAAATATACATGTGTTCCACACATGATTTTCACATGTGTCATTTTCATAAGCCGGCTATATATATCCATTCATTTCTATTATTTGCTTTTATTAATATATGCTATTTGTAAATTTAGAGTGCTTCCTGCATATTGTAAAACATTTAAGAATCTAGATGATATCCTATATCAAATTTAAGAATTAGTTTTAAAAGGGATCTAATTAATAAAAGTTCTTGTATTATAGTATTAAAATTCATTTTCAGATTTATTCTCAATATGTCACAATGTTTGACACCAACAGTCATTCTTCAGACTTTACACAATGATAATATTACCATCATTTTTAATTTAATGCAATTGATAAAAATAAATGTATACCGTATATGGGTCATTCCACATGTGACATTGAAATAATGAAAATTTGACAACATTAAAAAGCGTGCTCCAAAAAGAGAGTTAACTGACTAAGGTTCTCAATGTGATTTTACTGTAATATTATCTATTCTATGTGATATTTACTAAGCAAATTAGGAAATTTTCTTATATTTGACTTACTGAATTTGCCATTTGTAATGTCCGTCACGTTTCTTGTAATGTCCGTCACGATAAATATTCCCTTTTTTTTAAAAATATAAAAAAACAACTAAAAAATATAGGTCTTCAGTAAGAAAACTTAACCTATAACCAAATGCTAAAAAGCATTTGTTTGCTATAAACTTCTCACAATTCACAGGAATTTCACTTCTAATTTACCCAACTGGAATTAGTGGTAGTTTTAGCTGTAATGTCCGTCATGGTCCTTTTAGACAAAAAACTGACAAGTCGAAAATTATTTCTGAAAACTTTTTTCATGCAAATTGTAGACAAGGTTCTAAGACAGTTGTGTGAAAAAATAAATTGTAAGATAATGCAACTGTGTATGAAACACAAGCATTTTTAGGTCTGTGAATGTAATGTCCGTCACGGTGGAATGGCCCATATATGTATAATCACTTCTAATAACTTTCCATAGTAGAAACATTGATACTATCCTCTTGTTAAATGATCCTTTTTATATCATCTATTATCTCACAAAGGGCTAAAGCTCAAAATGTCAGTAAAGTTAAGCGTCATTTTTTTTAATGTGGTTAATATTTAAGCAAAGTTAACTTGGAGCATTGTTCCGGTCAGCGGTTTGTTTTAGCTTGCGCATGCGCATGCGCCTCGCTGATCTGATGCATCATGGTCGCTGCTCCCCATCTTGTTTTGCTTGGGTTGCTATTGCTATTGTCATTTTTTATGGTGATAAAAATCTTTTTTCTCAAATTTTTGAGTTTATATTATACACCAAAGCAGCCTATAATTATTCTAGTTTTTATTTATGTGCATGTGTTAGTTAATTATTGTTAAATGTATTATTGATGTTGTTCATTTTAGACTGATCTCTGTGGTCTTAAGTGGCGTAAGTATGTCCACGTTTGGAGCAAGGTGGCAGACCCCTCCCCAGCTGGGGATCCGGTTTTGTCATCTTTCTCGTCAGCATTAGAACAAGATATACTTTGCGCATGGCGGCATACACCACACCCACCACAGAAGAACAAGGACAATCCAGTCAATGCTAGTAAGGAGTTATGGGTTTTCTGGTATGGCGATGAACCTAACCTTAGTGGGATTGTGTCTCCTCAACTTGCAGGTATTGTCATTTGGCTGCATTACAAAATGGTGTTATGTATTGATTATTGATATTTGTTGTATATAATTGACCAGTTTCATGTTATCTAGCACTATCAAAAAAGGTGCATTTGCATCAATTGAGAGTTAATTCAAATGTCTTTTGTATAGTCAGGGCATCTGAAAAAGTGCGGGGAAAAAACTTGGGAAAATGCGAAAAATTTGAGCAAATAGTGCAGAAAAGTGTGGAAATGCTAATTTGTATATTATTATTTATTATAAATAATATTTTGATGCAAAATGAAGAAATATTTTGCTAAATTCATGCTAAATTTGCTGTATTTCTATAGACTGAGGCATGTGATTGGATGCTTTTTAGACCAATCAAAAGCGTTTATATAATTAGAACTAGAACTTATTGTGAGGTACACATGGTAGATTATTGTCAAATGGTGAAAGAAAACAACTTTTTACAGTCGATTTCCAGCCCAAAATGTGGTTCATGAGTTCCGATGAAAAACTTGCTTATTTGAAGAATTATTGTGTATTCAAGAACATTTGTCAACAGTTTTTCTGTGTTGTTCTGTCAAAAAGTGTGGAAAAGTGCGGAAAACAATAAATAGTGCGATTCAGTGGGATTTTCGGGAAATAGTTTGGAATCGCACTCTCACACTTTTTTCGGGTGCCCTGTATAATACAGTGACATATTTTGTTATGAATGGTTTTGCCAACCAAGCGCTGTTATTCGAACAAAGAATATTGAAACAATCTATTGTGAAAATGGTCAATCACAATACAAACAAATGTAAACACTATGCTCACCTATTGAAAAGCAATAACATTTTTTCGTACCTTGCTTGGAATTTGTGAAAGAAAAATTGACAACAAAAAATTTTGACAACAATTCAAGGATTAGTCTGTGCAAATACGCTTTTTGTCAAAGGGTACAGCAGTGGTAGATAATATTAAAGTGGGATATTTTCATTGCAGTTATTGTATTGTCAATGTTATTGTATAATTTCCATTCTTATTATAACACAAAGTAGCAAGCAATATATATCTATATATATCTATAACATTTACACCCTAATGGGATAGTCGTTAAAGTGACCCCTAGCTGTTTGTTAAAAAGGTGTATCACAAAGATGTTTTTTGGGGGGGGGGGGGGGGGGGGGGGGGGGGGAGGGGTTAAGAAAATACTTGTTCAATAAAAACATGACCTATACACATGTAGGATATATCCTTTGCTATGGATACATATCAGCTATGTATAGTATACCAAATTTGCTGTCCATTGGATTTGTTTCAATTGGTAATTCAATTAGTAATAATTGTCAGTTTTGTTGCTATATTTATTTTTAATGTTTAATTTATTAATTCAATTTAATGTACTAGTTTTGCCATTTGTACGTACACTGTAAAAGTTAAGTATAAATAAATGAAGTAGAGTTTGTCAATTGCTGTTGGAGGCAACCCAAAACCTCCTCTTTGGTTATCTTCTACCATAGAATGAATAAATAGATAGATAGGCTGTGGTCACACTAGAGTTCAAAGATTGTCTAAAGCCAGCCTCATGTGATATGTGTTTTGCGAATCTTAAAAGAACCATTAAGAACATAGCGGTCAGACTATAGATGAATGGCACTAAATAAAAAAGATGAATGACACAAAATAAACATGTTACTTTACACTACTTGTCGCTGATTGGTCAAACTTGTTACTTCACCATTAAGCTGTTTACATAGCTTGTATCTAACCACCTAAGAACTAGTCTAGAACTGAGCTTTGGTCCTTTTGTACGTTTATTTATTTGGAGTTAGATTACAAGTGATCTAAAAAGACATTAACAATCGGTCATACACACTTTTTTTTCTTGCACAGGTTAAATAAACATGTTTTATTTATTTAGCTAGTTGTTAAGCTCTATTGTGACCACGGCCACAGATAATAAATAAATAAGTTTAGCAAATCGAATGTGGTTTAGCGTTGTCTGTACTCTTATCAACAACGATATTGGTCATGACAGTGGTCAAAATGTTGTGGAATCACGATGCACAGTGGAGTACAGACAATGCTAATAAAAGCACATTCAATTTGTTTTTTATAACAATGAAATCATAAAAATTGAGAAAGTTTGTCTCAGAACATGACATTTCAGCGTTGCATGATAATTATGTTGACATGAGCGCCGTTGTCTCTTATTTACACCGGCAAATCAGCCAATCAGATTGCAAGATTATCAGTAGATACTAGATAAGTTTGACATTTGTTGTTGTTATATCTTAGAATCCAATCATGGTTGCTGGGAGGATGGCTTGACACATGAACCAAGATCACTGCTTTTTAAAGCATTACATAATTTATTGGAAAGGTAAGATTGACTGTATAATAATATAAAGATGATTGGGAATTGTCTGTGCTAAAACACTCTTGATGACATTAAATGCTAAAATCTCAGGTTTAATTGAAGTGACAGTACAGAGGTGCAAGTTAATGATAAATAAATGATGATATCGATGATGGAAAGATGATGATGATGGCGACAATATTAATATTGAAGATGGTGTTGATGATAACCTTATAAAACATCTAATCTTACCTAAACCATGATAATTAAATTAGACACATGAATAATATTTTTTTTCCTCTTTCAGATGTTTATTGTCAAAGAAATTTATTAGATTGGGGCGTTGGTTTGTAAAGCCAATTTTGAACAGCACAGTAACTGAATCAAACAGGTACAGTGTACAAGATATTCATACGACCTTTTGTTTATTGGTTTCTCCATTTATATATTCATTCATTATTCATTCTATCATTCATTTAAATTGAATCAAGGATTCATTCATTCAAGCATTAATTCATTAATTCATGAATGTGTTACAGTGCGAATTGACCGTGGGCATCTAGAAATATTTTAGAAATCGTTTATTGTTCGTTGAACAACTCACAAACAACTCTAACTACAAAACGTTTATCATACTACACATCAGTCAAATATCTTGCGGTTATATAGCTAGTTGTTTCTGAGTTGTTCAACAAATAATAAACGATTTCTAAAATATTTTTCAATTTTCATTCATAAATATGTTCTTTCTTTCATTTATTCATTCATATATTTATTCAATCATTTATTTGTACCATCTATCCTATTCATTCAATTTATTATCCGTTTATTGCTTTCATTTACCTAATCATTTAAATGGCAGATATCTATAGTTAGTAGTTTCTTCAATTTTTTTTAATTTGTATCATAATTATAGTACTAATATATTTCCATTGTTTCCATAGTGACAACTTGTCATATTCCTTCTCGTTCTTTGTCCACGGCGAGAGTACAGTATGTACAACAGTAGAAATCCAACAAGGACCCAAGGTTCGACATATTGTCATTGATGACTTAGTAGTTGCTTCTACCAAAGCTGAAGGACTTCAAGGTATTGTACCATACTTCCTTTCAGGTGATTGTCTGTCAAAACAAATAGTTCCAAAATGGCGCCTCGAGACAAAAACAATTTTGGTTACTTTAAGGCATTTGCGTTTTATTTTTATTCTTTTTTATCCTTGATAGAGCAGCAGTGAACTTTTATTGTCCAAGAAACATATAACTTTTTAATGTAAAGTTATTTTAAGGGTGCAATTATCAAGGGTTAACATGGATAACAACTCTCTCAAACGACGCCATCATAGAACGGTTGGCGATGCGACAGAAACGCTTCTGATTGGCTTGTACTAACCAGACGTGTGTGTGAAATCACCTGGTTTACTTCTGCTTACATACCAAAACCACAATCCTTTGTTTATCATTTATTTAGCATCTCATTTCAAGTGTAGACAATACTTTGATTACTTTTAAAAACACTTGTTGGAAAGTATTTGATCAATTTGATTGATTCATTGATTCTGTTATTTCTGTTATTTACTCATCTTGTATATCTATTTGTTTGTTTCTGTACCAGTCCTTTTGAGTCCCTTTGGTGAAAGTGGCTATCTAACTGGCCAATCACATCACATTGATGATGATAAAACCAACAAGCTGCTTGATGATTGGTCCAAGTTCTATCCCTTGGACCCAGGCTCCCACTGGCTGCCATGTGACTCACCAACTGTTGACAGAGAGGTACCAGCCATTGTCATGGTTGTCAATAATGAAGAAGTCATGATGTATCCCTCGGCATATGTCATGGCTGTCTGTAATGATGATTTGAAAGGTCAGTTTGATACTTTGTATATTTTACTCATGTAGGCAGGACTTATTATATTGTCATCATTATTAAATTATCATTAACAGGTTCCCATTTAAATCTGTACTTTCCCATTGAAGTCTGTACTTATGCAAATTTTGTTGATGTTTGCTAAACACACAGATCAACCAATCAGAGAAGTTCACTTCAGAAATAATATACTCTGATTGGTTAAGTACGTTGATCTAGCACACATCAACACAATTTGCATAAGTACAGATTTAAATGGAAACCTGTTCATTGTTATCATAATTAATATTACAGTCAATACACTTGAATAACCTATGAACACATTTTGGATGATTATTTGAATATTCAAAATGAATATTCGAATGTGCAAAATAAACATTACCGGTACTCAATTTTACGTTATATGGGAAACCAGTACATATATTCGAAATATAAAATAGATTTTCTATTATTGGATTATATATATTTTCAACTTTGAAAATAAAGATTTGCATATTGATTTTGTATAATCAGTTAGTCATTTTGAAAAATCGATTATTCGTTTTTAATATCTGAATATAATTGTTATCAAAAGTTTAGTGTTCATGTGTGAAGTTGACTGTAACCACATTACCTTGATATCAGTATCATCCTTATTGTTATCATAATAATTTTAGATATTTTATTGAACAAATATTCGCCTAAGGTGAAATGATTATCGGTGAATATTTACCGATAATCACTTTGCCTGAGCTGAGGTGAATAATCGTTTTAGTATAAATACAAAGGTGATTATTTCAAAAAAGAAAGAAGGAAACAGCATTGAAAGTGAAAATGTTTTTTAAAAGCGAGACCGTCACGCGAAAGTCATTGTCTCGCATAATGACTAAAAAAAAAATTATATGAAAATTTACTATGATACCTTTAAATAGCTTGACACCAAACTTTGTAACTTCTTTAGTCATTTTTGGGACAGCATTTTCTTTAAAGTTTTCAGTTTCATCTTTGCTAACAGTGACAAAGCGACTACTGGCAGCCATTTTGTCCGAAAAGGTGATTATCGGCTGATAATCTGAGATAGCAAACCAATCCGAGTGCGCGATTTTGTATAAGCACCTTTGTATTTATAAATACTAATATCAGATATATTCTACAAATTGTCATTATTTGTTTTATTATTATCATTGTGATCACCATCATTATCTTAAATTGATTTTAGTTTTGTAGTCATTTAATGTTTGTGTGTTGTAGACAAACTTGGTGCAACAGCTGACACTATACCATGTAGTGTTCCGTCTTTGTCTGCTGTTTCCCTTACACCACCCACATCACCTGCTGATTGTAATGATCTAACTAAAGGCTCTCTTAAAGTACCTCCATCGTTACTGCCAACAACACAAGCATCTATAAACTTTACCCTTCCTGAAACCAATGGGGACAAAAAAAAATTAACACAGTCCTTAATGCATGACGTATGGAAAGGTGTGGTTGCTCCTAAACCGTCTGTCAGGTAGGTCAATATTGAACTAGTGCTAGATGTGTGAGTGATTCTGAGCAAATAATGGGAGAAAAATGTCTGATAACTATCAGTCAGCTATCACTGTCAGTGTTACTGAGGCAACTCTTGTAGTAAAATGTCTGATAACTATCAGTCAGCTATCACTGTCAGTGTTACTGAGGCAACTCTTGTAGTAAAATGTCTGATAACTATCAGTCAGCTATCACTGTTACTGAGGCAACTCTTGTAGTAAAATGTCTGATAACTATCAGTCAGCTATCACTGTCAGTGTTACTGAGGCAACTCTTGTAGTAAAATGTCTGATAACTATCAGTCAGCTATCACTGTTACTGAGGCAACTCTTGTAGTAAAATGTCTGATAACTATCAGTCAGCTATCACTGTTACTGAGGCAACTCTTGTAGTAAAATGTCTGATAACTATCAGTCAGCTATCACTGTCAGTGTTACTGAGGCAACTCTTGCAGTAAAATGTCTGATAACTATCAGTCAGCTATCACTGTTACTGAGGCAACTCTTGCAGTAAAATGTCTGATAACTATCAGTCAGCTATCACTGTCAGTGTTACTGAGGCAACTCTTGTAGTAAAATGTCTGATAACTATCAGTCAGCTATCACTATCAGTGTTACTGAGGCAACTCTTGCAGTAAAATGTCTGATAACTATCAGTCAGCTATCACTATCAGTGTTACTGAGGCAACTCTTGTAGTAAAATGTCTGATAACTATCAGTCAGCTATCACTATCAGTGTTACTGAGGCAACTCTTGCAGTAAAATGTCTGATAACTATCAGTCAGCTATCACAGTCAGTGTTACTGAGGCAACTCTTGTAGTAAAATGTCTGATAACTATCAGTCAGCTATCACTGTTACTGAGGCAACTCTTGTAGTAAAATGTCTGATAACTATCAGTCAGCTATCACTGTCAGTGTTACTGAGGCAACTCTTGTAGTAAAATGTCTGATAACTATCAGTCAACTATCACTATCAGTGTTACTGAGGCAACTCTTGTAGTAAAATGTCTGATAACTATCAGTCAACTATCACTATCAGTGTTACTGAGGCAACTCTTGTAGTAAAATGTGAGATAACTATCAGTCAACTATCACTATCAGTGTTACTGAGGCAACTCTTGCAGTAAAATGTCTGATAACTATCAGTCAGCTATCACTGTTACTGAGGCAACTCTTGTAGTAAAATGTCTGATAACTATCAGTCAACTATCACTATCAGTGTTACTGAGGCAACTCTTGTAGTAAAATGTCTGATAACTATCAGTCAACTATCACTATCAGTGTTACTGAGGCAACTCTTGTAGTAAAATGTGAGATAACTATCAGTCAACTATCACTGTCAGTGTTACTGAGGCAACTCTTGCAGTAAAATGTGAGATAACTATCAGTCAGCTATCACTGTCAGTGTTACTGAGGCAACTCTTGTAGTAAAATGTGAGATAACTATCAGTCAGCTATCACTGTTACTGAGGCAACTCTTGTAGTAAAATGTCTGATAACTATCAGTCAGCTATCACTGTCAGTGTTACTGAGGCAACTCTTGCAGTAAAATGTCTGATAACTATCAGTCAGCTATCACTGTCAGTGTTACTGAGGCAACTCTTGTAGTAAAATGTCTGATAACTATCAGTCAACTATCACTATCAGTGTTACTGAGGCAACTCTTGTAGTAAAATGTGAGATAACTAGCAGTTTGAAAACTACAATGCATCAGTGTTTCTAATAAAGTAATTGCAGTTCAGATGTATGAACAAGGTTGGATTTAAACTAGAGTGGATTGCATGAGTGTTTCCAAGGCAACAGATAGACTTCATAAACCATGATAAGATATAAACGTCTTTCTGACATGTGCATTTAACACCTGCGTTTAAACCATTTCAACTACTTTTTGTTTTAGTGATTGTTTGGTTGCATAACAGTTCTTATATTGTAATATCTTCTATAAAATATTCTAGACTATAAGCTCAAACAAAGATTTTGTGTTTTGTTTTTTTAGTAAATTATCAACATCTAAGCTAGTACCACCAAGCTTTGTCAAGTCTGATCCTTCTTCCCAACCACCACCCCCTGGTGGAGAGATTAGTTTAATTGGTCAGCCTTTATGGGAGTTTGAAGAACCTTTTAAACGTATATCATGTGCTTGTACGTCAAGCAGTAATATCAGCAGGTAGGAAGTCTTCATGATCAATGCAACTATCTATTAATCATTGTATTTATTAAACAATCAATCAGTCAATCAACCAGCAATCAACCAGTTAATCAACAAACAGCAAATTCAACTATTAATCAGTCATTTATTGTTAATTTATTTATCTAGTTCTTTGTTTATTTATTTTATTTTGTTTATTTATCAGTCATTCGACAAGCCAATTGATACACAGTCCTTCTTTCTATCAAATAATTAGCTAAACAAATTAAATCTTATCCCACATAAGGTGGACGTAAAATATCCTGAACATTGTGCTCTTCAAAAAGAGCAGGGGATTGTCTCCCTGCACAACAATCAGGGTCTCAGGTTTACAACACAGCCTACTGTCAATTGGCATCATATGGTACAAGTGGTACCTCCACTGATATACATGAAGGAAATACAATAAACTTAAACTAAGCAATTTATCAATCAATTAATCAACCAATCAGTCTTTTTGTCAATCCATAAATCGATCAGTCAATAAACTTAATCAATAATCAATTCGATAGGTAATATAATGAAATTTGTAACACCGTAAAAAATATTGACTTAACTTTACTGATGTTTCGAGCTTTAGCCCTTCGTCGGAGTAAAAGAGTTAGATGAATAATCAATAATCTATTCATTGATAAGCCATTCAATAAACAGCTTATTCAACTGTTCAATCAAACAAGGATTAAAGTCATCTTGAAATGAATATCTTTTGTTCTTCAGACCAAAACCAACACCACAAGTAAGAAGTTCATTTGGATTCAATCGACCAATCCCTTCCCCAAACCACCCACTTCCATCTCCTCAACAACAACAACAGCAGCAACAGCAACAAACACAAACTACAATGAAACTTAAAAAGGAAAAGAAAAAAGTCATCGCACCATTCCACCACCGTCCTCTTTTACAACAAGACACTCCAGAACCTGCATTGAAGTGTTATGCTGTCATGGCAACCAAAGGACTACCAACTGTTAACAGTTTAACTAATGACAGCCAGAAAAGATTTTCTGACTGTGCAGGCTCTGCTGGTACTGCAAAAAAATATGCTGTACCTAATTCATTTAATAAACATTCTACAAGTTTGGGAACCACTGAGGGAACATCATCAAATAAATTGGACATTAATAAGACTGAAACTGTTGCTTTATCTAGCAAAACTGAAACTGTCCTTGAAAATACCAGTAAAACTAGTTTTACCAGTCAAGCTTTGCAAGAGAAATCAAACTATCGCAGTAAAAAGCCAGCACAAAATAGTGACTGCTATCTTCTTCCTGGTAATTCAAGTTTAATTGCTCCAGCATTACCTGGTAATACCCTGGACTGTCGGTTATTCCAGCCATTGCCCTCACCTCCTCCATTACAGCCTCATGAATCAAGCAAACCTATTTTAAATGACAAGTAAGCTCTAATTAACTGTAAAATATTTTAGGATTGCTGTTTGTAATTGTCGTGAAAAGAAAGGCCACCATCAAATGTGTGAGATCAGGTTTTATTTTATGATTGTTTGATCTCCATCATGGTTAACTATTATTTGCTGTCATCAATATCATTATTATTATCATCATTATTGTCATCGTTATCTTCATTGATATAATTATCATTATCTTCATTGCTATTATTATTATTATTATCATCATCATCATTAATCATTGGCATGTTTGTGTCAACAGCATCAAAAGACCTCTTGATGCTGAGATAGATACCACTTCTCCGCCTGCTAAACGAAACAGACGAGAATCATCCACAAAATCAACTGGTTCAGGAAGATCACGGAATGAAAGTACATCGTCCAATAGACAGCGTGGTCGTAGAAATAGCTCATTACAATCACCAACTGTCCTTCTCCCTCCTAGCCCTTTCCCTGTCAAAGTAGAGGAAGGGGACATAGATACGACATTGTCAACATTAAAGTCACCTACGCAGGCACGTGTGTCCAGGCAGAGGAGAAGAAGTAGTAATAGTAGTATTGCAAGTCCATCCATACCATCCCCTGCTCCAATAGAACAACAGAAACCCAGCCGACCCAGACAGCGCAGACAGAGTGTACGCAAACAACAACAAGAAGAGAAAGAGAGACAACTTAAAGAACAACAAGAAGAACATGAATTTAAAAGTCCACTATTTAATGATAGTTCAATGCAGAAATTTCTTCCATCACCACCAACACCTCGAAATATTCCAATCAATCACTTAATGACAGATAAAGACTTAATGGTCACTGCTAATGACCTTGATCAACTGTTTGATGATGACGACGAAGACGGTGATGACGATGCATTTAAGAAAGCATCTAATAATGATACCAACTTTGTATTTCATTCTGGTCATTCTGGTTCATCACATAAGCCAAGTGATGTGTATAGTCAAACTACTGTCAATACAGGAGTTGTAGCATCACAAGACCTTGCAAGAATGTTCCCTACCCCTCCCTCCCTAGAGCCAGTTGCACATTCACCACCATGCTCAACTGGCTGTGATTATGTTAGTCCAGGCAGTGTGAAGGCACTAGTATCTGGAATGGCAACATCACCTGAGACTCATCCAATGAGTACTGTCATCATGATGGACTGTGAACATGATAGTATCATTAGTCCAAAGGTTAGTAGACACACAACAATGGCATAACATTATCATCAGTATAACTATTATTATCATCAATGTTGTCATCATTATCAACAATATAGTCATAATAAATATAATCCTTTATTAACATTATAATGACATATGATAGTCATTATTATCATCAACAACAACAACATTTTTACCATCATTACCATTACCATGATCAACATTACAATCATTACCATCGCTGTAGACATCACTACGGACATGAACAACAACAACATCATTACCATCACTGTAGACATCACTACGGACATGAACAACAACAACATCATTACCATCGCTGTAGACATCACTACGGACATGAACAACAACAACATCATTACCATCACTGTAGACATCACTACGGACATGAACAACAACAACATCATTACCATCACTGTAGACATCACTACGGACATGAACAACAACAACATCATTACCATCACTGTAGACATCACTACGGACATGAACAACAACAACATCATTACCATCACTGTAGACATCACTACGGACATGAACAACAACAACATCATTACCATCACTGTAGACATCACTACGGACATGAACAACAACAACATCATTACCATCGCTGTAGACATCACTACGGACATGAACAACAACAACATCATTACCATCACTGTAGACATCACTACGGACATGAACAACAACAACATCATTACCATCGCTGTAGACATCACTACGGACATGAACAACAACAACATCATTACCATCACTGTAGACATCACTACGGACATGAACAACAACAACATCATTACCATCACTGTAGACATCACTACGGACATGAACAACAACAACATCATTACCATCACTGTAGACATCACTACGGACATGAACAACAACAACATCATTACCATCACTGTAGACATCACTACGGACATGAACAACAACAACATCATTACCATCGCTGTAGACATCACTACGGACATGAACAACAACAACATCATTACCATCACTGTAGACATCACTACGGACATGAACAACAACAACATCATTACCATCACTGTAGACATCACTACGGACATGAACAACAACAACATCATTACCATCACTGTAGACATCACTACGGACATGAACAACAACAACATCATTACCATCACTGTAGACATCACTACGGACATGAACAACAACAACATCATTACCATCACTGTAGACATCACTACGGACATGAACAACAACAACATCATTACCATCGCTGTAGACATCACTACGGACATGAACAACAACAACATCATTACCATCACTGTAGACATCACTACGGACATGAACAACAACAACATCATTACCATCACTGTAGACATCACTACGGACATGAACAACAACAACATCATTACCATCACTGTAGACATCACTACGGACATGAACAACAACAACATCATTACCATCACTGTAGACATCACTACGGACATGAACAACAACAACATCATTACCATCACTGTAGACATCACTACGGACATGAACAACAACAACATCATTACCATCACTGTAGACATCACTACGGACATGAACAACAACAACATCATTACCATCACTGTAGACATCACTACGGACATGAACAACAACAACATCATTACCATCGCTGTAGACATCACTACGGACATGAACAACAACAACATCATTACCATCGCTGTAGACATCACTACGGACATGAACAACAACAACATCATTACCATCGCTGTAGACATCACTACGGACATGAACAACAACAACATCATTACCATCACTGTAGACATCACTACGGACATGAACAACAACAACATCATTACCATCACTGTAGACATCACTACGGACATGAACAACAACAACATCATTACCATCACTGTAGACATCACTACGGACATGAACAACAACAACATCATTACCATCACTGTAGACATCACTACGGACATGAACAACAACAACATCATTACCATCACTGTAGACATCACTACGGACATGAACAACAACAACATCATTACCATCACTGTAGACATCACTACGGACATGAACAACAACAACATCATTACCATCACTGTAGACATCACTACGGACATGAACAACAACAACATCATTACCATCGCTGTAGACATCACTACGGACATGAACAACAACAACATCATTACCATCACTGTAGACATCACTACGGACATGAACAACAACAACATCATTACCATCACTGTAGACATCACTACGGACATGAACAACAACAACATCATTACCATCGCTGTAGACATCACTACGGACATGAACAACAACAACATCATTACCATCATCAGCAACATCATTTTTACCATGGTTATAGCATCACAACAACAACAACAACAACATTATTTTGAGAATCAGAATCATCAAGACTTGAATATTAAAATGTTCAGTCAAATCTAAATGATGTTTGAAAAACTAGAATGTTTTAAAATACCTCTCCTCTATACTGTATGTTTTAATAAAATGATGCATGTTTTCTCTACAAGGAGCTTGGTTCAGTCTTCGATATTCCCGCCTATGAAGAATACCCTTTGTCATCTAAATTTGGTCCAGTTAAAGGTCTTCCTAGCCAGAAGAAACACGCTGTAAAGATACTTGAAAGTATGGTTTACAAACCACTGCAGGTTAGTTTGCTTTCTGTATTACCGAATACATTGTGTAATTACAAAAAGGCTGTCCATATTTAAGACAGAAACTATTGAACAAACAGATAATGTTTGACAGAAACTATACATGTGTGCAGAGTTGTAAGTATTGAATGTAGTGGTAGTGTGTATGAGTGAACCTTGAACAAACAGATAACGTTTGACAGAAACTATACATGTGTGCAGAGTTGTAAGTATTGAATGTAGTGGTAGTGTGTGTGAGTGAACCTTGAACAAACAGATAACGTTTGACAGAAACTATACATGCGTGCAGAGTTGTGTGTTGTAAATATAGAATGGAGTGATTGTGAGTGTGAGCGAACCTCACAGAAGAGCCATGATGATAGGGGATGATGGTTATTTTAATAAGGAATATAGCATTAATCCTGATTTCTTTCTAACAGTTACTCCAGAGTGCAGACCTTACCAGTGAACCAGCCCAAAATGACAAGTGAGTATGAATTATTACAAATTAATGCAATTTTTTGTATTCTTAATTTTCTATTTACTTGCTGCAACCATCAAACAGTAAACAATTAAATTGGTTCTTGTGGTTGAGAATATTTACTTTTTCTCTTTGTTTTATCATTTTTTTTCTATTCTATTTTTCAATCTATCTATCTGTGTGTGTGTTTTCTTACTATTTTTGTTCTTTCCAGGTATGCCATTGATAATGATACAATAGAGCTTGCCTCTACCACCATCCTACCATCTCCAACTCAAGGCAGTTACCTTGGTGACATACCAAGCCTCAGTGCAGATTCTCGTCATTATACATCACTATCACCTCTCTCCCCTGCATCGTCAATATCATCCTTCTCTATTACCCATCATACATCAAAACACAGCAAATCTACAAAGCTTCCTTCCAAACTAATGGTGGATTTTCTGCAACAATCAAGCTCAATTTGCAAAGTGTTGTCTCTCTCAGATTCTGAAAAGAACTATTTCAGTGATAAAAACTATGATAATGTGAACCTTTGTTGTTGTGTTGAGCGCAGTGGTGTAGAACCAAAATCTCTCAAGTACAAACAATCCTCAAAGATGCTGGATACTCAAAACTGCACTTGTGGGTTTTTATCTTTTGAACAATTTAAATTCTCCAAAGGACAAGGACTGTTTCCTGAGGATGAATTAAGTACAAGACTAGCTGGTAATGACAGAACTAACATGGGTTTGGCTTGTTCTACAAATGCTGTGGAAGTCAAACAAGAAAAGTCAACTGTTGTTAGTTTACAAACAGATTCAATGTTTGATTGTTTAGTGGATGTAGTTGTTGACCAGTGCTCATCGCCTTTTTCTTGCTCAATGATTAAACAACAAATCAACAGGACTGTGGAAACAGCACCCATTGAAAATGTGCCTTCTACTAAAGGTGAGATGGTTATATTATTGTTATATTATTACTATCAAGTGTTACTGTTATGGACAGTTTACTTTAGTGTATCTTGTCACAAGTATTGTTCAGAGTTCATTTCATTAATAATTATTTTTACCATTAATCAATACATGTTTCATTCAATTCATAACAGGTTTTGTTACCAAGAGTTTAGACATTTACATGCATACATACAAACTTTATTTATAGTCGGTAGACAAATTCAGTAATATTACAAAAAAACTGCATGGTTTCCAATTTGGCCCACAACATAAAAATCAAAAATGAAAATACAATGTTTGGATTAAATTACAAAAATACATAGATGACATGTTTTCAATTCCAAAATTGAAAGCTAAGCGATAAAACACTCCACACATTGTATGATTATTTTCTATAAAAAAAAAAAAGATTTTGGCACATTCACTACCACTACATGTATGTAAATGGCACTTGCAAGTACTCTCAACAACTGAGATGGCCAGGGCTCGAAATTCCCTAACATCAACTCACAAAATGCGAGTTAAATTTTGAATTTGCTGATAGAAATTAAATAAACTCGCATTTTTGAGCAAGTTCACTTTTCTTTTGTAATTTGTGAGAAATGCTACTCTTACCAGGTGGATTGAGATCTATTTTATGTTTATTTGTTTGTTTTCCTTGTTTGAACAAGATGGTAATATTATTTACACCTTATTCTTCAATATATAAATCAATATAAACAACAAATAAAAAGGTTTTAATTCAGCTTGTTGGTGTTAAGTTTTCCTTGTAGGTCTCAAATCCACAAGCATTTTTTAGCTTGTTACTTTAAAAATGAATTTCAAACCCTGATGGCAGTAATTAAACGTCGCTTTGATGATCATATTGATTGTTTATGATGTTTTCAGTGGTAACTGCCCTACATGGTATAAAACTAATACTCCAGGAAGCCTTACAAAAGTCAACAAGTAGAAAGACGTGGGAACAACCGAACGGCACTATGGTACAAGGACCGTTGTCATGGAAACAGTATCACCAGTTAGCTGTTAAAGGTAAATACTGCATCCGCAGATGAACATCTTCCCATGAAACCTCACACAATATAGATAATAATAAAATAATTGTTAGTTTATAGTTTGAGTGTTTGACTATTGTGTGTATTCACTTTGTTTGCTTTTTTTGTTTATTTTTGTAACTGCTTTTTTTTTGTTGATGATTGTTTGTTTACTAATTCGTTTGACTTTTTTGTGTTCATTGATGCATTTGTTTGTTGGTTATATTTATTTGTTTTCTTATTGTTTGTTTGGTTTTTGTTTGTTTGTGTAACTGCTTTTTTTAGTTTGTTTGTTAACTTATTCGTTTGCCTTTTTTGTTGATTGATGCATTTGTTTGTTGGTTTTATTTATTTGCTTTCTTTTTGTTTGTTTGGGTTTTTTTTTTAATGCATTGCCGCCATGGTTGTCATGTGTATTTTTATCTGTTTATTCAAACTACTATCATTGATGTTCTAAGGAGTAGAAGAGACCCCACCCTCTCAGCCAATCCCATCCATGCTAGTTGGTAATAGTGGAGACTGGATATCTATGTCGCCATTTTCATTCCACTTTTGGGTAAGTTAGGTTTTTAATTATTAGAATTGATTTATTCACCATCAATCATCATTATTATTATTATTATTGCCTTAACAGTTATCATCAACATTAACAACATTATTATGACCACTGTCATTACATCATAATCATCATCACTTTCATCATCATTATCATCACAGCGACGGCGGAGCCGGGGGGCTGGGGGGGCTAGAGCCCCCAAAAAACTTTTCTGAGAATTTTTTTTTTTTATTTCTTGAAGAGAAGAAGTAAAAACAAATATCATAATGAGAAATAATAACTGCAAACGCATATGAGAGTCAGAGATCAGTGCCAAGAGGAGAACTTGGGTTTTCTGTGGTGTAAACAGGCTACAACGTACAGTGATAGGGGAGGGGTGGGTGGATAGGAAATATGTTAGTTACACTACCATCATCATCACAATCATCACCACCACCATCATCACAACCGCATCCATTATCATCAAAATGATCATCAATGCCATTATCAGCACAGCTATCACAATCATCATCACAATCATCACCATGCAATTTCATCATCTTCACCGTCAATTTCATCATCATCATCATCATCATCTCTATCACTATCACTATCAACATATAAACTGATCTTATCCCATTGTTATCAATTAGGAAAAGCTGTTGTTAGAACCGTTCTCCTGTAAGCAAGATGTGGCTTATGTTGTTGTTGCTCCAGAAAACGACCCTGTTCTCACAAGCACTAAACTATTCTTCAAAGAACTTAGCTCCCTGTACGAGGTAAGCAACACGTCACTGGCAGATCCTTACAAATGGTCTTTCTTTGCAATAAACTATGAATATTCTAATGTTTGTTTGAAGATGTTAAATAGATGTTATATTTGTCAGTTTTTTTAAGAACATTGTCAACAATCTTAGACATTACTAGTTTGCACGATTGACAGTATGTCAAAGATTGAAGGTTATGGTATGATCAACTGTGTAAAGTTGTGCGATACAACGCTAATGAGCTATCTATCTACCTTTAGACTTGTCGTTTGGGCCAACATGTCCCTATTGCAAAGATTCGTGACGGTATCCTACGAGTTGGTCAGAAATCACTCAAGCTGTGTAAAGAGAACGTTAACGAATGGTTTTCACAACAAAGTAAGAACTACAGTAAATATATGCACAGTGTACTTTGTACATATCTACTATATCTCATATCCACCATTAATAACCTTTATCATTTTACAATAAACATGTTCATACAAAGAATATATACAACAAATCTGGGTCGAAAATTAGCAAGCGAGATGGCCTGATGGAATCCAATTTCCACTGATTCACAAGTTCAAGTTCACAAATTGATTCACTCACAATAGGCAAATTCTGATTTAAATATTTTACAATGAATAGAATTACAATACATAAATATGAAAGAATTACATACCAAAAATATATAAGTAAAGTGTGCGTGAGTAGTCTGAACTTTCGTGTCAATAACATCCGTCTCTATCGCATGTCATTGTGAAGTGTATACACCTATTTCAAATAAGGTTGTCATCGCCAAAAGCGATAGGCGATAGGTCATTCCAAGACCCAAGTGCACTATGGGTATAATCCTAAGTCGTGAAATTTTCAATCATGCAAGCTCCACTAAACAACGATCTCCACTGGAGAGTTGTATGGCTTGTCAAAGGACTGAAAATGTGCCCAGAAGACACTGCTTTTATGTGAATACTTACGATTTTACCCAAAGTGCACTTGGGTCTTGGAATGACCTATCGCCTATCGCTTTTGGCGATGACAACCTTTTTTGAAATAGTTGTATGTTTAATACGATGATAGTCGAGCAAACAGTGAAGTTTGCAAGCAATTGGAAACAAAATCAAGCAGAAGTTTTCGCAATGGCACAGTTTTTTGGGGGTCAATAATAAGTCTTAATTTTTTTTTCTTCCTCAAAATATTATGTTAATGTATATTCAATGTTGTTACTTCAGGTAATACCAGTGAAGGAGCCAGGATTAAATTATACGCACAAGTCTGTAAATATCATCTTGGTGAGTACTTCTTGCAAAAACTATGAAGTAGTAAGGAACGACCCAATTGATTTTTGATGTGTAGGTGGGCCAATCAGTCCTCGCTTTGGTCGATATATTTTTTTCTTTCTTCAATTGTTGCATGTAAATTTGTAACGAGATAGTTTACTTTATGTTTCTGCTCGATAAAAACTATTAGGTAGTATCTATTTTGATTTGATTTTATGTTGTATTGTTTTTCTAATGTTAAACGTATAAAATCATTTATAACAACCTTTGTACAATTCCTTTTACTTACAGAAAAGACGTACCAAAGGGAGAAAATCAAAATATCATGTTCTAATTACCATTTATTTGTCCTTGACACTTTTTTTTGTTAATTCTGTTTATTTTTGAACATTTTAGCTCCATATCTTTCAACGCTAAAAATCGACCGTCATTTACTTGATCGAGACAAGGACGAGAAAGCAAAGTCTGACAGTGAGAGAACTGGGTTCCCTTACGCTGGGAACGAGGGCAGCAAGACTGGAACGTAAGTATAAAATAACTTGACAAAGAACTTTCGGGTTGTATTGTTTTTACGAAAAATAATACAATTCAATATACCATCTCACAGTTCTCTTCCATCAACCTCAGCCTAGATAGCGTGTAATGTATTATTTAGAATTGGACTATGCCCCGTGGAACTGAATTTGTAAGTGTTTTCAATTGTTTGATAATGTGTACATTCCTTAAATTACCACTGGCTGTAGTCAAATTCTAAATAATATATTACGCGCTATCAAGGCTTAGGTTGATCGACGTGAACTGTGAGAAGGACTAGTGGTAATCGATGTATTATTTTATTAGGATTGGTACTCCAACATCAGACACGGCCGGTACACCACCAGGTGATGATGACAACGAGAGTGATAGTAACGAACCACCTACCATTGTTGTATACCTTGTCGACCCGTTCGCTAGTGGGACTGGTGGTACAAGCTCCTATGTAGGTCTGCTAAGATGTTTTGCTGAGATGGTCCAAGGATTGACTGATGGTTTGAAGAGTAACGTTATTCTACAGGTAAACAATCGATCACTAGTGATATCAAAATGAAGAAGTGATGATGATATATCGATTGTAATTAACGATGGCATCCAAAGGGATGTCTATGGTGTTTATTGTCAAAGTATTAATAATTGCTATGATGATGATATGATGATAATGATGATGGTGGTGTTGTTGATTATGATGATGATATGGTGATGATGATGATGATAGTGGTGGTGATGATGGTGGTGGTGATGGTGGTGGTGTTGATGATGATGATATGATATGATGGTGGTGGTGTTGATGGTGGTGTTAATGATGAATTGGTGATGATGATAGTGGTGATGATGATGGTGGTGTTGATGGTGGTGATGATGATATGGTGGTGATGGTGGTGTTGATGATGGTGACGATGATCGACAAGTAGTGGCTATATACACTAACTGAGGTGGATATAAGATATACCATCACAAGACGGCGCCTTATATCATCTTCAGGATCGGGTTGATAACTAAATATTATTCTCATCGAGATGGTGATAACTAGATATGATCATAATCAGGATAATCGTGGTGATGATTATATTGGTAATGATGGTTATCGTTCTAATGGTGATGGTCATGGTGGTGGTGATGTGGTGATCGCGATTATGATCCTGATTATGGTGTTGATAATGGTTAATAGTGTATAGACCCTTTTAATAAGTCCCGAAGTGTTGTGTTTCCCGCGCTTGACGTCAAATTTATTCTTTTCAATTCCTTTCATATTATGCATATTCATATTATATTGGTCGTAATTATGCCAAGTATATCTGTTATAATCAATTGTGATGTGGTTTTGTAGGTGGTTCCTCTGACACAAGTCCTTCAAGTCGACAACCTCAACAAATCCAAAGAAACATCAATGAGTTTTATCATGCAGTTAAAATGTCTGGCGTTCTCTGTATTCTCGCGATGTCGAAAGACCATTCATCTCAATGCAAACTTGAAATCTTTGACGGGATTTGGACCCGCAGCGGGTCAGGAACAAACAGTCAAAGACAAGGAGGTCAGTATAGAATGAAAACATGGATGGGTTGGAAATATGTAAATAATATAAATGAAAGAATTGACAGATTGAATGACTAACTCGTTTATCTAATGAAAACATGGATGAATGAGTGGTGCATGTGTAAATAATATAAATGAAGGAATTAATAGATTGAATAGTTGATGACTAGCTCGTTTATCTAGTTGCTTTAAACGTATATATAATAGTTATACAATGGTTTCGAGTGGCATTCCGTGGAATATCCCACGAGTCACTTGTATTTTCTAGTATACACACGAGCCTTTAAATATTTTATCCCACATCATATAAAATCAAGAGAACCTGGAATGTCTCACGGGAAGAGGCAGTTGAATACCGCCGGATATACAACGGCTTTCAAGCATTTTGATTGACTGTATTTTATATGACGTGGGATTAATTGTTATATTGATTCAAAAAGTGCAACAACTGATGAGAACATAAATAGAATTTACCAAAAGATAGCTATAATAATTATTATCGTTGTCTTGTACAGGGTAATACCATCTCCCTGAAGCTGTACTCTTGTCCGTACGTGCTTGACACTCCAATCAACCCAGTCCAGGAATTCACCGAAAACAACACCGAGAAAATGATACCAGCATGCCAGTCGACCTTAGTGTTGCATTGTGGTTATTGCTTATCACGTGATCAGCGCTGGCTGCTGACCGTTTGTACTGACAACACAGGCGAGAAAGTTGAAACTACTGCAATCAGTGTTCGACCGTTAATACGAGAAGATGGACGACCTTACAAGACTTCATCAAGAGCGAAGGCATTGACTAAACTCTTTGAGTTCTGTGTTGGAGTAACTGCTTCGAGTTTATCGTCTTGGAGGCTTGTTATCTGTAAACTGGGCAGAATGGGAAACGGCGAGATCAAAGGTGTGTCACTAACGAGTGTTTGTATCTATGTTGTAAAACAGTACCTACTTTTAGGCGAAAACCCGAAAGTCAATCGGTCCCATTCTCTCTCGGCCAACACTTCATTTGATACGACTTCAGCACTTTTCGTTAGAGTTTTCGCGAATAAGTAAGGCCTGTTTTGCAGCCTAATTTGGTCTCTAACTTTGGACTGAATGCTTTTTCGTTTATCTTTTATCTGTTTAAAAACACGTAGAGATTTAGTCGACAATAGTTTCTATTTCTTTAACTAGTTAGATTTGCGTTATGTTTGTTAATTAGTAAAGTAAAGAATAGCTGTATTTTACGTCGGAAGTCCCTTCAGCCGAAGCTGATCTTCCAGAGAGCCAACGGTGCGCTCATTTTAATTTACTTCCCTCTCTCTGATCAGTGCTCCGTTTTACGGGTATTTAAAGCTACTCAAAGCTACACGGAAAAAAGAGAATTAGTTGTCTAATGCTTTGTTTATGTTGTGTTAGACTGGAAGGAAATCTTAAGTAAGACATCAACTGAAGCCCGTGAAGCTTGTTATGCTTGTACGTCGATGCGCAGTGACTTACGGCCTACCATATTAGGAGTGACAGTCATGGCACTAGAACCTGAGCCTGCAGTCAGACTGTACTTGGCTAAAGGTAGGTCCTTTATAATCAACGTACTTTTCAAAAATTGAACAATTACAAAATGTAACAATTTATTTACTGTTCCTTGCTCATCACATTAATTTTACTGATTACTGTTTCAAAGTTACTCCATAGTCCCCTTCACAGTTCCATGCGCCATCTTGAAAGGTAGCCGGGCCTTTGCATTGAAGCGAGATGAACGTTGAGCTTGCAATGATAGAGACACGTGAGTATTTGTTCCGCAAGGTGTTCAAAGGTCTCTATTGATCATTGCAAGCTCAACGTTCGTCTCGCTTCAATGCAAGGGCTACCTTTCAAGTTGGCGCATGGAACTGTTCAGGATTTACAACAAGGTCTTATAAAAGCGATCATCCTTCAAATTGTTGGGACTTTTCAGATGTATTTCAATAACATGTTGAACTTTTGTATATCAAACCCCTTTCATACAATGTTGGCACATCCTCAGCATTGCATTATTTTACTAGTTATTTCAGTAGTTTATTTTGTGATCTATTGTAATACTCATCCCATTGTTTCTGAACAAGGTCTTACCAAAGCCAGCAGTCCATTGGACAGCGGTCATCAGATTCCAGTAGCATCGATCCCTAAGCCTGACGTTTCACGGACATACATTAGTGTGTTTTCTACAGTATACCCTTGTAAAGGAACTAACAAGACAGTGGACTGTAAAGCAATCCCCCATACAGCACCAGAAACTGTTATTACAGATACTGACATCTTATTGGCTGGCGCTGACGATGATGAGAATGATACCGACCCATTACGTCATCTTTTTCCACTGCTGAACACGTCACCCACACCACTGTCCCCAGGCTTGCTCGGTTCACCAATGACGTCACCAATGGAGGATAACCATCTTGGTTCATCATCACCTCTTGGTTTAGTTCCTAATATGACAAGCTCGCAGGCTGTTAGTTCACCATTTCAACCCATTGAACGAACCAGTCCTTTCCAACCAGTTAACCCGTCAGTTCCTTCACCGTCTAAGAGTGTTACACCACAAACCGTTCGTAGATCTGATTCACTGATACAACAAATATTAGCACAAGGACATGTTATATCAACCATTCACCCTGGACAACTGCCTCATAGTTTCTGGATTAACTATCCTCATGCAGAAAACTCGTGTCCTGTCATCTTAAAGGTAACTAATGTGTCTTGATTGACTGACTGATGGATTGATTAATTAACTGGCTGAATGATCGATGGATTGCCGATTGATTGACAGACAGACTGGCAGTGAGGGTCAATTGATTTTCTAACTGACTGACTGACTGACTGTCTGACTGACTGACTGACTGACTGACTGACTGACTGACTGACTGACTGACTGACTGACTGACTGACTGACTGACTGACTGACTGACTGACTGGTGAATGATTGGTAGACTGAAAACAATAATTAAATACTTTGCTGTCATATTTTCAGGCCTCCATGTTTGTGCATTCACCGGACTTGATTGAACTAGCCAATGGCTTTCTCTTCCCGAATCATGAATTGAACTCGCGTACGCACTGCGATGTGCTAAAGTAAGTACTTTGACTTATGCATGTAGCCATTCTATGGTTATTCTATGCGCCTAGAGTAGATTTAGATAGGCGCTATATTAATTTTTTATATTTTTAATATTACGTAAAACTATCAAGAAGTTAGTATGAGTGCGACATAGTACGTAAGACTATCCTTACGTTATGTTTCGACGTACAGTTAACAAATTAGAAAACAGTCAGCTTCACGGGTTTTGTAATAGATACGGTATGAGCGGTTGATCTGTATGTGATATACAACAGCGAGATAGATCGGACGTTAATATTGTTATTATGAAACTGCAACGTTAGTTATTTCATATTTTACTAAAATCGCCAAGATAAAAGTAAAATTGGCCAAGAAAATTCAATTTAAAACTTATGCAAATCAGGACGAATATGTATGAGATTTACAGAACTCGTCACGTACGTGATTTCTTTTGTGAAATTCTCATTGATTATTAATGAGTTTTATATAAGAAGTGTTACAAACCGTGTTGTTCCATGATTAGTGATTTCGATTGATTCACATGTTTGATATAATAGCACGTTAATAGCGTTAGTTACACCTATTTGTATGTGGATATTGTATCTATAATAGTACGTTAATAGCGTTAGTTACACCTATTTGTATGTGGATATTGTATCTATAATAGTACGTTAATAGCATTAGTTACACCTATTTGTATATGGATATTGTATCTATAATAGTACGTTAATAGCGTTAGTTACACCTATTTGTATATGGATATTGTATCTATGATAGTACGTTAATAGCGTTAGTTACACCTATTTGTATATGGATATTGTATCTATAATAGTACGTTAATATCGTTAGTTACACCTATTTGTATATGGATATTGTATCTATAATAGTACGTTAATGTCGTTAGTTACACCTATTTGTATATGGATATTGTATCTATAATAGTACGATGATATCGTTAGTTACACCTATTTGTATATGGATATTGTATCTATGATAGTACGATGATATCGTTAGTTATATTGATTGTATCTATTTGTTTCAGATACATCTTGCATCAGTTTGACGCTTTATCATGGCTGAATATCGACCCGATGTCACGTGACCGGCGGTCCTGTTTACCAGTCCACCTCAGTATGGTCTCCCAACTATCCGATGCTTTCATACATTTAATAGAAAAGTCATAAATATTTACCAACATTAGAAATAGATTCTAAATTATCAATTTTATCCCAAGATTGCCGTTAGCTTACTAATACCGTAAGCTGATTTATTCAATTATTTATATTCAAATAATCTTAGTCGTCCAGAGGCGGTTATTTTTAGAGTTTTTAAAATATGAAATACGGCATAATGGTAATTTTATGACCCATAAATTGCAATTAATATAACGGCCAATTAAACATGAAAGAAGTATTATCTTTCTATCGTGATCAATTCACGTTAATATTGCAACTCGACAATCCGGTTTTACTTGTTTTAGTGTGTAATGACGACAAACCACTGCCCTCCTTGAACTGACTGTCTGTCTGTATATATGTATGTATGTCTTTATAATAATTGGTTTATGTGGCTTATACCGTGTACACATCGTTATTCATGTGTGTGTGTCCTTTTGTTTGTATCTGTCTGTCTTTATTTATGTCTTCCTGTCTGTCTGTCTGTCTAGTTGTGTATTCGGCTGTCTATTAGCTGTCTGATCTGACTATGCACATCGTTATTCATGTGTGTGTGTCTATTAGTCTGTCTGTCTGATTGTGTATTGGTCTGTCGATTAGTCTGTCTGTCTGTCTGTCTGATTGTGTATTGGTCTGCCTATTAGTCTGTCTGTCTGATTGTGTATTGGTCTGCCTATTAGTCTGTCTGTCTGTCTGTCTGTATATTGGTCTGTCTATCTATTGATTTGTTTGTCTATCGTTTTCTCCCAAGAAAAATCAACAGTCTTTGTATCCGTCCGCACTTCTCTCTTTCTTATTATATCGTCGGCAATTGTAATAAGTTGGTTAATTCATATGATAGTAATATCATTGTTAGGGTCTATTTATTACCCTAATGTAGAAATGTAGATAATAATAATGACTGTAGATAGAATAACAAGAATAAAGTAAGCCAGTACAATCTTTTATTAAGAATATATTTGTATATTTGTAGCAGTTGTCTGTCCCGACCCTGTTGTAGAGAGTAGAGTTTTTATGTTGGATCATTTCATAATATCGAATATAGATCATTTTCTTATTGTAACAAAGATATATATACATACACATATATATTGTAAAGCAACCTAAAATAAATGTTATTTACTTATGAAATGCAATGCCTTGGTTTCTGTGTATATAATGATGGTATTTATATTTTACAGCGCAAATCCCAAAAGTGTGACCGCAGATAATTTATTCACATTCAGTTTTGACATGTTTGTCTGTAGCTGCTTTGGATTCAAATGGACTTCATTCTAGCTATTTTAACCTCAAAATTCATCTGAAGATTGACATCATTCTTGTCCTGTGATTCACAGTGAGAAATATTGACATTTAATCTAGAGGAGTTGATTGAAAAGATGTAGAGAAAATATGAATAAATTATTGCCGGTCATACTTTTGGGCTTTGCGCTGTAAGCCTGGTTTCCATTTCCTGGTTTTTCATATTTTAAATAAAGGTTCAAACGCTAGGGCTATATAGTAGCAAGGCCTCACTCGATCATTCATTTAACGTCGAACAATAGCTGTGCTGAGATAAATTAAGCTAATTCTTAAAATTCCTTCTTTGTCAACGAAATACCGGATAGCATAGTGGTAAGTGAATGGACTGTAAGATGCGAAGGGTTGAGGGTTCGAGGCTCGGTAGGGTCAATTTGAAAGATTTCATATGAGTTTTTTAAAGGTTATAGAATAGTCAATTTAAGACGTTAAGACTTCTGTGTCTAAAATCTCTAAAATAAATGTGCATTGAATTTCAAAATTTCAAAACTCTCAAATGTGTGTATGTCTAACTTGGCAAATAAACCTGATGCAGGTCTTGAATTCAAAATTCAAAACCTGTCCCCGGTCTTCTCCTGAAATTCAAAACCTACATTAAACAATGGAAATAGGGTGTGGTTAGTTTTTAAGCCTTAGTACGACGTTCCAGTTAAGAGAAAGGAATCTCTGCTTGCAGGGTAATTTTAATGTTAAATCAAGATGTAAAAACAAAGGCATGTAAACAATCACCCATTCTAAATCAAATCCTAGACTGCGATCAGTCCCTACTTTTCCCTCCGAATTCAGAAAACTTGAACTTTAATAAAACGAGCGAGCGGGGATTGGAGGCAAGTTTACTTTTCCTCGTCCATCGCTCCTCCCCCTTTCCACCCCCAATCGATCCCTGCTTGTCCGTGTTTTATTTAAATGCTCATTTTTCTCTCGGGACTGTTCGCAGTCAATATTATATTATATTATATAAGATATTATCAATATCTTCTTTCAATTATCATTATATCATTATATATTGGTATGATTAGTGACGTCACTACCCTGAATGCCCGCCATAATGTTGTCCCGCAACCTTGTCACGGAACACCTTGCGTTACTCGTATTAAAATACACCTCAAACGATAGTGATTATGTGTTTATTTTTAAGAACATTTTAAGCGTTTTTGTAAACATTAATTGGCCTTAAGCTTTACCTAACCGAGCAGGGGACTGGGTACCAGTTTTCTAAATTAATCTAATTACAAAATTAAGCATATCATAGGAAAGAGCACATTGAGATATACAAGGTTTCAAAGTTTGGGCACATTAGGTTAAATAGCGACAAAATGAGAGCATTTTAAATGTCCAAAGAATTACAAAGACATGTATGGTTTGGATGGACAGTGTCCATCCAATCCATACATTTCTTTGTAAATTTCAAAGACTGCATCTAACCCAGTATTCAACCACATTTAACCAAACTTTGGAACCTTGTATATCTTGATGTGCTTTTTCCAATGATATGATTAATTTTGTAATTAGATTAATTTAGAAAACTAGTACCCAGTCCTCTGCTTGTTTAGGTAAAGGCCAATTAACCAATTTCTTTCTTTTTCGCATTTTCCTTTTTGATAGCTTTGTATACGTATAATATGCCTCTATTAGAGCAGTATCCGTTTGCTCACGACTTCCGCTAGAGGAGCGTCTAGTTTGACAAATAATAATAAGGGTTTGCGTTTAAAATACATAGGACGCGGCCAAACCCAGACCATGACGCAACAACTATGTAATAGATCAAAAACGAGTGCGAGTGTTTGATCAGGGGCTCCAAACACCTCGAAACGGATGAAAGCACGAGGCCGCAGGCCGAGTGCTTTCATCCGTTTCGAGGTGTTTGGAGCCCCTGATCAAACACGAAGCACGAGTTTTTGATCTCACTTCTCAGTCTCATTATAATTCATTTGTTTTTGAATCTCTTGAGACTAAGGCATAACAAATTTCTTTGTGATTAGCTTTGGTGGCTCTTTTTGAACTGACTTCTCAGTCTCACTAAAATTCATTTGTTTTTGAATCTCTTGAGGCTAAGGCATAACAAATTTGATTTGATTAATGCAAACATGGGTTAGTGGAGTCAAAGTGCAAGCAGGCATTTTATTTCAGACCATCTACTACAAAGTTTGGCTATGAAAAAAGCCCAGTTGGTATTAATAAATTGAATCAATTTTGCCCGTCATGTGTGAAGCTGTAGGCGTAAAACGTAAGACCGCTCATAGTTTAAGAGTTACATTGGCATCAAGTCTTTTCAATGCCGGGATTAACGAGAAAATGATACGGCAGCGAACGGGGCATCGTTCAGATGCATTATTTACCTATGAAAAGCCATCTGAAGAAAATGTCGCTAAAGTTTCGGCAATTCTCGGTCCTGATAAATCTAAGAAAGATATAGAATGCAGTAGTAGCGCAACAAGTACAGCTAGTACGGCTTCAAACTCCAATGTTGTCATTGAAGGAGGAAAGTTTGAAAACTGTACATTTAATTTAGCTGCACCAACAGAATAACAATTTATTTAGCACGCTAATCATATCAGTACTGAATTTGATCATGTTAAGAGTAACTTCACAAAATAACCGGCCATTTAGCTGAACATTCATGGTCCATATAGACCATATGGAATCTCTAGAACTAATTCCATACAAACTCGCTATATTTAACTCTACTCTAGAATTGAGCACCATGCAAGTTGAATAATGTTAAAGATTTCATGATTTCTAGAAAATATCGCAGTAGCCGGATATATTGTGAGGTTACCTCGTGTTACTTTGATTTTTCATTTTTCGATTTACATTATTTTATTCTACCGAATCAGTGATTTATTTTGTCGCATTTGACATTTGTGTGAGGGGTTATCATGGCTGTTATTGTATTTGAATGATAATAAAATTATTGTCATCTTTGTTGTCTTGATCAGTGTTTTTCTCAAATAATTAGTGATCAACCTATGAGGAAACATCAATAATATATAACGTCAACCCAAAACTTTCAACGAATTCGTTATTAGCTTAGTTGGTAAATCATTAGAATTGCAAGCCAGAGGTTCCCGGTTCGAGTCACAGGACGTCCAAAATAAAATAAAAAATAAATATAAAATAAAAATAAAATATGTTAGGCAATTAGTTAGTTAGGTAGGTAAAAAAACAGACAAGACAGGTAAAAAAGGAGGAATAAAGAGAAAAAACGAGAGTAAATTGGAATGAATGAGAAATTACTTTTAAGCTAATTTATACAGTGTCTTGATCAGTGTCTTGATCAGTGTCTTGATCAGTGTTTGATGTAATAGATCAAAAACGAGTGCGAGTGTTTGATCAGGGGTTCCAAACACCGAGAAGCGGATGAAAGCACGAGGCCGCAGGCCGAGTGCTTTTATCCGTTTCGAGGTGTTTGGAGCCCCTGATCAAACACGAAGCACAAGTTTTTGATATGGCTTCTCAAACAAATCACTAAATAAAACATTTTGAACTTTTTATCAAATAATTAGTATTACCCTCTGAGCAAATTAAACATCAATAATATATAACATCAACCCAAAACTTTCAACGAATTCGTTATTAGCTTAGTTGGTAAATCATTAGAATTGCAAGCCAGAGGTTCCCGGTTCGAGTCACAGGACGTCCAAAATAAAATAAAAAATAAATATAGAATAAAAATTAAATGTTAGGCAATTAGTTAGGTAGGTAGGTAAATAAACAGGCATGACAGGTAAAAAAGGAGATAGCAGTGGAATAAAGAAAAAAAAAGAGTAAATTGGAATGAATGAGAAATTACTTTTAAGCTAATTTATACAGTGTCTTGATCAGTGACTTGATCAGTGTCTTGATCAGTGTTTGATCGGTGTATCAAGACCTATGCACGTGACTGAAATACAAAGTTGTAATTGGTCCCTGAGATAATGAATTATTAATGAGTTTGAGAACGGTGTATCAAGACCTATGCACGTGACTGAAATACAAAGTTGTAATTGGTCCCTGAGATAATGAATTATTAATGAGTTTGAGAAAGCATATTTCATGACATCTTTCTGCTTATGTCGTTGGTTGGGTTTGCTCCATTAGGTAGTTAATTTGCATTAAAAACATGTGTAACTCACGTGACATCATAGGCTAATACAGAAAAAATGATCAGTCAAGATTTGTAACCTTTGTTGTATTCTGCATGAACTCACTAAAACCCCATAATTTGAAGAGCCGGATCAGCAGTTTCTACACAAAGGAAGACATTTACACATGAAAACAAGTACATGTCCTTTTAAAATATGCATAAGCAACCAACGTATTGTTTTGATTTGAAACAAAGGCCTTTACGGTGTACAAGTAAAATTAAATTCATGAAGTTTTAGAGCCTAAGAAACACAAGGAAAATCCAAGTTCTTACGGTTTTAAAGTGCCATTTACGAATTATACCAAGAACCACAGTTCCTTTCGGTCATGCAATCGCCAATTCTCTCCGACAACCTTTTTGAAATAGGTGTATACACCACCGCACACTGAATAATGAGTAAATGGATGAATGCATCCAATATTTATTCACGGCTCGTTCGTGCTGTTCTAGATGCCTCTCTGAGTAGCTCTATTCTGTGGTGGCATCGTTTGCAGTAAATCACTATGTAGTCAACCCATAGATCACTTGATTTCTGGTCCCTTTTAAAGGGAAAACATCAAAGGAAAGAGAAGAACATCATCGAGAGAATAAAGTAAGTCTGTAACTAAAATAAACGAAAGAAACGCTTCGTAGTCGTGTCGGCCATATTGATTCGTGGAATAAAGACATCAACTTTAGGTTATATATTAAAGAAAAAAGGAAATGTTACACAGTAAATAGGATACCTATCACTCTAAAAGATATTTGATGTAAGTTAGCATGAAGTTAGAGTTCAATAAACGGAAACTAGCGAGTAAACTAGTATAAGCTGCGTCGGTGTTTGATGTAAACGATAGGTAATAGAATGAAAGTTGAATGTTGTAAGTTGTTAGGGCTAAAGCCCGAAACGTCAGTTAAGTCAAGTCAACAGTTTTTACGGTGTTACAACTTTCATTATTTTACCTATCGTTCAATGAACGATCAACTATGTATCTTGCAAGGAAGCGTCTTGTTGCCAGCATATGGTTTGGCGTTCGAGACGACACACATGTAGATAAATAAGATTAATAGTTGTGAGACTGTACAAAAAAAACTGGAAACAAATGATTTTTTAAAAGAACATATATAGTCTACTGTACATTCCTTGTTATGAGATATATCATTACACTCCAGTAAGCATTAGGGGTTTTGACATACATCTATTTCAACAATTGTTTTTATTAAGCTACAAACGATATTAGCATTTTGTATCGTTTTCTCTGAGTAGTAGTAAATGGCCGATTCGAGGACAAAATGACTTTTTCCACCTTACGCATACCAAACACCATACGTAAGCACCTCTAAACATCACAAACATGCCATTCTATCGAAGGTACTTTTTTCAAAAAAGGGGGCGGCAAAAATGGGAGGAGCCTATTTCATGAAAAAATTATTAAAGAAATTTCTGGGAATTACCTGTCAATCAAATTCTGGGAATACCACGTCATCAAATTATGGTATTATTGCGTGACCAAATATTGCGTGACAACAAAGGTCAAGGTCAAAGGTCAAAAGGTCAAACAAATCACATGATCAACATTCCTGACATTCCTGAGATGGGCGTGGTCATTATTGAAATTATTCTGAGATTTTACTCTTAGGAATTACCTGTCAATCAAATTCTTGGAATCTCAGGAATGTCAGGAATTCTAATTATGATTTTATTTTTTGTAACTATAATGTGGTTATTAATGAAGGTGCGTTTATTCTGTGGTATCATGCAAAATGCGTTTATTCTTTAAAATTTAAATTTAAATAATATATATAAGAAAATGTCTTCAAACCAATATAAAGAGAAAATACATAATAATAGTATAACTGAAAAAATGGCTTCAAACTGATATAAAGAGAAAATAATTAGTAATAGTATAACTGAAAAAATGTCTAATAATATAATGGAAGTTGGAGATCGAATAGTTGAAAGAATTCGTGGTGAATTTTTATACGGATTTTATAGAATCAAGAAACTAAATAATGAGAGAGTTGTTTTAGAAGAATTAGAAGATGTACATAAGAAAGTTTTTCCTAAAACTGATTGCACTGAATATGTATATGAACATGTACATGTAAGATTGACGAACAAAGTTATTAATACTTTTACTATTGATATTTGTTATTTTAATCATTATGAATTATATAATAAAAAAGAAATATATAAGATGATTGTACGTAAAGGAAATTCTTATAAAGTAAAAGTTGGAGATATATTACTTAGAAGAACTAACACAAATTATGAGTTTAATGCTTTTTATCGACTTATAGAAATAAATTCTAGTTTTATTTTAGAAAAATTAACAAACAAAGTTTTTGAGAATATTATTCTTTCACCCCATGAGTTTTATTTAAATTATGAATTATACGATTATGAAAGATATAAAACGGTTTTTCCTTCCACTATTAACATATGTATATAGGATAATAGTTTATATTTTTTACATCATTGGTTTTATTAATCAATTATGTAATTTGAAAAACTTTAAAAGTCAAAAGACTGACACAGCTGTGCCGTGACGTCATCAAACTAAACATATTATCTAAACATATACCACGCTAAACTCGCAGCGCCGACGGTAATAACAGCAAGATTAGTATCATGTCGATTAGATGTTGGTGAAGGTTTTACACTTGGTTTAGTAAAGGAGTTTGTAATATCTTTTTTATTATTGATTTCTTTTTTAGGCTTATCTTCTGTTTTATGTGGTAGGTTAACTTTTGAATCACCCATATTATGTTTTGAACCAGTAGATTTAGTTTCATTATTAATATTATTGACACCAAATTTCATATCAGCTGTTGCTCTCTGAAGCTTATTGTTATAACCGATAGTTGATTCTGTATTTATAATTAACATAGATGGTAGTAACCAACAACCCGGTGATATTGCTAAATCAAGCCTTACTTTTGCATTTTGAATTGCAAACTGATATCGTTGTATACTTTTCGAAATATCCCTCTCAATTACTGAACTTTCAAATAATTTTAAGAATACTTCTTGTGTTTCTGTATTAGCCCCTGAATCGCCTATAATTGATGATCGTGTTTGTACTTGAGCGCCTAAAACACAATAAACAAACGCTTCTATACTTTGATTTAATCGTGACAATCCTGCTTTTGTTATACCAACACCGTTTTGTGGTATAAACCAATTATATTGACTTCTATCCTTGTGAGTTGACTTGTAATATCCGGTTAGTGAATCCTTGTACGGACTAGTATAATGAAATCCAAATACATCAGAGTTTGTAGATGTACCCTTGAATCTAAAATCAGGATTTGAGGAATCAATACCAAACTCGTTACACAATTTTACTAAAGCGCCTTTATTATATCGAGTACCATTCCAAACAAAGTTATTATCCCATGGTAGTATAACCTGTAGAGTGTTTAAAATAGCTCTTATCGTGAAAATAACATGGAATCTTAATATAGATGCTATTTGTGTATCAGGTTCAATAAGGTTAAACGAAACACCGCAGCCTGAAGTGGCACACCAGACAGCAAAATTCAACTGTTGAGACCAATTTTTAAAATTTGGATCTTCCATCCATATAGTCCAATCAGATGTATTATTTATAGTTGGAGGTGTTAATTCAAAAATATTTTTAATAGTAAAAGAAAAACTTTCACCTGGAGTTACAAATATTTTTAATGTGGTTAATAATCTTTTAATATCAGACGGGTTATCACTAAGACCTACAGCTGGAATTGGATATTTTGTATTTGTAAGCATAACAGCTTTTGGAAACTTAGATTTAGATCCAAGAAAGTCAGTTATATTTTCTGGTGTATATGTGTGACCATTCCAACTAGGAAATGTGTAAACTTTTTTTACCAAATTACCATTTTCATCAAAAGGATCATACTCATCTCCATTGAAAATAAATCGAACTTTACCATTTACATTGGTAAAACGATTGGTGTTATAGTTTGGATACTTTTGTATAAAATCTATAGATTTCATCTTATATAATTATAAGATGAGATTAACTTTTATACGTTTATAAGATTAGCGTTAATATTTATTTTTGTCATATCGTAATTTATACGTAAATCCACCCATCGGAGTTGTTTCAAACGAAATACTTACTTCTTTTGATTTATGAGCTGATCCACAATTTCCTTTCTCATCTCCACTCTCATCTCCTCTCTTTTTTTTATATCGAGGTCTGGACCCTTTTTTAAAAACTCATTATTCCGTACAGATCTAATATCACTCTTCAACGTTTGATACTTTTGTAGCTCACCCATAATTAGTTCAAATTCTCTTTCATCAATCTTGTTATCAGACAAGGCTTTTGACACCAGGTCATATATACTATTTTGTTTTGCTTTTGCGAGCTGAATAGTATTTTCATGTTTTGCTACCTTCTTAGTAAGTTTTTTCGTTATAATTGTACAACTAGATGCTACTAAACCGAGAATACCACCAACCCCTGCTAAAGGGACGCCTATGACAGCTCCAGCACCTGTTAAGCTTGTAGTTACACCAGAACCAGTAAAAAGTACAGAAAAGATTCCACTTACGACTGCTGTTTTATGAAAGATTCCACGTGTCTTAGCATATTTTTTCCTAACGTTTTCATAATGTTTGACTTCAGCTTCTAGTTTAGACATAACCTCATTTACCTTGCGTAATCTGAAGTTTTCACCATCACTATAATTTGGCAGCTCAGGATACAATACGTCATGATTTTCCATTATACTATACCAAATAATTTTATTTTTAAACGATTTCTATTACCATTTTCATTGGATATACCCCAGAAAGAATAATATTATTATTATAATCAGCTACCCATAACCGAATACTACTGATATAATCATCGTTTTTTATTTGTGTATACAAACTATTAAGAGGTTTATAAGCTATTTTCTCCCCAACCTCGTCCACATTAACATATGCCAATATTTGTGAATAATTATTTTTGAATAAAACTTGTGTAGAATCAACCAGATTACAATGTATGTATACTGATTCAAGAGTTTTACCAATATTTATAACATTTTTAGAATCTTTTTTAAGACTTGTTTCAAGTTTTAATAATTTTGCTAAACTATCATTTAATTTAATATTTACCTTTGGGGTAAGAATGGATTTGCTTATGGAAACTGGTTTCTCACCAAGAAAAACAGCATTATCAACCACACTTTTAAAAGAGCTTGTTGTATAATTTCCCTTTGGAATACGAAGTAAAACATTACCTTCTCCATCTGAAATCGTCCCTTCTTTTTCAAGGTTGTATAATTGATTAACAAAATTACAATAAATTAGTGACATTTTTGTACTATTTGTTATAGGATTTTTCAACCAAATCGTTTCATCAGCTTTTGTTTTTTCAATATACAAGATTACCATTATAATATATAATCATTTTTTGTTTTTATACCTCTCCACCATATACAAAACAATACCAACAATAAGAAGCCATGCATTTTTAGCAAGGAAACCTACAACTTCACCAGCAGTTCTGAAAATAAAAGATGCTATAGCACCAACCATGCCTGGTAATATTTCACCTAATTTTTTTCCAAGTGTTTTCAATCCATTTCCAACACCACTTGCCACACTGCTTAATCCAGATTTTAGATTAGAAACAATTACACCAATAACAACCCCAACCGATGTAATAATAGCTGTAGCTGTAAAACCATACTTTTTAAAAATACGTTTTACACGTTCTTTCAAAGGTAATTTTTCCTCTATTAGTTCGTTTTTGTTTTCTAGTTCATGTATTTCCTCTTCTAAACTCTTTCTTTTAGAGATTAACGCTTCTCTTTCATCAATTAGCTGATTGTTTTTTTCTAAAAGATTATCTCTTTGTAATTTAATAGCATCTTTTTCCCTTTGTGGACCAGTATATAATTCAAATTCTGATTCTAAATCATCAATTTCATCTTTATTAGAATTTATGCTCTCTGTTTCTGATTCTATTTTTTCATTAATAACTTCTACTCCTGGGTATAATGTGGTTAATTTTTTATCAGTTTCATCCATAATGGTTATAGCTGACTTACCTAGAGCTGTTTTTATTTTATTAGTTTGTCTTCCAATAAGACCTACAGTCTCTTCACCTATTTTTGTTTGTATTTTATACCATTTACCTTTATCACTATCATAAACTTCAATAACACTGGATTCATCTTCTCTAATATCAAATCCATTTTCTCTACTAATCGTGTTTTCTGGGTAATATATATCGAGATTGGCTTTAGCATTATTATACATATCAATATGATCCTGAGACCAACCTATATTATCAGTAATTGTTTTTGGAGCTCCACTTAAATCATCGAGATAGTATTCCTTTGATCCGAGTTTATTGATTTTAAGGAATATATTACCATCCTTATCAATATTATATATAAATTTAGAATTATTTTCATTCCATTCAGGATATTTTTCTTTTATAATATTTTTTGCTTCTTCTACTCTATGTTTTTTTTCTACTTCTTGTACTCTATGTTCGGATAAATCTCCCATTTCTATTTCCTCTCTTATACTTTTATTCCAATCTTCATTACTTTCATTAGCATTTTCAAATAATCTATACCCACGTTCTCTTGTTATACCTCTTTTATTAAACCTTTCTTTAGTTCTTTCCCACCATGTTTGCTCTGTTTCTTTTTGCTTTGGTATTAGTTCGGCTAAATCATCATCAGTAATTGGTTCATTAATATCAACAGAACCTTCATCTATTGGATTAAAATCTTCACCTTCCATTTAGTTTATAATTTATATATACTAAATAGTTTTTTATACGATTTTATATTTAGAATTTAAATAGTTTCTTATAAAAATTTAGATGCCAAATAACCTACAGTCATCATACCCCCACCAACATAAATCATCTCATATTGCTTTTGTTTATTACTAGGTTTATAATAATTTGAAAATTGCGGTTGTTTATTATCAAAACTCAAATCAGGATGAGCTTTAGAGTATAGTTTAAACGCATAATCAGTATCATTCAAATTACTATCCGCCAATTTCTTTTTTTCATATTGTGATTGAAGCCAATCCTGGTATTGTTGTCTTTTCTTTTCAAATTCTCCCATATCATGTTGATATTTTTCAAGAGCTTTGTCATGTCTTATTTTTTCTTCATCAGAATGAGAACCATTAGATGATAAGGATTTAGCTAGATAACTACCCCCAACAAAAGCTGTTGCATTCAAAACAGCGCCTGCTATCATTACTGCAATCGTTGCCATATATTATATATATTCATTATTTTTTATACCTGTTTTAAAAAGGTTTTGGTAGAATTTTTTTATCTTCAAGATATTCCTTCAGATACATAGATCCTCCAAGAACAAGAACCCACTTACCATAATTTGACAAACTTGAACTAGGATCACTAATAAATGATTCTTTCATAGTTTTTTTTACCAACATAGCCAATAAGGGAAGCTATTCCAATTACTACGCTGGCATCAGTTGCTATTTTAACTAATTTGTTTTCTGTTGTATTAGACATTGTTATAATATATTATAAGTATTTATTATTTATACCATTTTATTCCATGCCTATTATTGGAGCAGGGATTTTTGATTTAACAACAGGTTTTACTTCATCATCGTTTTCTTTATTGTGTTCTATTTTAGGTTTTGTTGGAGTAATATTTCTATTGTTAGTTTTCCTCCATCTGAAATATAAATCTACAGCTGTCAATGTTATTCCTACTAATGACAATCCTGTTGTTAGTGATATCTCAGGCATCCAGTTTGAACTAGATTGTTCGTCATCATCAGGATTATTCTCTAGTTCAAGAGCTTTTTTAGCTTTCTTATGATATTCAGCCAGTTTTCTACCAGCAGCAACTTTTTTTGGATCTTTTTGTTTTTGAACTTTTTCAGGTTCCTTAGTTATTTGTTCATCAACTAATTTATCATTGTTTTCTGTCATCTTATAATACAAGTATATTAATAAATTCTTATACGATTTATTAATATTTAATAATATTATTATTTATGCTCAAGAGTTTCTATTGTCTGCTCAAGAGTCTGCTTAAGAGTGCTCAATAGTCTGCTCAACAGTTTCAACAGTCTGCTCAAGAGTGCTCAAGAGTCTGCTCAACAGTTTCAACAGTCTGCTCAAGAGATTGCTCAATAGTTTTATGAATATTCTTCTCAAAATTATCATTATTACTAATTTTAATATGTTTTGCTATTTGAAGTAAACCACTTGCTAAAGCAACAGTTCTTCCACCTTTCAAAATAACAAATCCAGCAAGGTTATTTAGCTCTTGTTTTACCAATTCATTTTTCTGTAAATCTTTACAAAGCTCCTTTTTATTATCAATAGTTATTACATATGAAACTAATTCAGCAGCTGTTTCTATAGCAGTATCAACTAATCCGTTTGTTACTTTATTACCCATTAAAATTTGATATCTATTATAATATTTATCCACATCTTTTGGAGACAACTTTTTAACATCGCCCAAATTCATATTTACTCCTGTATAAGTTTTAATAGTTCCAAGAACTGCGAGAATAGATAATTGTTCTCTTTTTTCTTCAATTTCTGTATCGGTTTTTTTAACAGCCGGCTTCTTTTTTGGTTTCTTTTCTATTACCTCATCATTTTCCACTTTTTCTATTTTATTATCATCCATATATTGATCGAGAATTGATGTCATATAATAGTATATAGTTTTATTTATTTATATCATTCCAGGTATTTCTACATATGATATATATGGATGTCGTAAACAAAAGCATACTCTAGAATATTTTTCCGATTTTAGTATTTCTAAAAAATGTTTTTTATTTTCTAAACCTAAATCACCACCAAACTCGTCAAAAAGAATCTGATTGGATATTTTATTTGGGTTATAAAATGATATAATACAACTAACATTATCACGAAACGGTTTTGCTATGGCTGTTAGCTGTTGTGTTAATACCCATACTGATATCTTATCATGTCTACCTGAAAATGCTAAATTTATAAACTTATTAGACCGTTGTTTTAATTCCTTTGAAAAAGCACAGTCGTCTAGAATTATTAATGTGTTCTGACCTGAAAACAATTCCTTACAACATGACAATAATTCATTGATCTCATCAACACTATCAGCATCAGGTGATAAAACAATAAATCTTGGATCGTTATTAGCAAAACCTTTGTACGTTGAGTTTCTTGAATACGTTGGACATATTAATACAATATATTCAAATACATACCGATATGAACTTCTTAATAAATCAACCAAATATTTTGTTTTTCCACAGTTGGTTGGTCCTGTTATGATACAGTGAAACGGTGTTTTATCTTTTAACTCATCCATATAATAGTAATATTTAATTAATAAATGTTTAATACATAATTGATTTTAAATCACTATTTTCAACTTCCATAAGAGCATCAGCAACAACATACATATAACATGTTATATTACCAGCACCACCTACTTTTCTTCTAATTTCTAGTTTAACTCCATCTTTTGTGTTATTCAATAACATCCCATTACCATGAATATCATTAGTAGGATATGTTCTCAAATCAACCCATAGAGCAAATTTATTAGAATAGAAATCTTTTTGGGTTAAATTATCAGTTTTACCAAATCTACCTCTAATAGAATTCCAAAAATCGGTTGGTAGCATTCCTTTCGAATATAATTTATTTGGTAGACCATCCACATTAACATCTACTTGAGTAATATCTGGGTTAACAAATTTTTCTGAGTCTCTTGTACCTAGAACATATGCTTCAGTAAACAAACACAAAATACCTGTCATAGATCGTCTTGGTATATTAACATGCTCATTTATTACCGATGTTGTGGCTTTATTAATTGTGAATGTCTTGTGGAGAAGAATATTTTCATAATAGAAACCTCTACCAACTTGATAAGCTGCTTGAGCTTCACGTGCTAGAAAATCACTAACAATACACTCATATTCAAGCTCAATATTTGATAGACTATACGTGTATGATTTTGATGAATCGCTGGTAATAGTAATCTCCGAACTTCCAGGAAGTGTAATTTCAAAGGATAGGGTATTTCTTAACGATTTTGGATAAAACACACCATGTGAATCAAGAATTGGATGATTAATAGGTATTCTATATTTATCACTATAAACTGCTGCTAACCCTACTTCTGATGCATCTGCCGTTACTTTATCACCTGCAGCTGTTCGTAATTTTCGCATATTAGACGATGAAACACCTTCTCTTAGCATATTTTCACGTTCGTTTTTCAATAAAAACAAATCGGAATATGTGTTATATAGATCAATACGTTGTGTATCTTGTAAAATCTCACCTCCGTATAAAACTCTCATTCTTGAAATAAGAGCTCGTCCTAGATTATTTACAACTGTATTGTTAGCATGAGCTCCAGTTTCTTTGTTTAATTTAAAAATAAGACCTACACTACCAGGAACTAATACAACATTATCCGATAGCTTTGGTATATGAACATACAACGTTTCACCAGGATTTGCTGAGCTTGGGTTGAATGTTACACGATTTACTGTTTTCTCTGCTTTTAATCCAAAAGCTTGTTTGTAAACACGATTTACATCTAACTTATCTGAAATTGATTGCGTCATTATAATCTTATAAAAGATTATATATTTATACCTATTATGAACAAAACATTATCAGAATATTATTATAGCCCACAAGGTTATTGGAAAGGATATTCTGCTATTTCCAAACTATCAAATGCAGCAGATATCAAAAAAGATGTTGTAAAAAAATGGCTTGAGAAACAAGCATTATGGCAGATATATTTATCAAAACCCGAATATATTCCTAAACCTCATTGGGATATTTTCACACCAAACAAAATTCATCAAGCAGATCTATTATTCTTACCACATGATACTGTGAAAAGAAAAACCTACAAATATGTTTTAGTAGTTGTTGATATAGCTTCTAGATATATTGATGCTGAGCCTTTGACGTCTAAGTACTCAACAGAAGTTACTAAAGCTTTCACAAGGATCTATTCCCGTCGATTGAATTGGCCGAAAACAATGATGGTTGATCCAGGTACAGAATTTATGGGTGAATTAACAAAAGTATTAAAAAATAAAAATATAAAAATTCAACGAGGAGAAGCTGGAAATCATAAAGCACAATCTTTGGTCGAGCGTGCTAATAGGACTATTGCTGAAAAGCTTTTTAGTCATCAGTACGCTCAAGAAATGCTTATGGAAGATGAAAGATCTCGTGAATGGGTTAATAGACTACCTGATGTGGTAAGATCTATTAATAGTGAAGTGAAAAGAATTACTGGAAAAGAGCCTGCAGAATCGATAAAAATGAAAGAACTGCAGCATAAAGATTTCAAATATAAAAGACCTGTTGGTATGAAAGAAGAAAGATTACCAGCTGGTGTGAAAGTTAGATATTTATACGCTCCTGGCGAAGAGGAAGGTGGTGATAAACATCGTGCTACTGACCCTATTTGGTCGTTAGAGATGTATGATATATCTCGATCTATAGTATCATCTGATCAACCTGTATTATATTTCCTCTCTGAAGGGGCCCCTAAACGTTCTTTTGTTAGAGAGGAATTACAATCGGTTCCAGAAGATACACAGCTGCCACCTGATAGTGTTTTGAATTAAATTTTTGTTTACTACTTTTTTTTGTTTACAATTTTTTGTTTACAATTTTTTTGTTTATTATTACTTTTTCATTAATATTTTTATAACTGTATGCAAGCGTGTGAATACCATCTGCTTGAATATTTCTTTTGTCATCATCTCTTGATAAGGCAACTTTGTTTACTGTTTCTGTATATATTTCATGTTTGTAACTTCTTATAACATTCATTTTCCTTAAGGCATCTTTTCCTTCGAATAAACATTTTTTATAGTCGTCAAATGAAATGGTTTTGTCTACTACTGATTTTTTCACTCCCTTGCAACGTTTCCCAACTTTTTCATCTATCTTATAAGCGTATAGCTTAGATCGTAGACCTACAAATTCATCTATTTCTTCTCCAGCGGTCTCGTCTTTCATCATACCTATAACTTTTTTGTTGACCCTCTGTTTGATTCCTTTATGATTTTCTGGATAATTGGTTGTATCGAATTTTGTCTTAATATCTTGTTCAATATCATTATAAAAATCATCTGTGTCAATCTCATACATTAAACTATCAGTATCTGTGAATAGTAGTTGCGCTCTATTATCATATTTTGGTTTGATGTAATTATAATGGAATTCATACATAAGCGTCTTTGATAGATCTAAGATTGACATTCCTAGATAGATAGGTTTGTTGAATACTAACTCTGTTTTACTCATATGTATTGCTGTTAGATTTTCTGAGAATATTGTTCTTTGTTTATAATTTGGTTTATTTATTAATTTTGCTGCTTGTGATTCATTTGTTACTAATCTAATATCTTGTCTATTACGAATATTTTCCATGGTTTTCCCAAATACGGAATTATTCATCAGTTTGAAGAAATCCTTCTCAAAATCATTTTTAGCTTTAGTTCTTAGCTCTGTATTAAGGCTAATATATTGTGCCAACCAATTTGATTCTTTGAACAAGACACCTCTATGGATTTTGGTTAATTTCATTCCAAGTGATAAATACAATTTTAATGTCTTGTGGTGAATCACATACTTCTTCTTATCACCAAGATTTGGAATTAGTTTTTCAACCTTATTGATTGTTAATCGTTCAGGTGCTAGTGGATATTCGTTATGCATCTCATGTAATTCGATTGGATATTCTAGATCAACCTCTAGTATGCATGGAAGTTTGTTCCACCTTGCCAATTCTTTTTTGTTCATCCATTTGAATCCGTGTGTAGGTAGTGGTTCAGACATTGCCCATCCGTATAAATTGTTAGCGTCAAGGTATTTTATAAATTTTGATTTTTTATTCTCATCATAGTTATTCATATATTTATTATTAGCTTTAGCATATCTTTTAGAAATCATAGAAATTCCTCCACGAATTCCTTGTTCTATCATAAGGATCATATCCGGATCACTCAACAGTTCGAGATTAATATTTGTCATTCTAAGCATCGCATCCCATGATAATCCTGGAGCTGTATAATACCATGCTGGATCTAGTTTATAGTTCTCTAGACAAACATCTCTAAAGTTCTCAAACACATCTGCAAGAAGAATAACATCGCTCTTGAGATATAGATCATGATATTCCTTCATTGTTTTAATTTTGAATGTATCCCATACTTCCTGAGCATGTTTATAATTTTCTTCTGAAATGTTTGTGCCATTTAGCTTAGAATAAAATTCTTCTATTGGTGGTAGGAAAGTTTCATTTAATATGTCTAGTGAATTTACATAATCATATGGATATACCCCTTTTCTCAATAATAAATCCAACTTTTTACCATCATATAACATAGACATGTTTCTGAATTGTTCTTTTGTAAGATTACTAACTAATGAATCTAAGCTACTACTCATAAATTTAAAACTATCAATAAATCTAATCTCACGTTTTACATTACAATTTTTTCCATCCTTATTGGTAAATGTATCTACAACTATCTCTTTTTTGAATGAAATGTATTTCTCCTCATTATTAGGAATACAATCAACATTACCCTCTGTCACTCCTAGGTTTTTTATAAACAGATGAGCATCATATCCAGCTAGATTATGAAATACAACTGGAATATGATTAGGAATTTTATAATTTAGATTACAATCATTGTGTGCTGCACCTCGATATTTACCTGAAAGATGATCATGGTCTAGAACCTTATCCTTGTTTAATTCTTTCTCACATATATGACAGTGTGTTGCATTTTTATAATTTTCATTATCAATGTTTGTCATCACAACCTTTTTGTTATATTTAAACTTTTGATACAGGTTTCTTACTGATTTTTCTATTGCTTCAACAAATCTTTGTGAAATATCCACATCAGGTGATTTCTTAGTATATGTGTGAATCTCTGGTTGAAACAGATTATCATCATAGGATTTTATCATATAACAATATCCGCTTGGTGTATGTTTCTGATATTTTTGTGTGAAAGATTGATTATCCTCTGGTTGACATGATGATATAGGTTCTGTTAGTGATTCAAAATCTGCGTATATTATAAATGGTACACGCATACTATTGTTGTAATTTTTGAAGGCTAGTGTTGCGCCTTTATTTGGTAATCTTATTTTAACAGCCTCATGATTACTACAATATTCTGAATGATTGTCTAATGATTGTTGTGTTTTAAATGATAACAAGCAGCGCTCACAATAGAATCTAACATGCCCGTTTTTGCTGGTTTGTGAATTAATTAATCTAGACATACTTTTGATCAAGCAGTAATGGTTTGTTTTATCATCTGATATCAGAAGAATGTTAATCGTTTGTTCACGATTATTGTTTTCGCTAATTCTAATTGGTGTTACATCCTTATCATAAGAGTACACGTTAATCGCGTATTTAGGATTATTATTTTCAAAGATTCCAATCTTATCAACCTGCACTGGAAACTCAAGTCCATCCCAGTTTAGATTTTCTGCATTTGCTTTTAATTTTTTGGATAATCTCTCAGGATGTACTTTAATAGGAAATACTCCTGATGTGACAGCCCATTTGAAGCATAAATTATCATCATTTTTGATGTTAACAATAGCTTCTTTTCGTTTTAGTTTTTCTGGTAGAGGAATATATGATTTTGCTGTTATAGGATTATATTTATCAACATGAATATCAAAATTTACTATTTTTTCGAATATCCATCCTGAACCTTTATTTTGATAGTTGTCTACCTTTTCTAAAATATTATCGGTTAGTCTATTGTAAACCTCTTCTATATTAGTTGCTTCTGTGATAATTTCTATTTTACTATGAAAAAACCCGTATGATTTTACTTTCTCTTTCTTATTCATCTTGTAAAATTCAATCTCTAATAAAAGTTTCATTTTGATTGGTTTTTCTTGTTGTTTTAACATGTCTATGACATTCTGTTTATTATTCGTTAGAAATGATTTTGGATCTGTCTTATCAGTCCCTTTTATTCTATATGATGTAACAAATCCTTTCAACGCAGACTCCTTCATTGGGATGTTAGTGTTTGCTTTGTTAGGTTTTGTTTTATTACCCGCAACATTTGTTCTAAGGTTATTGTAAATATCGTTTATCTTATTCTTCAAAGCCTCGACATGATCATTGATAGTCTTTTTGATCGGTGGTGGAATATATGACATAATCCAATCTGCAAATTTATTTAATTGATGCTGAACTGCAGCAGCTGTATTTTGCGTTGTATGTACCGTTTTTGTTGCTTTCACAGGTTTTAAAATCGGTACATTAATTTCTGGTATCGGTTGATCCATTATATTATTAGACATTTTTTCAGTTATACTATTACTAATTATTTCCTCTTTATATCGGTTTGAAGACATTTTTTCAGTTATACTATTATTATGTATTTTCTCTTTATATAGGTTTGAAGACATTTTCTTATATATATTATTTAAATTTAAATTTTAAAGAATAAACGCATTTTGCATGATACCACAGAATAAACGCACCTTCATTAATAACCACATTATAGTTACAAAAAATAAAATCATAATTAGAATTCCTGACATTCCTGAGATTCCAAGAATTTGATTGACAGGTAATTCCTAAGAGTAAAATCTCAGAATAATTTCAATAATGACCACGCCCATCTCAGGAATGTCAGGAATGTTGATCATGTGATTTGTTTGACCTTTTGACCTTTGACCTTGACCTTTGTTGTCACGCAATATTTGGTCACGCAATAATACCATAATTTGATGACGTGGTATTCCCAGAATTTGATTGACAGGTAATTCCCAGAAATTTCTTTAATAATTTTTTCATGAAATAGGCTCCTCCCATTTTTGCCGCCCCCTTTTTTGAAAAAAGTACCTTCGATAGAATGGCATGTTTGTGATGTTTAGAGGTGCTTACGTATGGTGTTTGGTATGCGTAAGGTGGAAAAAGTCATTTTGTCCTCGAATCGGCCATTTACTACTACTCTCTGATCAGTTTTAGTTTTGTGACATATTAGCATTGAAAGTGTAAACAACTCATCTCAATCACGATAAAATTGCTAACATCAGTCTTAGAGTGTTGGCTGTATACAGTTTCAGATGTAGCAGCTTTGCATGGGTCTACACTGAATATAAATATAATACTTTTGGATTGAACTGATTAGAATTGATTTCAGTTGTGATGTTATACCATAGTTAATAGAGGCCTCCACCTTTCCCTTGCTATATGGAGTATTAAAGTGTCTATATCATCTAAAATTTTAGGGTCTAGACAAAATCGATATATCATTTAAAGCTTCTTTGCGTTGAAAAAGTGGATTTCTCATTTTCCGTTGACAATTTTTATGAGCTTACAAATTTCAAGACCCTATTCATGTTTGTGACGTCATCGTATAGCAGCACCATCTTGAGAGAAGTAAAGCATTATGGGAAAATAAGCAGTTATTTGATTGCTTTTTTGAAAGGATTTTCAAACTTTAATGACAAAATCGCTCTTATATACACCGAAATTAGCCAGAGATTGTTTGTGTTATTTCCTATGATGACGTCACAGTAGGATTTCGTGTTTAAAAATAGGTACACAAATCTTTTTTCTGGATCTTTGTCACTGCTCATCTTAATTGTTTATATTTAAGAGTACTTTTAGCTAAAAACTGTGTTGGTGATATAAGCAATTTAAATTTTATTAGTCGGGCTTGAGAGCCCGACTCTAGGTTTACCTTTTAGCATATCTATGTATGTATGTATGTATTATCTGTCATGTCGCGTATAGTCCCCCATGATGCTTTGGGAACGAACACAGGAAGCCCAAATTCACGGAATGTTCATTCTTATTTCTATCATAAACTTAGAATTGTTTAGGCTCCTGTGTTGATTTTATGACTAGCCCCACTTCACGCTCATAGAGCGTCTAGTTACATATAAGAATTTTATGAAGTAAAGTATCTAAATTAAATTCTATATTCTATATATTTCACATGATTGTGTACACACTTTCGCACATGTGAGAAATATAACCATTCACATTCAAGAACTGAGAGTCCCAGCCAATCAGGAAACAAGAAAAAACATTTGACTGGCTTTCCCGGCCAAAGAGCGAAAAGTGTTTTGAATCAGTGTTTGAAATGGCGGACTGCTGTGGACTGCAAATTTCCTTTTTTCAGGTACTTGCTTTTACCTTCATGCAGTTCATGAGGCCAAGCGTTTGAATTTAACTTGAGACAAATGTTTTTGTTATACTGATGTATTTTTAGGAAATAGATTATTTTACATGAATATTTTAAGATTGAAGTTTTGGTTTTATCAAGTGCGTGGCCACGTTCCTGTGCTAGTTTTGGGAAGCCTTTCTGAAACACTTTCTGAATGAAATGTAAAAGAAATGCAATGACACCATGCATCCATTGTAAATATTTTTGTTAAACTCGATTTCTAAAAATGTTAATTAAAATACCTAACTGACATCACTTTATTTTGATTCTACTTTAGTTTGGTTTCACTTTAATTTACTTTGTATCTTTAAAAGTCAGTTGTGCAACCAGTTGGGATCCGACCATAAAATTGTGAATGATGTTTGGTTTAATATTGAACAACAACCTAATTAGTCAAAGAACAATTCTTGTTATATATGCATCGCACAGAATTCTATTGTCTTTTTGGATATGCATTTACTCAAGGCTCGCAAATTATTCAAAATAGGCATAATTCGAATAAATTATCGACATTCATAGTTCTGATTGGAACGGTTGACAAAAGGATAATTTCACTTGTCCGACTTAAGCCTATTTTTTTTTTTTTTTTTTTTTTTTTAAATTTTAAATTTTATTTTAATTAACGACACACACAAAATTTACACTTAAAGAGTGTCGCAATAAATGTGACACACTAGAAGACACACACAAAAAATATTTACAAGTAAAGAGAGCCACAATAATTGTGACTCACGAGAAGATAAAAGTTTTTACAATAATTGAAGTTTCAATGAAATAAGTTTATAATTAACTATATATATATACACACAAACAAACACAATCACTCAACAACTATATATTACTATACTAATGGCATTTAATTAACATACATATAACACAACTACAACACAATTCTACGTCTGCTACATAGGACTTGTTCTATCTAAGGCAATAGTTTTTTCAATTTATTGTACTTTTTTAGATGTATATCTATTTTTCCATGACTTTTTGCAATTTCGTATTCGATATTTTCGTATTCTTGCAATTTTGATTTGAAATTTGCTATATTGGGAACCATTCCTCTGGTTCTACAGTTAACTATTGTGAATTTATATAACAAAAATAGAAATTCTTCCATTTTATCGTTAACTCCTCCTAAGATAATATTACTTATATTTAATTTTGGTAGGTTTATATTCCCCGTATGTAACCAGTTTCTTATTTCAATAAAATAATTCTTTGTTAAATAACAATCAATAAAAAGATGTTCCATTGTTTCAATGGAAGATTTACAAAAAGTACAACTCGGTGAATCAATTAGTTTAAATCTAAAAAGGTCTTTATTCAGAAAGAGGGAATTATTTAAAATTTTATATTGCAAAGCTCGTAACTTAGTGTCATTAGTAACATGATACATTTTTTTGTAAACTTCTGACCACTCAATGTCTGGGTTATTTAATTTATTAGCTATGTGTTTTTGTGCTGTCGGTTTGGTTAATTTATTTTCGATCAATTTCCAATAAACCATTCTAGTTTTCACTTTAGAAAGAGGAACATAAGTGTTAGAGATATTCAAACCTTTGCCAGCCTCGTTAGGACAGAGTACGGGTTTCTCTTTTTGAGCATTTTTTAGAATTGTTTTCCAGTTATCTGGTAGAGCTGATATAATACCTCTCCATGTAAAATAGTCGGAATCACACCACTTTCCTTTGGCTTTAACCGAGTTCCAATTCGGCCCGTCTGTACAATCCCAAATGTCCTTAATTATTATTATCTCCTTCTTTACAAACTTTTTGATATCAAAATGATAAAGATCTAGGTTAATAAACCTATTTAGCCAAATCGGTTGACAAATAATTTCCTCTGGTTTTTCGACATAACATTTGCTTACTTTACTCCAGCTATAAAGAATTTCTTTATAAAACTCAGGTATATCATTGATAAGAGCATGGTCTAAATTTTCTCCTATAACTCCAAACCCACCATATGGTTCAAAAACTTTCTGCGCAAAGCATTTCCAAAAAACCGTATTTTTGCAATCCAGAAGTTTTAACGCCCATTTAACTCGACTTGTTTCTATCATTGTTTCGAGGTCAGGGAACCTTATTCCGCCTTCTCGTATATCTCCTATTAAAGTTCGGTATTTAATTTTGGGTTTCCTTCCATACCATATGAAATCGATAATTTCTTTTTGTACTTTTGCAATAAATGCACGATGAATAGGGAGTTTTGAAGATATGTATAACAATTGTGATATTGCTAAGGATCGGATAATATGTACTTTTCCATAAATTGTTAAATTTCTTGTTTTCCATATTGATAGTATAGACTTAAACTTTTCAAACTGTCTAGAGAAGTTGTTATTTTGCATGAGTATTTTATTATGAGAAAAAAAAATTCCTAAAATTTTCACACCATCAGTATGGAAATCTATTTTTTTAATTGATCTTACTTCATGCTGAGTTAGAACTTTATCTTTTAATCCAATCCAACCAATTTCAGATTTTGTCGTATTAAGCTGAAGCGAAGAAAAGGTCTTAAAATTATCGAGACATTTTAAAATTTCTTTAAGGGACTTAAGCCTATTTATTACCGAGAACAAAGAGAGTAGGGTTACTTAATATACACTTAATGACTGGTCCCGAGCCGGAGCCTCGGGAAACATTGAGATTCTCGGGAAACAAAACTAACTGGTTTCCCGAGGGATCTGTCATTAAGCGTTTTGTTATATAGCTAATCATTTTAGACAAGTCAATTAAGAAAATTTCAATTTTTATTCAATGCGCTGGGCACGTACTTGTATCCCGGTCGGGATACAGTTAGATTTAACTAGTATCACATGAGCATCAATCAACCAATGAGAATGCTCGTTATATAGTCAAAATCAGGGCGCTTGGAGGTAGGGCGGCGAAACGGACCGGGCCGAGCAAAAAATGTGTGATGCGAGGGACTGGGAACGAGTCAAGGTAATTCAAGTTAAACAAAATATGGCTGCTGGTAGTTTGAATATGGTGAAATTCTTCACGAAATAAGTGACCAGGAGCTCCTAGAATTATTGTTTCAGGATTAAACCGATGATTATAACCCTGAACAAAACGACGAGGTGTCACAAGAACATAACACAGAAAAGAAAGAAGGTTTCCTTCCAAGGAATCGCACAAAAAACTTTTGGATGCAATAGCAGAAATGTTCGCTCAGTTCTATGAACTTAACTGGAAATTCCAACACAATCAAAGTTTACATGAAAGACATTTTCAATAATCAATGAAATTGTTTTGTATTTCTCAAAGTATCTTGATTTAAACCTTGAATAAAAGAAACTCAGCACTAAAAGGGAGTACAACTTGTAACTTGATCCCTGTTCGCAGCCAGATGACGGAACTGAAAATTTCTGTAGTCTTTGCGGAATCAACAGGCGGCTTTACTTCCTGATGCCGCGGTATCTCTGAAACATTTCTGTTTTTATTTTTTCTACCTCGGTTGAAGCTGTTGATGTTGTTAATCCAAATGTACAAGTGTTTCGCAATGGTTGTCTAGCTAACCGGACTATCGAGCGATATACCAGAAATAAAAGCGTTTACCTTTTCACGAATTGTTTGCGGTCTCTCAAAATTAACCCCTGGGTTCCCGAGGATGGCTTGCAGGTCGTGTTGGAGTTGAAAGAGCACGTTTTTTAGATGCATTTATATCTGTAATTGTTATATTAACCAAACCACAACTCGTTATTATCTGATGTTTACAAGTTCTCAGTAATTAGCATCAGACGATCGATATTATCTGTCTCGCCACTCCCATGCTTAGAAAAATCGTATTTACTTCTATATCAACTTATATCACTCTAAAAATTTTACAGTCTAAACATAATTTATTACTTTACACTATGCATGATTTCTGAAGAGGTGCTTTAAGGTGTTTTGAAAAACGGCTTTTCGGAAAATATTTCTTGTACTATTTCTCTATCGGCATTCGTAATCCTTGCCCGACTTTTCCGAAAAAAAACTACGAAATCTTTTGTCAAATTGTAAATTTTTTGAGATTATCAATAAAGTTAGTACTATTGAGAACAATACAGTCCAATACAACAATTTAGCCCTTTAAATAATCTTAAAAATCACGAATATAAACTCGGAAGCCTTGGCATCGCATTACAAGAAGGCGTTGACGGAGGCGGGGCTCGAAGCGTGATTCCGCTGTCGTTCCCAGTCCCTCTCCGCATCACACATCAAACCAGAGAATGATTGGCGGTTTCGCCGCCCTACCTCCAAGCGCCCTGGTCAAAATGATTAGCTATATAACAATTACAGTTATTACAAATCGCAGCATAACTTATTACACCGCATAACTTAAAGTCAGACGCAAGAGCCTTAGATAATGAGCTCAAATATTCAGCTTAAAAAAGAGAAGCTTATAAAAAAGGTTTTAGTAGAAGTAAAGGGTGCAAAATGATGCTTGGATTACGCTGTTAATTTTGCACCCCCTACCTAAGTTTAACCTGTTATTAAAACCCACAAATTACAGTTGGAATATTGGCTCCCCACAAAAAATGCCGATTTTTGACAAATTTGAGCTCAAAAAAGAGAAGCTTAGTTATTGACATTATTAAACATTTGATATTGCAAACGTTTAGTAAATATTTCATCTTTGATTTGCACCCCCTACCTAACTGAGTTCACCTTTTAAAAACTTTTAAAATGTATAATTTCTTACACGAAGTTGAGCAATTTTGGCCCGTTTTCTTTGTAAATTACCTCATTAAATACGCTTCGCCTGATTGAACTTCGCGCTTAAACAGCAGAAAAGACCCGGATGTGTCCGGACATTCTGTGCGATGGTAATAACATATCACATTATAGAAAGAGCTTTGTACAAATTTATACTCACTCTTGTGTAAAACACTCACTCGCTCGTTCCTCGCTCGTTCTTGTTTTGACACAAACAACTCGTGAGTATAAATCTGTACGTCGCACTTTCTATGAATTAATCTCTATATATCGACTTACGTTACGGTCCACTAGTTTTACGTAACGCAAACCTTGCGTAAAACTAGTGGACCATTACGTAAGCATGACCTTCCCAGATATGTTAATGCTTTATATAGCAAAGGAAAGGTAGAGGTGGTAAGCATAACGATAGGGTGAGGATCAATAATAATGAACAGTTCAATAAAATGAAATCCTTTGTTTTTCACTTGTCAGGAATATGGCTACATCGTGGGCTTCAGAAACCAATGAGAAAGTGAAATATACCAAACTGTGCAGGCTTCTTTATGATGGAGGCACATTAGCTGTGAGGACTGTGTTTGATGGAATATGTACACCAGCATCTTTAGGCACAGCACTTACAACCAATCAACCTAAACTACAAAAGATCAAAGGAAAAGTACTGAAACAAAAGCAGTGGGACAAACTGTATCCTCCTCCAAGCGGTGCCATCCCTAAATCGGAAGACTTTGACATCACTTTACTTTATGTTCTTTTAAGGAACATTTGTGGCCTTACCCCACCAGCCACGGGTTGGGATGCCTTACCACCATCAACACATACATCCTGCGAAGCTAACCTTGTCAGGATAAAGTATTACAGGAACAATGTTATTGCTCATAGTTCCAAGGCTGAAGTTAATGACACTCTGTTTGAGACTTACTGGAATGATATTTCAGGTGCTCTTGTGTCACTAGGATTGAAACAAGATGACATTGATGATCTTAAGTCATCTCCATTAGGGGTTCAAGACTACGACCAGTTAGTGAATGACTGGCATTCGTCAGACCAGGTAATCAAATGTCAACTACAGGCCATAAATTCAGACTTATCAGCGATTAAGTCAGACACATCAGAGATTAAGTCGGACACATCAGTGATTAAGTCGGACACATCAGTGATTAAGGCAGACACATCAGCCATGAGGTCAGATACATCAGTGATTAAGGCAGACATATCAGCGATTAAGTCAGCGATTAAGTTAGGCATTGATGAGATCAAAGACAGGTTTACATCCAAACATGCGATAGATAGACTTGCTCATCGTGATTTCAGCCGCAGAACTAATGAGCTGTGTGAGTCATGCCATCCAAACACACGCGAGTGGCTGCTGACTAAGGTGACGTCATCTGTTGACCAGGCAAATGTTGTAGTGATAGAAGCTGGACCAGGAATGGGTAAATCAGTAGTTGCAGCTAAACTGTGCCAAGAATACAGACATCAAGGTAATCTCGGTGGATGTCATTTCTTTCGACATGATAACTCTTTACAAAACAATCCAAGGTTAATGCTTCAATCAGTTGCCAGGCAACTATGTGACGCTTATCCAGAATATCGTGATGTATTAGAGACAAACATATCCAAAAATCTGGGGAAAGACATGTCCGAACTAACTTGTGTAGAACTCTTTACCTTGTTGTTTGAAGAGCCCTGTTCCAAGCTTACTTCAAAGCGCCATTATGTAATTATCATAGATGCTCTGGATGAATGCTGCAACAGTTTGAAAAAAGAACTTCTCAGTGTATTAGCTAAAACACGAGGTCTACCATCATGGCTACGTTTTGTGCTCACAACAAGACCACCACCTAGTATTTCGTCTTTCCACTCGGTCGGTGTAACAATCAGTATTGATCCAGTCGATGATAACAATAGAAGTGATCTATTTACCTATTTTACTGACAAGTTAGAAAACCTGAGACACCTTTGTTCTGACCAGCATAAAAATCAAATCACACAACTTGTTGACATGACTGAAGGTTTATTCTTGGTGGCTTATTTTGTCATTGAATTTTTGAGCAAGACAGACGCTAACTCCATTTCTGAAGCACTCGAACAGTTCTCAAAGGAAAAGGGAATCACTTCAGTTTATGAAGATTACTTCTCTCGACTTCAGAATGCAATAACACCGCACATTCGATGCGAAGAAGGTTTCTTCGAGATGCTGGACGCTATTGTAGCAGCTAAATTCCCAATCGAGAAGAGCATGTTATACAGTATACTTGGTCTTAAGGATGAGCCAAGGGTCCCAAACAGAGAGAGGAAAGAGGCAATCAACCTTCTTCACCAACTGTTTCCTGTAGAGAACGATCACGTGTCAGCTTTTCACAAGACTGTCATTGATTGGTTGACCACTGGTGACCATGATTACACGGTGAAAGGTGATGGCTATTGTATACTTGCCAATACGTGCTATGACGTCATAAATAGTATTAAAGAAAACACGCACCTTCAGGGCCAGCCACCTGATTTAACAGATCGTGACATATATGCCTTAACGTTCGGATCAGAGTACTATGAGGAATGTTTCAGCGAAGAAAAAAATATTGAAATGCAAACCGACCCTGAAGTATTGTGCTTAAAAGCATTTCAATACAATTTCGACATATACGAAGGGCACAGCACTGGCTATAGATACAGTAACCAGTTTGTACAATATCTTACAGGTGATTTTGCGCAACTTCACCATGATCTTATGGTATACTTCACTCGTGGAAAGAGCCAGTCCACTTCCTGGCACGAACACCCTACATTTGTGCAGCTTTTACAGTTTGCATACGGAGCAGTGAACCTGATAAAAATTGGTGACAATGCCAAAACTCTGGACTATCTCAAGGAAAATGGTATTCCTTACAATGAAAGGCAAACACTTCTAGAACTAAATATAAATGACAAAGAACTAGTCCAACAGATCCTTGCATGCAACAATGGATTCCTACTAGTACTGCTCGAGAATAAAGAAACTTTGGTACGTAAGTATCATGTCAACGGGAATCTCGTCAAAGAGGTGTCATTTGATGGACTTAAGAAGCTGTATATGTCACCTGACGACCGATTCATTGTTGCTATTCCATTGTTAGCTAAAGGAGACATTGACACCATTGATGCTGCTACTTTTACAATAAACGCCAGCTACAAGTCTCCTAATGTAGTAAAGTCATGTCACGTGTTTGGTTCCCAGCCCTGGTACTTGGTTGTAAGATACTTTAACAATAAGATTTACGTCATGGATGGAGAAACTGGTAAATTAGTTGGCCATCCTACAGCTGTGCAAAAAAACGATGAAGTTGTGGGTGTAAGCATAGTAGGTCACATCGTTATATCAAGAACAAGTGCCTATGGTTTGTCTTCATACCAATTCATTGGCGAAAAATTCACAGATGAAGATGGATATTTCTGCGAACGTATGGGGTGGACAGAAGATCAAGTTGGTTCAAAGCCACAATTAGAGCGAGAATTATTTCTCACTGATTACAAAAATCTTGATGAACAAATGCCTATATATGCAAGACAACCTGCATGGTGTCCATGTTCATTCTATAACGAAAGAACAGACAGGGAAAATATTTTAGAACACAATGATCAGCCCCTGTGTTTTTCTGAAGATGGAAACCTCTTGGCCTTTTATTATCGCCAGTGTATTACAGTTGTACACACATCTGATGGATCCCTGTACAAAAGTGTCTGTCTGTCTTTCTATCAACCCATCTATGACAAGAAACCATGTCTTGCTAAGAAAATACTGCTTCTTTCAAAGGAAAGGATAATTATACAAGATAACAACAAAGACAGCATCTTTTCTCTTAAGTTTGGTGAAAACGAATACAAGTACCTTTTGGAGCACATCTTTTGTCTACCATCTAGCCGTGTTGATATAGGTAGAGTAATAACATCTAATGAAAACATTATTGAGGCTATAATCGGCGTCCAAAACACCTTTTCGGACCTGGATTCCAGAAAAATACCATCCGCCATCGTGAAGTACAATTTTTTTCAATTTTCCCCTGACCCTGAATTGAATTGAATTTTATTTATTCACACACATTATAACAATAAAGAAAATACAATAGAATAATTTACATAATTACAAATAGAAATACCTATAAATGTAGTAAGTTATCAAAAAGTATAATAAATAGAGTGTGTGTGGTTGTTGAAGTAGTATAAACTTTCGAGTCAACAACCACCCACTGAAAAAAGATTAATTATAATAATAAATGTAGACCAAGAAGGGGAAGTCAAAATAAATTAATAATTTATTAATTCGTGAAATATTTGATAAACAATTAATATTTCATGAAGTAATAATTAAGTGTATATACAATCTACATTTGGGATTGCATCAAATAGATTTTGAAACAGATTCTAAATAACGAGTAGGAGCTCATTTTTTTAATATGTGTTGGGATCTCTTCCCAAATTTTAGAGATAAAGAATTGAAAAGCATGCAAACTTGCCATAATTAGTAATAACACGAGGACGAACTATATATATTCCCTCGAGAGGCAAATCTTGTATTATAAGAAGGTTATTCTTCAGCCATTTTTAATATATTAAGAAATACTATAGGAATTGATTCTTTGTTATGAATAATTTGATATTTAAATATTTAAATATTTAAATATTTTTAAATACAAGGATATTTAAAAAATTATCAAGAGGAGGTGCATGTTCATATTTGCCAGCAAAAAAACATGCTTCTTATGCATTTGTTTTGAATATAGTTGTTATTCTTGATAAATTTGATTTATAAGTGCTTCCCCATGATAGGATTCCATATGTAAGATATGGATATATTAGTGAGTAATAAATATCTCTTAAAGTTTTAATATTGACATAATATCTGAGTTTCCTTATTATGCCAATATTTTTTGATACCTTGCTGTGAACAACTTTAATGTGTTGCTCCCAGTTAAGGTGTTGGTCAATATATACTCCTAAATATTTCACATATTCTATTTGATCAATATGTGAGATATTGATCTTATCAATTTTTTCCTAGCAGATTTAAATATGATAAAATGAGTTTTCTTAAAATTGATTGTTAGCCTATTTATTTTACAGTATTTAAATACTAAATCAAACTCAGTATTAACAACATTTTCCATTACCATGGGATCTTTATGGGAATAGAAGATGTTTCTGTTAGACAAATATGCACTATACAGTAGCTTATGATATTGTAAAACGGTTTCATTTTACGCCGATAGAATGTGAAATATGTAGATACTAATACATGTATTAATATGTTTATTATAACATACGATGTTTTAAGTCAAGAAACTATTTCAAAACGTTAAAAACATAGACACATGTGATAAATAGAATTATTTAACACCGGACACGTGTGTGATACGATTTTTATCAGTGTGCAAAATCCTTATAAAATACTGTATGTTATATTTAGAAACTCATTAATAATTCATGAGTAATTCATAAGAATTTTTTAAAAGAAATCGTAACCATGACGAGTGTTTTAACTGAAGATATAGATTCCCCCTAATTGCTGCCGTAGCGGAGCGATCCTATTTCAGTAGATAGGCAACAGAAATCGAGATTTAACTGCATACCATGCATACCAAAATCTTTTTTCTCTCGTTTTCCTCGGAATCTTTAGGGAAAACAAGGGACTGTTCGCAGTCTAATCAAATCTGTGCAGATATTATCAATACCTTCTTTCAATTATCATTATATATTGGTATATTCTCAATTATTTTAAGACCCTGAATGCGCGCCTGAATGTTGTCCCGCATACAAATCCAACGCTCTACAAATTGAGCTAACCTTGTCACGCAACACCTTGCGTTACTCGTATTAAATACACCACAAACGATAGTGATTATTTCCTTATTTTATAAGAACATTTTAAGCGTTTTTGTCAACATTAATTAACCAATTTCTTTCTTTGTCACATTTTCCTTTTTGATAGCTTTGTGTACGTATAATATGCCTCTATTAGAGCAGTATCGGTTTGCTCACAACTTCAGCTAGAGGCAGAGGAGGGTACAGCAGTAACCCACAATGCATTGCGTTTCATCATATATTATCGTTTGAAATATGATGTCATCAGTCTGGTGATTTCCGACATTTTACAAAATTCCATAATTCATTTTACAAAATATAAGATTACACTTGAAAAACGATTTATTTTACGTCCCATGCATTACCAGCTTGAATTTTCTGTCAGTTTACAAAAACAGTTTCGCAAATATGCATTCAAAACTATAAATTCTGTTCTTCAACATTCATAAATAATTAATTATTGTAATAATAAAGATATGTGGAATAATTGTTCCAGAAGTTTCACTACCACTCAAAATGAATTGAAGTTAAGATTATAAAAACTAGCTTATTTACTTCTTTGTTTACATCAGCATGCATGAATAGAAATGTAGTCTTTATTTACACGATGGGAAAAAAGCTCACATATCTAATAGAATTGAACACACAGTATATTAAATCAACGCAGAGGAATATAAAAATATACAAATGTTAAAGAACACCGAAAATAAAGTATTTGATATGGGATTTATCGTCTTATTGCCTTATTGGATTTGGTATTATTTTCAAAAGTAATATACATAAATTATATAGAAGCAAAATCATTATTGAAAGCATCCTGTGATAATCTAGTCATTGATAAATCGTTAAAAACATTTCAGTTCTATGATAGAGAAGAGGAAAGAGAAGGGACGATGAGTGCGACAATTATTTGAATTGAATCAGTGAATCAGTGATTGATGGAGTACTTCCTCCATTAGACCTGGATTGTCAATTACGGTAGAATGTAATTGTTTTGTGAATTCTACTGTTGTGTTTGTGTTCGTTTAATGTACCTCATCACTGATTGTTCCTTTTTTTAAATTAAATAAATAAATATAAATAAATACATTAGGATACAGTATTTTTAAGTGATCATATTTAATTAGAATTTTGCAAATATGCAAATATATTTACAAACATGTGGTGTAAATACAAAACATTTTGTAAACAAAGAACGCGCGCAATGCAGTTTGGGATACTAGTGTTATCTCCTCTGAGCTAGAGGAGCGTCTAGTTTGACAAATAATATGGGTTTTCGTTTAAAATAGAAAGGACGCGGCCAAACCCAGACCATGATGCAACAACTATAGCATATTTCATGTAATATTTCAAAAACGAGTACGAGTGTTTCATTAGGGTTTCTAAACACGATAAAACATTTGAAAGCACGAGGCCGTAGGCCGAGTGCTTTTATTGTTTTTGAGTGTTTGGAAACCCTAATGAAACACGAAGCACGAGCTTTTTGGAATTACTTCTCAGTCGAATAAATAATTCATTATGCATGAATGTGGCTAGTTCTTTATAATATAATAGGTCATTCATTATGTTGCCTGGGATTATTAGAGTTATTTTGAATTCCTTTCGTGCGGAATTTGTTTGATTTCGAAATACTGTAGGGTTTATAAGGAGTGTTACGGGGTTCTTACTTGAAGTTGTTCAAAAAGGCTTAGAAAATGTTCCTTTAAATCCAGTTGAGCAATATTTCAAATTGTACTCTGTACTCTAAATATAACTTGTAACTACCTACATAAGTAGTTTTTTTCATTTTCTTTAGAGAACAATCCAAATTGTCATTTAAATATAAGTTGTAACTTCAATAGGGATCATTAAAGATGCGAATAAAGTTCATTTATGTGATTACTTGACGTCAGTGTAATTTCTGATATAATATATACAGAGTATTTGATGGTGTAGGAAATAAAACTCTACTTTGCCAACAAAATCACCAATAGCTCAGCTGGTATGAAGAGGGAATTCAACTCCAAGGGTTGCAGGTTCGAGACTCGGACACGCCAATAAAAAAGGAAAAAAAAATAATGTAAAAATAATAATAATAATGTAAATTAGGTAGAAAGGTTAAGGGAATAAAGGATTGTAAGGAAGGTAGGTAACTAGGGAATACTAATTATTTTCAGATTTCGCACCACTATGTAGATTTAGAAATATTTTCATCACTAGTGATGAAAATATTTCAAACATCGGTCAACCTATAATCGTGTTTCATCGGGGTTTCAAACCCATGCACGTGGTACAGATGGTGTGCTCACATTGGTTGATTAGCTCATGAATTATTAATGAGTTTGAGAAGATATCTTTCTGCTTATGTCATTGGTGAGGTTTGTAACCTTTGTTATATTCTGCATGAGCTCACTAAAACCCCATAATTTGAACAGCAGGAACAACAGTTTCTACACAAAGGAAGACATTTAAAAATTCAAACAAGTACATGTCAATTTTAAAAGCTACCAACCTAATAGAGCGATTTCACATAATATAATATTTATCACAAATCTCGTAAACTAAGAAACAAAGTATCAGAACTGGCTGACGTATTAGAAACAATATATAAATAGATTTTGCTCATTTATCAGATAGAACGAAAAAACAAGATATTTATATACGCTAAATGTGTATTCCCAAGTGTGAAGATCATTAGCATATTATTTAACTCATTAGCATACGCTAAAATGCGTTATGTGAAATCGCTCTACTGTTTTGATTTGAAACAAAGGCCTTGACAACACACCGGCCTGAACGAGTATTTTTAAGGCTTTTAATATTCAACAAAAGGTCATGTTCAGTCTTACAATTCAACTAAAACTCAATTTATCTATCACTGTTTGCTCTCAACAGCTCCGGTTGCAAGCAAGCAAGCTTATGAGGCTATACGAACTACTTCATGATAAATGGTGATACTTAGACGTCTAGAATCAATCAGTTTATATCCCTCACTTGTTTCACTTCAAGAAAATGGAATTTATTTACCCGTAACTTGTAGTTTCTCAGCTATTCGAGTCCTTATTCTCTTCCCGCGCGCCGCGGATAGCTCTGGCTGATGCGTGCTATGACGTCACTGCAACAGAGGCTCTGATTGGCTATTGCAATGTTTTGATTCTCAAGTATCATAACAAATAGCAATGACCAGTTTTGGTCATGTTCAGGACTGATGAGTAAACGGATAAATGCATCAAATATTTATTCACTGCACAAACACTCGTTCGTGCTGTTCTAGAAGCCTCCATTCATCGTTTGCAGTAAATCACTATGTAGTCGATCATGCACTTGATTTCTGGTAACTTTTAAAGGGAAAACATCAAAAGAAAGAGAAGTACATCATCGAGAGAATAAAGTAAGTATGTAACTATAATAAACGAAAGAAACGCTTCGTAGTCGTGTCGGCCATATTGATTCGTGGAATAAAGACATCAACTTTAGCTTAAATACCATAGTTAATAGAGGCCTCCACCTTTCACTTGCTATATGGAGTATTTAACTATATTTGGGAAGGCCATGCTAGCGTAACGGTACACTAGTTTGACGTAAGGCAAACCTTGCGTAAAACTAGTGGACCATTACGTAAGTAAGTAAGTAAACTCTTTATAACCATCCCTTTTCAAGTTATTAAACGTTTTATTAAACCTACAAAAACTTCATGAATAGTACAAATACACATTAAAAATTAACTTTCTTTAGACAGATATAAAGTAGTAGCCAAAATATAAACGCTTCGATCGTTCAAAGCTGGTCATGGAGGAGGACAGTAGCCTCAAAAACTATAGAAACATTTACATGTACAATTACGAATTTAAACTAACCTAGTAATAAACGTATCAAAGATATGCCTATTGTTCTGTTGCAATCTCAACCTGTTAAAAAAAAAATCTCGCGCGCTAATCAAAGTCTTTTGTTACTTGTCAACTACAATACCATATATGGAAATGGCATTGTTTTCAAGATTGCATACGGTATCTTTGATACGTACTATAAAATGATTTATATTATTTTGATTTTCTAAAAAATCTTTATATAAAGAAGTTTAAAAACTTGTTGGCTTGACTTTACTGACGTTTCGAGCTTTAGCCCTTCGTTGGAGTAAAACTAATGGTATACTATTCCATAACTTGGTTGTAATAACACTAAAATACTTCCCCCTCTAATTTGCGCTCAAACTTAGGACATATAAGATTATATTTACAATATCTTGTATCTCTTGAGTAAGCATGACCTTTCCAGATATGTACAATACTCCATATAACAAGGGAAAGATGGAGGTGGTGTTAGTAAGCATAGTGAGCGGGTAAGGATCGATATTATTAAACAGTTCAATAAAATGAAATCCTTTGTTTTCCAAATTTCAGAAATATGGCTACATCGTGGGCTTCAGAAACCGATGAGAAAGTGCACTATACCAAACTGTGCAGGCTTCTTTATGATGGAGGAACATTAGCTGTGAGGACTGTGTTTGATGGAAGATGTCCACCAGCATCTTTAGGCACAACACTTACAACCAATCGATTTAAACTACAAAAGCTGAAGAAACCAACAGGAAAAGTACTTAATAAAGATCAGTGGAACAAACTGTATCCTCCAAGTAGTGCCAGCCCTAAATCTGAAGACTTTGACATCACTTTACTCTTTATTCTTTTGAGGAACATTTGTGGCCTTAAAAAACCAGCCACAGGATGGGATGCCTTACCACCACCAACAGATACATCCCTTGAAGCTAACCTTGTCAGGATAAAGTATCACAGGAACAATGTTATTGCTCATAGTTCCAATGCTGAAATTGATGACACTCTGTTTAAGGCTTTCTGGAGTGATATTTCAGGTGCTCTTGTGTCACTAGGATTGCAGCAAGATGATATTGATAAGTTGAAGACATCTCCATTAGAAACAGACAAGTACAACCAGTTAGTGAATGACTGGTATTCGTCAGACCAGATAATCAAATGTCAACTACAGGCCATGAATTCAGACTTATCAGCGATTAAGTCAGACACATCAGCGATGAGGTCAGATACATCAGCGATTAAGTCAGATACATCAGCGATTAAGTCAGATACATCAGCCATTAAGTCAGACACATCAGCGATGAAGTCAGACATTGCTGTTATCAAAGACAGGTTTTCATCCAAACATGCAATAGATGGACTTGCTCATCGTGATTTCAACCACAGAACTCATGAGCTGTGTGAGTCATACCATCCAAACACACGCGAGTGGCTACTGACTAATGTGACGTCAACTGTTGACTACACAAATGTCGTAGTGATCGAAGCTGGACCAGGCATGGGTAAATCAGTAGTTGCAGCTAAACTGTGCCAACAATACAGATATCAAGGTAATCTCGGTGGATGTCATTTCTTTCGACATGATAACTCTTTACAGAACAATCCAAGGTTAATGCTTCAATCAGTTGCCAGGCAACTATGTGACGCTTATCCAGAATATCGTGAAGTTTTGGAGACAATCCTATCCAAACCTCTAGGGAAGGACATGTCCGAACTAACTTGTGTAGAACTCTTTACATCGTTGTTTGAAGAGCCATGTTCCAAGCTTAACTCAAGGCGACGTTATGTAATTATCATAGATGCTCTGGATGAATGTTGCATCAGTTTGAAAAAAGAACTTCTCAGTGTATTAGCTAAAACACAAGATCTACCATCATGGCTACGTTTTGTGCTCACAACAAGACCACCACCTAGTATTTCGTGTATCCACTCGGTCGGTGTAACAATCAGTATTGATCCAGACGATTATGACAATAGAAGTGATCTATTTACCTATTTTACTGACAAGTTAAATGACCTCGGGTATTCTGACCAGAATGAAAGCCGAATCACACAATTGCAACTTGTTGACATGACTCAAGGTTTATTCTTGGTGGCTTTTTTTGTCATTGAATTTTTGAGAAAGACAAACGCTAACTCCATTTATGAAGCAGTTGAACAGTTCCCAAAAGGAAAGGGAATAACTTCAGTTTATGAAGATTATTTCTCTCGACTTCACAAGGCAGTAGCACCGCACATTCAAAGCGAAGAAGGTTTCTTCGAGATGTTGGACGCTATTGTAGCAGCAAAATTTCCAATCGAGAAGAGCATGTTATACAGTATCCTTGGTCTTAAGGATGAGCCAAGGGTCCCAAACAGAGAGAGGAAAGAGGCAATCAACCTTCTTCACCAACTGTTTCCTGTAGAGAACGATCACGTGTCAGCTTTTCACAAGACTGTCAATGATTGGTTGACCACTGGTGATCATGATTACAGGGTGAAAGGTGATGGCTGTGGTGTACTTGCCAATAAGTGCTATGACGTCATGAATAGCATCAAACAAAACATACACCTTCAAGACCAGCCACCTGATTTGACAGATCGTGACATGTATGCCTTAACGTTCGGATCAGAGTACTATAAGGAATGTTTCAGCGAAGAAAAAAAGATTGAAATGCAAACCGACCCTGAAGTATTGTGCTTAAAAGCATTTCAAGAACATTACGACATATACGAAAGGCACGGCATTGATTATAGATACAATAACCTGTTTGTACGATATCTTACATATGATTGTAGGGATATTTACGATGAACTTAGTTTATACTTCACTCGTGGAAAGACCCAGTCCACTTCCTGGCACGAATACCCTACATTTGTGCAGCTTTTACAGTTTACATACAGAGCAGTGAACCTGTTAAAAATTGGTGACACTGCAAAAACCCTGGACTATCTCATCGAAAAAGGTATTCCTTACCATGAAAGGCAAACACTTCTAGAACTAAATGACAAAAGACTAGTCCAACAGATCCTTGCATGCAACAATGGATTCCTACTAGTACTGCTCGAGAATAAAGAAACTTTGGTACGTAAGTATCATCTCAACGGGAATCTCGTCAAAGAGGTGTCATTTGATGGACAAAAGAAGCTGTTTAAGTCACCTGACGACCGATTCATTGTTGTTATTCCATTGTTAGCTAAAGGAGACATTGATATCATTGATGCTGCTACTTTTACAATAAACGCCAGCTACAAGTCTCCCAATGTAGTAAAGTCATGTCACGTGTTTGGTTCCCAGCCCTGGTACTTGGTTGTAACATGTTATAATAATAAGATTTACGTCATGGATGGAGAAACTGGTAAATTAGTTGGCCATCCTACAGCTGTACAACATAACGATGACGTCTTGGCTGTTAGCAAAGTGGGTCGTCACATTCTTATATTAAGAAAAAGTGCCTCACCATACCAATTCAGTGATAGTTGGTTCACAGATGAAGGTGAATATTTCTGCGAGAGAATGGTGTGGAAATTTTCAAACGGATTACCACAATTAGATCAAGAATTATTTCTCTCTGATTACAAAAACCTTGATGATAAAATGCCTATATATGCAAGAATGACTGCATGGTGCCCATGTAAATTCTATCCCACAGACAGCGTAAGTAATACTGAAATGTCCCGGTGTTTTTCTGAAGATGGAAACCTCTTGGCCTTTTATTATCGCCAGTGTATTACAGTTGTACACACATCTGATGGATCCCTGTACAAAAGTGTCTGTCCGTCTTTCTATCAAGCGGCCTTTCACGCCAGTTACACATTCGGTATGAGAATACTGCTTCTCTCAAAGGAAAGGATAATTATACAAGATAACGATAAAAACAACATCTTCTCTATCAAGTTTGGTGAAAACGAATATGAAAACCTTTTAGAGCACATCTTTTATATACCAGCTGAGAAGGTTGATATATATGGGGTAACAATATCTAAAGAAAACAATATTGAGTCTATAATCGGCGTCCAAAACACCAGAATCGTTTCCGAGCTGCGTCCCACAGAAATACCATGCGCCATCGTGAAGTACAATTTTTTTCAATTTTCCCCTGACCCTGTTTCTGTTAGACAAATATGCACTATACAGTAGTTTATGATATTGTAAAACGGTTTCATTTTACGCCGATAGAATGTGAAATATATAGAGATTAATACATGGGAGCGCGCAGCTGTGAAATTTATCTTCGAGTGTTCAATCTCGACATCACACGAGAGAGAAGATAAATTCATATCTCCAAGCGTACATGTATTAATATGTTTATTATATAACATACAATGTTTTTAATCAAGGAATTTTTTTTAAAACGTTAAAAACATAGACACATGTGATAAATAGAGTATTTCCAATTAATGTTAGAAAATCTAAAAAGGAACAATTGAAGTTAAACCACGTTATGCATATAACACTGCTGTACAATTATTATTTTGCTTTATCCATTAAAAAAAAACTATACTAATTTACTAGTATCATTATCACCATTACCAAGATATTAGAGTGCACGCCACATATCCGTGAAATAAAACATAATATGTATCGTCTAATTGCACTATTATGAGCATGTAGAGATTTTGTCTGCGCATGCGTTTGTTTTGATGCTAAAATTCCTTTTCACGTCGAATGAAAGAATTTTATGCTGACATGGAACATTTAGTTTGCAATCTCATCTTGCACAACTATGTCCAAGAACCGAATTACTGAGATATCAAATGTTGACCGTCTACTAGTGCGCTGTAGTTAATTATTTCAATCGAACAAACTCCGGATGGAAAAATATCACACGTCAAAGTCTGACAAAAGTGGATAAAAGGACCAGAACTTCGAACTTTCGAATACAAGTTTGGGCGCTAATTTAATCTATTAGGTACACATAACAGTATAAGTCATTACCAACACGATACTGTTTGTATTTAATCATATTGGGAGATATTAGACGCCCTCGAACGTCAATAAAACTGCCTTGATTACCTCGAGTGCGTGCGAAATCCTTACAATTCATCTTAGAATTTGTATATCTTAAACATCGTGCCCCAGCGAATTTACTTCAGAAATAGCTTTTTATATGTTTATATTTTGCAAAACTAAGCTTTTTAGGTAGTAACTTTTGGTCCCGCAATGTGATCCAAAGCGATTTTGTGTACGTGGTTTTATGCATATTTTCGCTCAAAACAACATGCAAATTTTAGCGAACTATTTTTTATTCTTGAATTAAGAATTAAAGTTGGCTTTATAGGCAAAAAGCTTAATGGCTCCCATAATATCGAAATATATAATTACATTCTAGTTAAATCTTTTAGATTATAAAATACAGGTTGTTGAAGTTCGTCAAAATTATCACAGTGAAACAGGGCCTAAACCATGTTGTAAACATTGCTTGAAATCATATCCAGGGACAACAAGTTTCTTCCAAAATAGCTCAGTTTTGCGAGAAGTAAACATGGAAATGTCAATTTCTTTAAACGTTTTTTTGGGGCACGATGTTTAAGATATACAAATCCTAAGATGAATTGTAAGGATTTCGCACGCACTCGAGGTAATCAAGGCAGTTTTATTGACGTTCGAGGGCGTCTAATATCTCCCAATATGATTAAATACAAACAGTATCGTGTTGGTAATGACTTATACTGTTATGCTTACCTAATAGATTCATTTAGCGCCCAAACTTGTATTCGAAAGTTCGAAGTTCTGGTCCTTTTATCCACTTTTGTCAGACTTTGACGTGTGATATTTTTCCATCCGGAGTTTGTTCGATTGAAATAATTAACTACAGCGCACTAGTAGACGGTCAACATTTGATATCTCAGTAATTCGGTTCTTGAACATAGTTGTGCAAGATGAGATTGCAAACTAAATGTTCCATGTCAGCATAAAATTCTTTCATTCGACGTGAAAAGGAATTTTAGCTTCAAAACAAACGCATGCGCAGACAAAATATCTACATGCTACTATTATGTACAAACTAGTGGATAGCACTGGAGTGGAACAGTGCAAAGAACAATAGTCACATAATTAGCTGTCTTTGTGTTTCTTTGTATGATTTACGCCTGAGCCTTGAAATCTTAGTTAGTTAATAACAAACTAGTTGATAACTAAATACTATTATGCACTAAAAGTTAGTAGTTGTTTCACGGATATATGATGTGCACTCTATCATCGTTATCATTATCGTTTTTCTCATCGTTATCATCTGATATCATTGCCATTATCATCTGGAGTAAAGTTTCTCACTTTATTTAGAGACCATTTATTTTGCCGATTTTGCACGTATTACCAATTGTAATTTTGCTGCATGTAAGTAGTATTATAAGGATCGAATTATACCTTGGTGATCCGGTGATCGCGGTGAACAGGGGAAGAGTAAACGGTGAGCGGGGGAGTCAGCTAGTGTCTATGGATACATCTATCTATAGCCCATCGAGTATATGCGTCGCCTTCCTTAAATAAAAATATTGTATTGTACGTGTTTTTAATAAAGTAAGTCTTCCATGTAAAACTAATTTCAATGATAAATTGATGTACAAGCATGATTATTTAATATAAGCATAGTTATCATAATATTCTTTCTCAATAAAATTGTTTTCATATTCCATAAGTTAATAAATTAGTAATTCTGATACCGCGATTAGAAATAGAAAAATAGCGTGCATGAGTATATGCCAAATCAGTGCAACCGTTCGCGCGCCCTGGCTGACTCTCATAGCACGGTCGTGACAAGGGATGTTTTTGATTTTTTTACACAATAAAATTAATCTCTGATCCAAAAACTCGCGTACTTTGACTCGTGATCCCTTTAATTTATTCATAGGCGATCCTGATCACTTTTCTGTGATCCCTGAACCCTGACTATGTGATCCCCGATCGATCCCAGGCATGTGATCCCTGATCCCACTACCCTCGTCACGACCCTATCATAGTGCTGGACATTTATTGTCTTGTCCCAAGAGTCAGCCAGAGCGCACTCTATTTAGTTTGAGAGTATGCCCAAATAAAGGGTCATCCCGCAACTGACGATTATCTCGAGGAAAATCCCGCTAGTGAGGATATTTATGCATGTCATCCATAAACTGTTCGTTTTTCTTCCAAAGGATATCTCGCAACTGAAGGCTGTACCGAGAAACATCATCCCACTAGTTGGGGTTTTCCCGTATGTCGTCCCGCAGTTATAGGTATTCCCGTATGGCATCCCGAAGTTAGGGTTCTCCCGCAACTTAGAGGTGTCCCGCAGTTATCCCGTAACTGTAATACGTCCCAAGGGTTATCTGGTAGGTTTAGTAGCCTGCAGGTAGACCACCTTTTCTGTAGTCTGATTCAGCGAAAACTTGTGACATGAACCTATGAACATATCCTTTACGTTTGCCATGTCGATCACTCGGTGAGAAACGTATTGGGTTCTTAACGATAGCTTGTACAACACCATGACTTGTATCACTAACATCAACCTGTCAATCACCAACTACAAATGTCAATCATTTACTAGTAGTAGTACTATCACTAACATCAACCTGTCAATCAACAACTACAAATGTCAATCATTCACTAGTAGTAGTATCACTACCATCAACCTGTCAATCAATAACAACAAATGTCAATCATTTACTAGTAGTAGTATCACTACCATCAACCTGTCAATCAATAACAACAAATGTCAATCATTTACTAGTAGTAGTATCACTAACATCAACCTGTCAATCAACAACAACAAATGTCAATCATTTACTACAGAAAGGTTTGTTTCGGTTTTTACTCTCTTTACAAATTCCACATGCTTCAGTCAAATTCTTGAGAATAAAATATACACTACCAACGCTGAGGCTGAGCCATGAGGTCTGTGCAATGATTCAGTTGCTATAGCTATGGTTACGTGATTCAGTTGTTATAGCTATTGTTACGTGATTCAGTTGTTATAGCTATTGTTACGTGATTCAGTTTTTATAGCTATGGTTACGTGATTCAGTTGTTATAGCTATTGTTACGTGATTCAGTTGTTATAGCTATTGTTACGTGATTCAGTTGTTATAGCTATTGTTACGTGATTCAGTTGTTATAGCTATTGTTACGTGATTCAGTTGTTATAGCTATTGTTACGTGATTCAGTTGTTATAGCTATTGTTACGTGATTCAGTTGTCATAGCAATGGTTACGTGATTCAGTTGTTATAGCTATTGTTACGTGATTCAGTTGTTATAGCTATTGTTACGTGATTCAGTTGTCATAGCTATGGTTACGTGATTCAGTTGTTATAGCTATGGTTACGTGATTCAGTTGTCATAGCTATGGTTACGTGATTCAGTTGTTATAGCTATTGTTACGTGATTCAGTTGTTATAGCTATTGTTACGTGATTCAGTTGTCATAGCTATGGTTACGTGATTCAGTTGTTATAGCTATTGTTACGTGATTCAGTTGTTATAGCTATTGTTACGTGATTCAGTTGTTATAGCTATTGTTACGTGATTCAGTTGTTATAGCTATTGTTACGTGATTCAGTTGTTATAGCTATTGTTACGTGATTCAGTTGTTATAGCTATTGTTACGTGATTCAGTTGTCATAGCTATGGTTACGTGATTCAGTTGTTATAGCTATTGTTACGTGATTCAGTTGTTATAGCTATTGTTACGTGATTCAGTTGTTATAGCTATTGTTACGTGATTCAGTTGTCATAGCTATGGTTACGTGATTCAGTTGTTATAGCTATGGTTACGTGATTCAGTTGTTATAGCTATTGTTACGTGATTCAGTTGTTATAGCTATTGTTACGTGATTCAGTTGTTATAGCTATTGTTACGTGATTCAGTTGTTATAGCTATGGTTACGTGATTCAGTTGTCATAGCTATGGTTACGTGATTCAGTTGTCATAGCTATGGTTACGTGATTCAGTTGTTATAGCTATTGTTACGTGATTCAGTTGTCATAGCTATGGTTACGTGATTCAGTTGTTATAGCTATTGTTACGTGATTCAGTTGTTATAGCTATTGTTACGTGATTCAGTTGTTATAGCTATTGTTACGTGATTCAGTTGTTATAGCTATTGTTACATCATATTACCTTATGTCCCAAAGCACGAAGGCCATTAACCACCTCTGAAGGAAACCATGTTTCTGCAAACACTGACTCTGGGTACAGCTGATCGTGAACTCTGGCTTTGCTGACGGCATTCTTGAGGTTATTTTTAAACCAGAAGTAGTTCATTACCACCTGACAAACAATGTGATATTAGACAACAAGATATATGATATTGAATAATACTGGATAATTGTTTGATCCTATCTTTCTCAATAACTCTATCTTTTATAGATCTCTTCTTCTTAGCTTCAACGTGTTCTTTTTTTTTCTCTTTCTCTCGCTCTCCTTCTCTCTCTTTAGCTCTTGTTTCTTCTCTGTATTTTTTCCTTTCTTGTCAATTTCCATTCTCGATATTCCATCTCTTGTCCAGGATAACAATCACCACCCCTTTGCCAGGAAGACCCTATCAATAACTTACATTTGCTACTGCTGTAGTGATAATAGTTCCACCTGCACCACCAACCACCATACTAACATGGCTGTCTTTGTCCAGGATAATGGCTGGTACAGCAGAGGACTGTGGTCGTTTTCCTGGTTTAATGAAGTTAACTGGTGATGGTAGAAGACCAAACTCGTTGGTAATTCCAGGTGCACTGAAGTCATCCATCTCATTATTGTAGACAAAACCCATTCCACAGGACATAAACTTAGCACCAAAACTACAATAACAAAACATTATCAATCGACGTATACGTATACCTATTACCTAAAGTTCTCAAGTTGGACGTACGTCACCTTATTTAGCGACTATACTATTTTCAGTTTTTAAAATAATCTTTTTAAGATGGCGTCCAGAGCGTGATAATCTCGTGATTTTATTAATTGCCAATTTCGATGATTTTATAGCATTGCTTTATTTCATGGGTATAGTATTTGCTCTCTTTTCCAAAGCACATAGCAATGGTCCTTTTTACAGCTCTCAGCGCCATTTTCAAAGTTAGTCATGCCTTCAGTGAAGCATAGAGGCATCACTTGCAAGCTGATCGTTCGTCTATCCTCGATGCAAAGACAACTATGAACTGTGAAAGGGACTATTTGATTTTATTTCATGGATATAATTAGAGTTCGTGCTCTTTTTCGCAGTAGCAATTTGATATATTTCATGGGTAAAGTGCTTGTGCTCTTTTTCTCAGTAGCAATTTCATATATTTCATGGGTAAAGTGCTTGTGCTCTTTTTCGCAGTAGCAATTTGATATATTTCATGGGTAAAGTGCTTGTGCTCTTTTTCTCAGTAGCAATTTCATATATTTCATGGGTAAAGTGCTTGTGCTCTTTTTCTCAGTAGCAATTTCATATATTTCATGGGTAAAGTGCTTGTGCTCTTTTTCGCAGTAGCAATTTGATATATTTCATGGGTAAAGTGCTTGTGCTCTTTTTCTCAGTAGCAATTTGATATATTTCATGGGTAAAGTGCTTGTGCTCTTTTTCTCAGTAGCAATTTGATATATTTCATGGGTAAAGTGCTTGTGCTCTTTTTCTCAGTAGCAATTTGATATATTTCATGGGTAAAGTGCTTGTGCTCTTTTTCTCAGTAGCAATTTGATATATTTCATGGGTAAAGTGCTTGTGCTCTTTTTCTCAGTAGCAATTTGATATATTTCATGGGTAAAGTGCTTGTGCTCTTTTTCGCAGTAGCAATTTGATATATTTCATGGGTAAAGTGCTTGTGCTCTTTTTCTCAGTAGCAATTTGATATATTTCATGGGTAAAGTGCTTGTGCTCTTTTTCGCAGTAGCAATTTGATATATTTCATGGGTAAAGTGCTTGTGCTCTTTTTCGCAGTAGCAATTTGATATATTTCATGGGTAAAGTGCTTGTGCTCTTTTTCGCAGTAGCAATTTGATATATTTCATGGGTAAAGTGCTTGTGCTCTTTTTCGCAGTAGCAATTTGATATATTTCATGGGTAAAGTGCTTGTGCTCTTTTTCTCAGTAGCAATTTCATATATTTCATGGGTAAAGTGCTTGTGCTCTTTTTCTCAGTAGCAATTTCATATATTTCATGGGTAAAGTGCTTGTGCTCTTTTTCTCAGTAGCAATTTCATATATTTCATGGGTAAAGTGCTTGTGCTCTTTTTCGCAGTAGCAATTTGATATATTTCATGGGTAAAGTGCTTGTGCTCTTTTTCGCAGTAGCAATTTCATATATTTCATGGGTAAAGTGCTTGTGCTCTTTTTCGCAGTAGCAATTTCATATATTTCATGGGTAAAGTGCTTGTGCTCTTTTTCTCAGTAGCAATTTCATATATTTCATGGGTAAAGTGCTTGTGCTCTTTTTCTCAGTAGCAATTTCATATATTTCATGGGTAAAGTGCTTGTGCTCTTTTTCGCAGTAGCAATTTGATATATTTCATGGGTAAAGTGCTTGTGCTCTTTTTCTCAGTAGCAATTTCATATATTTCATGGGTAAAGTGCTTGTGCTCTTTTTCGCAGTAGCAATTTGATATATTTCATGGGTAAAGTGCTTGTGCTCTTTTTCTCAGTAGCAATTTCATATATTTCATGGGTAAAGTGCTTGTGCTCTTTTTCTCAGTAGCAATTTCATATATTTCATGGGTAAAGTGCTTGTGCTCTTTTTCGCAGTAGCAATTTGATATATTTCATGGGTAAAGTGCTTGTGCTCTTTTTCTCAGTAGCAATTTGATATATTTCATGGGTAAAGTGCTTGTGCTCTTTTTCTCAGTAGCAATTTCATATATTTCATGGGTAAAGTGCTTGTGCTCTTTTTCTCAGTAGCAATTTCATATATTTCATGGGTAAAGTGCTTGTGCTCTTTTTCTCAGTAGCAATTTCATATATTTCATGGGTAAAGTGCTTGTGCTCTTTTTCTCAGTAGCAATTTGATATATTTCATGGGTAAAGTGCTTGTGCTCTTTTTCGCAGTAGCAATTTGATATATTTCATGGGTAAAGTGCTTGTGCTCTTTTTCTCAGTAGCAATTTGATATATTTCATGGGTAAAGTGCTTGTGCTCTTTTTCGCAGTAGCAATTTGATATATTTCATGGGTAAAGTGCTTGTGCTCTTTTTCGCAGTAGCAATTTGATATATTTCATGGGTAAAGTGCTTGTGCTCTTTTTCGCAGTAGCAATTTGATATATTTCATGGGTAAAGTGCTTGTGCTCTTTTTCGCAGTAGCAATTTGATATATTTCATGGGTAAAGTGCTTGTGCTCTTTTTCTCAGTAGCAATTTCATATATTTCATGGGTAAAGTGCTTGTGCTCTTTTTCTCAGTAGCAATTTCATATATTTCATGGGTAAAGTGCTTGTGCTCTTTTTCTCAGTAGCAATTTCATATATTTCATGGGTAAAGTGCTTGTGCTCTTTTTCGCAGTAGCAATTTGATATATTTCATGGGTAAAGTGCTTGTGCTCTTTTTCGCAGTAGCAATTTCATATATTTCATGGGTAAAGTGCTTGTGCTCTTTTTCGCAGTAGCAATTTCATATATTTCATGGGTAAAGTGCTTGTGCTCTTTTTCTCAGTAGCAATTTCATATATTTCATGGGTAAAGTGCTTGTGCTCTTTTTCTCAGTAGCAATTTCATATATTTCATGGGTAAAGTGCTTGTGCTCTTTTTCGCAGTAGCAATTTCATATATTTCATGGGTAAAGTGCTTGTGCTCTTTTTCGCAGTAGCAATTTCATATATTTCATGGGTAAAGTGCTTGTGCTCTTTTTCGCAGTAGCAATTTCATATATTTCATGGGTAAAGTGCTTGTGCTCTTTTTCTCAGTAGCAATTTCATATATTTCATGGGTAAAGTGCTTGTGCTCTTTTTCGCAGTAGCAATTTCATATATTTCATGGGTAAAGTGCTTGTGCTCTTTTTCTCAGTAGCAATTTCATATATTTCATGGGTAAAGTGCTTGTGCTCTTTTTCTCAGTAGCAATTTCATATATTTCATGGGTAAAGTGCTTGTGCTCTTTTTCGCAGTAGCAATTTCATATATTTCATGGGTAAAGTGCTTGTGCTCTTTTTCGCAAACTTCATGGATATAGTGTTGTACTATATATGAATGTAATTCCTGGTTGTGACAATTGCTTTATTAACTATCCATTAACTGTACTGGTGACAGACATAGCTATATGGTGGATATTTAACAATTATTCGCCGAAGGCGAAGTGATTATCGGTGAATATTTACCGAGCGGTGAGTCTTCGAGCTGAGGTGAATAATCGTTTTAGTATAAATACAAAGGTGATTATTTCAAAAAAGAAAGAAGGAAACAGCATTGAAAGTGAAAATATCTTATTTTTTTAAAAGCGCGACCGTTACGCGTAAAAATTGTAAACTTTGTCTCGCATATAATGACAAAAAAAAACAACGTGAAAATTTACTATGATACCTTTAAAAAGCTTGACACCAAACTTAGTAGCTTCTTTTGTCGATTTTGGGACAGCATTTTCTTTAAAGTTTTCAATTTCATCTTTGCTAACAGTGACAAAACAACTACTGGCAGCCATTTTGTCCGAAAAGGTGATTATCGGCTGATAATCCGAGATAGCAAACCAATCAGAGCGCGCGATTTTGTATAATCACCTTTGTATTTATACTAAAGTGTTCTAATAAAGTAATTCCACAGTAGTAATGTTTTTACACTAGTTGTCATGGTTACTGTACTTACTATCCATTAACTGTACTGGTGACAGACACAGCTTCCCCGTTTTCACTGAGAATACTAAGATGAGTAGTGCCAGTCTTTAACGGTACGTGGTAACGTTTGCCGTAATAGTCCTGGGAATGAGTCTGGTTGTCCCATATCATTTTACGAATTTTTTTGGCCACATTCTCGTCCATCATCTCCTTCTCAACCTACATACACAAGAATTGATAGGACATTTGCATTAGAATATCCACTATACTAGTACTAGAATTGTTATATATAGATGGTACGTGGCAGCCATATCTCATATCTTTATATATAGTTTGTAGATACAATTGTAATTTAGCACATTATTTGTCATTGCAATAAATCAGTAATTAGTCAGTCAGTAATTAGTCTGTCAGTCAATCAGCCATCCATTAAGTCAGTCAGTCAGCTAATCTATCAATCAAATAATCTACCAGTTAATCAGACAGTTTGTAAATCAGGTAGTCATCCAGTCAGTTTGCCAGTCAGTCAGTAAGCCTGCCAGTTATTCAGACAGGCAGTTAGTCATCCACTTAGCCAGTATGTCAGTCAATCATACATCAAGTCAATCAACCAATCAATCAACATCAGTCAAATATACATCTAGTCAATCATGCAATCAGTCAATCAATCAATCAATCAATCAATCAATCAATCAATCAATCAGTCAGTAAGTCAATCAACCAATCAATCAATCAGTCAGTCAATCAAACACCCAGTTAATCAGTTAATCGGAAATCAATTAATCAATCAATCAATCAATCAATTAAACATACATCCAGTCAATCATTCAGTCAGTCAGTCAGCTAGCTAATCACTCTGTTACCATGCCAACTTACTGAATCAACAGACTTCTCATAGTCAGGGTCTCCAAGTAGTGATCTGTATTTAAAGGCGAACTTGAATGTTTCTATGATTCTATGATATGTACGAACAGGATGTTTCTTGATATCGCTTGGCTTGAAATGATAGCCTGTCATCAATAACAAATATTTCTCAATAATAATACAATACTGTACAATACTCTAAGTACTATATACAATATGGGTGGCCGATCTGTATGGGATATACACTGTATATCTCATACAGATCGGACACGAATATTGTATAGCACTTATGAAACTCCAACATCAGTTCTTTGATATTTTACTAAAATTGTCAAGATAATTGTAATGAAATCTGGCCGACTGGAGGAAATTCAAGTTAAAACTTATGCAAATCAGGACGAATCTGTATGGGATATACATGTACAACCTCCTCCACGGTTGTGAATTCTTTTGTCAATTTCTCATGAATTATTAAATGAGCTTTATAATCATATATAGATGGACGTTAAAGATATGTTGTGCAGCTGTTCACAAAAAGCATAGGGAATTGTCTTCCAGTACAACAGGTCTCGAAAACACTTACTTATCATAATCATGCATGATTGTGGCAGTCGGCCTCCACATTTCTCACAAAAATTCTACTGATATAATCACTAAAAAACCCCTATAGCTGTGACTATCTGTATCTTTAATACAGGGACACAATTATGAATCTACTTCATTGGCTAACCTAAATACAAAAGGAGAGTCCTGTGTAACCAAAATAAAATTACAAACATAAAATATTATTTAAAAGGTGTACCAGAATCTGTGCACACTCGTTTTTGCGACAGTGCCTGACTAGTTTACTGAGGTACAGATCTACCATAACTGAGTGTGATTGGCTATTTACCTGATAGTACGTCAAGTATCAGGGCAAGTACTGGTCCAGCTGTAGGTGCAGGTCCTGTCAACAATGTATGACTTCCTAAGTGACTCTTTAAAGCAGGTTTAACCTTGACTGTGTAACTTTTAAGATCGCTCAGTGTTAGTTTTCCACCGTTTTTCTTGACGTCGCTGACTATAGTTTTACTAAATATACCATCATAGAACGGCTTGGCATTGCCTGCATTGGCGATGATCGTCAACACTTTAGCAAGTTTTGGTCTTTTGATATAATCTCCTGTCTTTAGTAGTTTGCCATTATGCATGAAAACTTTTCTGTTGGTTAAAATAAAGATTTCTTATGAACAGAACGCACTGTATCCAATACCTGGGGGGACTCCCTTATAAAAGGGTGCGGGGTACTCGTCGGAAATTAAAAGGGACCTGTATTTTGAGATGATGGGCGTGGCAGTGATGAAATTTCACTGATCAAATAATAAATTTCACTGAATAATAAATACTACTGAAAAAATAGATACTACTGAATAATGAATACTATACTGAATAATAGATACTACAGAAAATCGCCTTTGCGAGTAGGTTCATTCATATTATCATTATTATTACTATATTATAATCTCATAAACCTAATCATAACTATATTGATAAACACAACTAACAAGCTAACCTAAAACATTTATCTTTTTTCAGTGTTTTCTTCCACAGTTGTATAGCAATGTTGACTGTTTCAGGGATGACAAATCCTTCCTTTGCCAGTTTGATGGCTGGTAAAAATAAGTCTTTCCACTTGAGTCTTCCGTACATTTTCCAGGCTTTTTCCATACCACGTAATTCACCAGGAACAGCAACTGCTAAACCACCTAGCACATACACAAAAAATCAATTATTGAAAAAACCTCAGTCATTGCATGGGAGAGAACAACACCATTGGAGAACGAACTTTGTAAGGGACTTCGCGTCCCATTGTCGTCTCTCGGTGGACTTTGTGAACCACGTCCAGAATTATTATAAATAAATAAATAATAACTCAAGTATCAAAGATACCGTATGCATTGAAAACAATGCCATTACCATTTATGGTATTGTAGGTGAGAAGTAACAAAAGACTTTGATTAGCGCGCGAGATTTTTTTCTTTATTTTAACTGGTTGAGATTGCAACAGAACAATAGGCATATCTTTGATACGATTTTAAAATTAAACTATAACTCAACTCACGTCCATGTCGAGCCGGGACTCGATTCTAACCCCAACCCTAACCTGGACCAGGTTCGAGTGAACTTAACCACCAGTGGTACTAAATTATTAAAGTGTAATCAGCCAAGGTCGGACAACATTCTCATTCGAAAACTGTTTGTTGTTAATGAATTTAGTCACATGCAGATTAAATCAAAAACTATCTTAAATTACGCAATTACGAAAGAAGCTGAACAACATTATAGTTCTTCAACGGGATTTGAACACATGACCTCTGCGATACCAGTTCAGTTTCTGTGGGCCAGATTTGAAAAAAAAAGTTTTTTCTCTTTACTATTTTTAACCAATAAAGTTTGTTTGTTTGTTTGTTTGTTTGTTTGTTAGTGACTCCACCAACTGAGCCGTGAAGTCACATATGTTGGTAGTATATTGGGTCAAAAGAGCTTATACTCCCTTGATTGGGTCATTTGTGCCACTAATTTAATAATTGTTACCTTGGATGCCTTTGATAGCGTCGCCTTGAAACAAGTCCCTATTGGCCTGTAATGGAGCCGTCTCTCTAAAGTCCACCATCTCTGCCCTTTTCTTGAAAGAATCATAGATCAACATGAACCCACCGCCTCCGATGCCTGTAGAATGAAGGTTTATCACACCAACACACAACATGGAGGATATAGCAGCATCCACCGCATGACCACCTCTAATAAGAGTATCACGACCGATCTTTGAACACTCTTCGTTATCTGTAGCTACCGCAGCTTTGGCGTAGTGGTGCTGCTTGGACGGGATTTTCTTGGTGTGAGAAGTCATGCTGAAAACATACATACAATATTATTATAGTATAAATAGAAGAGGTAAACATATAGACAGAGTTTTTATGGTATGAGGATACCAGCTGAGTTGATCACCTTCCCCGAAAGGAATTATGGGTCACTATTTTTGGTTAGCAATTTTTGAGCTTTTTCCGATTATACAATGTAGACTATTCTTGTTGATTGGAACATAATACCACCATGAGTTTGACTAGCGTTTATAATTAATTTAAAGAAGGAAGAACTTGTATTTCATAAATTCTCTTGGAAGAATAATGGGAATGCTAATCAAAATACGATGTTGAATCCTCAATTCTGATTGGTTGACCTTGTGTTTGTTCTGAAGGTCAACTCAGCTGGTAGTGAAGGTACTAATAATGAATGCATGGATTAATGTTGGTGATAGTGATGATGGTACATGATTAAGTGAGGCATGGCCAGCATATGGGACACAAATGGAGAAATTGTGCACTTTAGGTTAATTAAAAACTAACAAACTCCGCACACTTGGGACCGCACCCACTCGATAATTGACCAAGGGGCACTATTTAGCCTATTTAGGGGGATGGGTGCTTATTTTTGAAAAACTTAAGATGAACTTATAATTGACCGTTCCCTTTTTCAACAAAACTTTTTAAATATTTCAAAAATAGTTATCGCGATTATGAAACGGTTAACAGGAATTATAAAATACAGGACAAGAGAAAGGTTTAGGCCTGAGGGATAATATTTAGGCCAAATATGTTACCTTTATGGCAACTACTAAAACTGAAATATGAGAATATAATGAAGGTTTTGATGATGACACGGATGTACGTTTGAATGTCATGAGTTACTACAATATCTTCAGTTAGTTTCATAAAAAACTTTGACGGCCAGCTTCGGCCAGCTTGTGTACACGCCACTAAAATACGTCACTCCAGAAACCAGCGGGGCGAGTTGGACGAGTTGGACGCACGGAGACTTGGCAGCTTGTTTAGGTAGATGGTAACTAGTTCTTGTAGACCGTAACATATTACGTTAAAAGTTTATTATGAAAGGTAATATATTTGAATAACCATTATATGATTAAAAGGATACTTAATCAATTGTCTCACGATTGAGGTCATTGGTAGAAATACCGCGACGTTTCGACTGCAATCTGCTAGTCTTCATCAGGCGATGGTGTAGACTGGATGATGGTTGTCTTATATACTGTTCGTCGGATTATCGGCGCTGTGATTGGATATTGGCTGACGCGTGATGTCCCAGCATGCTTCTTGATTGTTGGCATCCACGCTTCCAGAATATCGATGCCGCAATCCCTATTGATGTTATTAGGGTGTAGTCGGATCTGAATGGCTTCCTTGACTCTGCGTGTGTGCCAATGTACGTCTTGGTCGATGTATTTGACGTCTTTCCAGCTCAGGTTGTGTCCGGTCTTGTGGGCATGTTCGGCTACGGCTGAGGTCTCGGTACAGTCTACACCATCGCCTGATGAAGACCTGCAGATTTCAGTCGAAACGTCGCGGTATTTCTACCAATGACCTCAATCGTGAGACAATTGATTAAGTATCCTTTTAATTTCATTATATGATTACCAAACCGTCTACCCATCCAGTGGCCATGCGTCCAACTAGATCCAAACTTCCCACTAGTTTCTGGAGCAATTGCTGGTATGGTACTTATCCCAAACAGGTAGCCCAAGCATTTATTTCGCTTTTCAAAATGGAAAGGAATAGAAAACGCGCGCGCGTGCTGTGTGCAGTTATAAAGCACGCGGGGTTGTCAGAACACAAGAGAAGTGTTAAGAGAAGCACGACGCGAAGCGGAGTGCTTCTCAACACTTCTCGAGTGTTCTGACAATCCCCAAGTGCTTTATAACGGCGGCATACAGCACAAGTTTTCTATTTCTTTTATAAAATACAAATTGATCAACATGCAAATGCGCGTGCTGTGTGCTCTCATAAAGCACGCGCCTCAACCAATCAAAATACGTGATTTCAAATAGTTATTTTATAATTCATATTCGATACAAAATCGTCCTGATTTGCAAAAGTTTTAACTTTAATTTTTTTCAGGCAGTTTTACTTTTGTGCTAAATGTTTTAGTAAAACGCGAAAGCACTAGTTTTTAGAGATTTAGAATATACAATATTCGCGTCCAAACTATATAATCGCTAAATATACAACGGGCTGTATAGGTGCAATATCCCAAAACACATCATATTACACTTTTTTATGAAAATGTTACATTTGTCAAAATTGAAATTTCCCTTTTTGTATGTTTCGCTTTGTTTGTAGTTGATAATCTGAGCATCAGTGCTTTTCTTGACAAAACTAGGTAGCGGTCACTATTAATGAACGAGTAGGGGTGGGTAATTTTTAGGAGGAGTTTTCACATTTTCATTCTAAAGGAGGAGTTATTTTTTTCCTGATCAACCCAGAGAGTAGACATAAGAAAAAATATATCTGCAAAAGAAAGATTGTTAACATGCCACTATTGGATTAAATCATTCATTTATTTGGTAATATATTTGTTCTGTACAATCACTTCATTAGTGATCGATTTGATATAAGCACTATTTACTCCAAATGGTAATCAACTATATATTTTCTGAAATTATAAAGGATTACTCATATTATCGTACGTGTTTTTATCTTTGGTGTTGCGTTGTTTTCCAGCAGAAAAATACTTTTCACAAAAATTATTTTAGAAAACTATAGTCTTTGTTAAATAAGCATGAGAAAACAATTTTGTAATTTACATGTTTTAGAAAACATTTGTGTTCCACGATATAAGTAAAAAGAAGCGAAACGAACTGTCCCGAAATGAAACGAAGAATTTGAACCAGCATGACTCAACTCGATAAATACATTAAGCAATATTTCCTGTATCTACTGCATTGTCCAAAAATATTATGTAGTCCATATTCTTTCAATCACTATTTTTACCATAACTTGTAAATTTCTCGCGCGCTGATTGGCTGAGAGCCATTGTCGATTACAGTACAGACCCATAGAAAACTGACTTCGATTTGTTAATTCTAACCATGCAATTACAATGACAGCAATGGAACAAGTAGTTACAAGAGGGCAAATTGATATACTAAATACATAGTCATACTATGCATGCCATCATCAGTTATATTATTAAAGTAGTTGAAGTGGAGGACATTTAAGTCAACTGTAAGTCAAAAGACAACAATATTTATGGTTTTTAGATCACCAACTATACTTCTTTACTGTGACGTCATATCCTTTGTAAAACAAGTGAAGGAAACTGACCATACTCGATCTGACGAAGTACCATTTTTAGAATTGGGATTAGATTTGTAAGCTATTGTAATATCACCTGCAGATACAACACTCCTTCCACTTTCTCCCGTATATGATGACTGTCCACTAATTAAAGCCTCTATACAGTATAAACAGCACCTGGTTCTAGTCTGACAGGTTTGTGAAGGGTAACAGTATATCCGTAGTACAAGCTATCTATCATTTCACTCTCTGTATTACACAAGGAAGTTAAGGTCATACTTCGTTGTTTAATATTAAAGATGGAAGAAAATACGAAGGCGTGAATGAGGAAGTTATATCTCCGCCAGGCGTTCCATGCTAGTAATGCTGTTCCATTACTGGTCTGGCACTTATGCTACACAGGTAGCCCAATCATTTATTTTGCTTCTTCTTTTTATCGTCCGAGAGAGACTCTACTATCAGGGAAGGAAAGGCATAACGCGGTCAGTTCATTCGATTACTGCTCGCATTCAAGACAAGTAGCCTATAGGCTGGATTCATAACGGGGAGATGGGGTCAGTAATAAAACCATTTTTTTTTTCGAGATAGATGAGGTTTGATTTAGGGCAAAACGAACTCAAATTATTTTTTCCCATGTCGCAGATCTCCCCAGGAATGTCAATGAACTTATTTCTTCCATGGCCAGAATCGAAAAGCTATTACTGGCCTGATTTAATTTAAGGGGAAAAGTTGAGCCTCGTACGTTGAAGTTGAGGATGCGAATGAATATGTAATACAGAAATATTTTACTAAAGATGAGAATTAGATAGCGAGCAGTCCCTACTTTCCCTCCGGATTCCGAGGAAAACGTGAGTAAAATTAGCATTTAAATATTCTCCCCCTCCTCCCACCGCATCTAACCCCCAATCCCCGCTCGTCTGTGTTTTATTAAAGTTAAAATTTTCGGAAACCGGAGCGAAAAGAAGGGACTGTTCGCAGTCTAGCTGAGAAATCACATTTCCTTTTTGCGTACAAATGTTTGTCAAAAATTCCTATATTATAAAGGACGCCATTCAATTTCGAACTTTTCTAGAGTCAAAATCACCGTTGTGGTCTGTGTAATATAACGTATACAATATCGACCAGCTTTCGAAAGCTCTGTTGGATTTGATCAGCCCAACTTCATCAACGGCCTAAATCTATCGAACGTAATGGATGAAAACGTCGTATTTCTCATGAACGCAGTTCACGGTGTTTGGTTCAGGTCATAAGAAAACCGGCGTTTGATCCTTAAGAAAATAACAGTACATAAAGCGAACATATGAAGCTAATTGTAGACAACATTGTTGTCAGTCCTAAAACTTTGAAATTGGCGTTGAATTTGGCGAAATTTTATTTTTTACATAACCGTGATGGTGGCTGATAAAATGATTCCTTTGTTGGATAAACGCCATTAAAAAAACACACAAGCACGGATCGAAAAGTTTACCAAGAAGAATAAAGAAATAATTATAATTTAAGATAAACTAATTCTATCTCCTACCTTCCCATCATGAACCTCTTTTGTAGCTTCCTTAGTGGAGGACTATCGTGAAACTTTACGGCCAGCCCGATCAAAACCACTACTCCTAACCCGATTGCTAGTAGAATCCTGATCATATGTCGGCGGACCCGTAAAGGAGACCTTGTCTCATCACAAATACTCATAATGGACAAGTTTTATCGAGGATTTATAAGCTGCTTGATAAAGAAAGTATCGACGTGCAAGCGACGATTACCAAGCGATATAAACACGTTTCATAACATGATCTTGTTATTGGCTTGAAGTACCTGCCGCTATAGTTTGGTACCCGTATATGTACTCGTAATACTAGAACCCTTACTTGACAACTTGATTTTCTAGTTTATTTTATATCTTAGCTTAATAATTTAACATTTTAGAGGGAAAAAAATAGAAAAATATAAGTTAAAAAGTTAAAAAAAACTATCGTTGGATGGGAGGTGGCATTCTTAGAGGTTGATGTTGCATTGGAAAATAGTAAAATAGTAAAACACCGATGAAAATAGGAAAAAAAAAGTAAAACAGGTAAACGATCAACAGTTCTCTGTTTTATTTTTATTATCCCGGCTTTTTATATAATAAAATTATTGTTTTTTTTTTGAGTCAGGAAAAAGGTTTAATATACCTGAATGCTGATTGGCTAACGAAGACCTGTACTGTTGCGCATGTCATTGGAGTATCTCGGCGATCAATAACAGCAACATAATCGATTCCTTTTTCTTATAATCATCACATCATCATCATCCCCATTCTCACCATATCATCATCATTACTAATCACGCCATCACCACAGTCAAAGTCAATCAGGCTTTACATCTATAATATATCAATTAACGACTTTTCAATCTAGCTATAGAAAAATTTGTACACAACGAGCATTTTGCCCTGTCTTCTTCGCTCAAAACTGCGAAACGGCTGCTAGTACTTTTCGTCTCTTCATTTGGTAATTTATTTTCATCGTCAACTTTCTTTTCTTCGACGTTTTTATTGAACAAATTCACCTCAAAACACGAAAAATCCAAAGAAGCCATTTTTGAATTTGCCACCGGTAGTCATGACAACGTTCCGTGCTCTGTTGAGTTATAGATAACGCTTCTCAGCCAATCAGAGCGCGCGCTTTTTATCCAATATTTTATAAATAAGTGGTAGGTGTGTATATTATTTCAGTGAAAAGTTACGAGACTGGGCTCCCTGTGCTATCGTTATCATATCATCACTATCATCGCCTTACTTTAGAGGCGAGGCGACAACACTATAAATAACAAACAATTAAAGACAATAAAAATAGACCACTTTCGATATAAATAACAAACAATTAAAGACAATTAAAATAGACCACTTTCGATATTTTGTTGAGTGATTGAACACAAATGAACCAAAACGAGGCTCCGAATCAGTATTCTTTCAGTGTCCATGGAGCCTCGCATTGGTGCATGATCACTCAAACAAAATATCAAAATGAGCTATTTTTAGTAACCCCCACCCCCCTTTTTTAACTCTAACGAAGGGCTAAAGCTTGAAACGTCAATAAAGGTAAGTCATTGTTTTTACGGTGTTACAAATTTCATTATATTACCTATTATTTTTAGGTATTGTTGGGCTGTCTGTTAACACACAGGTAGCCCGATACCATGGCTAGTGGGGATTTACAATATTTCAGTTTCGAGTTCTTCATTACATAGCCTTAGTCTTCAGTGGTTGTAGGTAGTAAGTTAATCAAAGAGTAGAAATAAAACTTGGGTTATTTCTATTGTTTGTTGATGTTATTAGCATTCCCGGCTTGCCCGGCTTACCACGAGCTGAACTCAAGATAAAGAATACACCTCATTCGAAAAAACTTGAAGGGGCGAACGGTGATTAATGGTGTAGAGTTTTGGGCCACTAAGGCCGTCGAAATATACGAGTAAAACAACGAACAACTACACGCTCTCGCTTCACTTCTTTACTGATCAAGTTGAACCATGTGACTACACAGGTAGCCCAATACATGAATACACAGGTAGCCCAATACATGACAAATGGTGATTGGCGATTGCACGATCGAAAGGAACTCGATCGTGCTCTCATGAAACACGTTTTTTTTACCAATCAACGCACACATACTATCCCAATTATTTTTTAATTTCCTTTCCAAATTTCCAAAACATTGCCTCCGCCGCTCAGCGATTCACCTTAGATTGGTGTCTGGAAGGTTTCGCTGAACGGTGGAAACATTGATTGGGCAATGTATAAAGGAATAAGAAGAAATTCGTATTACCCACAGTTCCTTTCGGTCGTGCAATAAAACGCTAATCACCAATTGCCGTTCGCTCCTTCAACTTTTTTGAATAAGGTGTATATGACATGTTATCCAGGCTAAGGCGGAGAGGAGTATTGATATGTTGACAATCCTTTCTTTTCTCACATTCGTAATTCCCTTTTTTTCTTTTCATTAGTCCTTTATGGATGTTTTTATTTCTTTCGTTTGTTTTTCAGTTTCTATCTTATGTCCTCAAACCCCTGCCCTTAATGTTTCTTCTTCTTCTTCATTACATACGTTTATTTCTCGTTCCCTTTTCTTCGCTGTTTGATCCAAACAAGGTAATTTTCAGTCCCCTCTATCTCCTAATCTTTCAGCGTATTACCGATTTCTTTTCTTTTCTTTTTCTCTTTCCTTACTCCCTTCCTTCTTTCTCCCTATTTTACAATAACCTACAATTATAATGTTTAATTCCGTGTCGCTTTTCGCTCTGAAATTTTCAATTCGATCAACTCTCTTTTTGATATTTTTTCTCGACAATTTCTATTTTTTGTCTTTCCTTCATATCATTTATGCCGTTTTCACTGCGCTTTTTTTTTTAATTTCTTCACACGCATTTCCAAATTAAAATGAAATCCATGACAATAAAGGTTTAAAAATTCTAAGAAAACATTGATTTAGTTTAGTCAGCTTTGGAGTTAATCCTTTCAAATGTAATGAATAAGCCGAGGAGATTTCTGAATGTGTCACCCCATTTTTACAATATCACCTTTACATATCGTTAATCATGTGAAATGCCTCGGTAATCGCATTTGGATGGGAGGGAACTCAACCACGGCGGCAAAATACCAAACACGAAGCATAAACTTTTGTACAATTAATGACGCAACCTTTTACATAAAAAAACAACACTCAAAATATCAGAAAAAGGAGAAATGAATAAGAAGCTAGTATTAAAATGTTGTTATTATTTTCTCGTCTAAAAGGAATTAAAATCGGTTTAGCAAAGTCCTAGTGAGTTTAATATGAAAGTTGATGTCGTGCAGACTTGGTTATTAACCATTGGCGCTCAACAGAGAATATCGACCATACTGTTGTATAAGATCATGCTGAGAAAGTTTAATAACGAAATTGAAACGAGTATGTCAATTAAATCGTACATTTATAAGCTGAGCACTCTAAGACCTTCGGCTCTAACCTAGCTTATTGCTTCTTAAAACAGCTGGCTGATCAATAGCAAAAGAAAAACAAGTTTTAATCTTCTTCGCTGCTGTATAGTTCAAGGAATTAGGCCGTGTTTTGAAAGTGTTTTCTTTTTTGTGACGAATGCTTTTTAACTACTTGAACGAGGGTTTGGGAAGGTTATGGTCTTGAACACTTTTAAACAAACCCGTTATTTTTTAATGAAATTTCATTCGCTTAATTCGATTCGTTTACGGTATTTTCCTTAAAAGCTATGGGTTTTTTTTTCTAGTAAATATTCATGTTTGTGTCGCATAAGTAACAATATCCTCAAAGATTGTGTGGGCTGTTTAAAACAGTTCCACCATGACTCAGTAAATAATCAAACTATTTTGCAATATTACAGCGATAAGATATCTTCAAGTTTGACTCATCAATCATTTCAACTCTGTTTAATCCCTTTAGGCCGTGGCTTTACCTCGTTAAAATGGCTTTAATCAATAAGTTATAGACGCTTGTTTCTAAATGATACATCGAGCATTAAAGCAGGAAACATGGATGCGTTAATTCTGTCAAACACTTCCTCGTTTAATTTTAAAAATTTTCCATTGAAAGAGCACCGATTAGACAAACTCGGCCATCGAATGATTGTGAAAGTCATCTAAGGCGGAAGAGAGGCTCTTATCTACTATGTTTGTGCTAGTTCGTGCGAACCCTGCACCTGTAGTACTATTGTTTTCCCCGAGTACCTTTACTAACAATATTCCATCTCGCTATGGGGTCAAAATGAAGGGTTTTTTTCGTGTAAACTCAAAATAAACATATCTCCCTCGAACAGTAATCAATGCAGATCCGATCAAGACCCCTACCAGTTAGCTTTAGAAGTGAGCGATTTTGACATTGGAGATCCATTGTCTTCTAAATGTCTTCAATGCAAAGTGACAATATTAAATTGTAATTTGTGCCTCAAGGCAAAGCTGTTTCCTTAGAACCGCTTTACAGCATTGTTTAGTCATCAATATTCAACGGGCCTGACTTCTTAAAGAATACCATTAAATAAATAACTTCTATGCCCTTGTTATTGATTCGTTTTAATCATTTCGCCTGTTACAAGTCGACATTTAATTTTAAGCCTGATCAATTGACCGAGTGTGGCGCGCATATCGACGTGTTTTTTAGTTCAAGTGTTTGTGAAAGAAGTGTTACTCAAAAAGATACTATCTCCAAAAAAACTGTTGAAATCATCCTAAGCTAACGATCTGAAATCCAATACTACTTAAGGTAATGGAAATTTGTTCTGTATGCGGTGATCACTCTACAGGAAGACATTACGGCGCGAACACATGCGAGGGATGTAAGCTTTTCTTCAAGAGAACCATCAAGAAACGTTTGTACTACTCGTGCAGACTAGCGGGCTGTTGTCCGGTTAGTAAACGCTATAGAAATAGCTGTCAATACTGCAGGATGAGGAAGTGTCTAGCTGTCGGCATGAAGCGAGAAGGTAGGCAAAATGGCATCACTTTTCATAGTTTACTTGTGGCGACCTTCGTAGTCGTAATCTTTCATAACACAATGTGGAATGTCGTTAGAGCACTTATTTTCACAACGCAATATCAAGTTGTTTTCTTTCTAAACACAAGGTTGAATAAATGTGAACGTGAAAGACAATTGAGTGTTATTCCTGGCGGGTATAAAAGGGTTTTTCTGTATGTAAAATGTAGTGATGTAAAAAGTCATCTTTGTTATCAAGTACAGCGAATTAAACTTGCTTGTTAACACATTATGCTACAATTAAAATGTGTTTCTTTCTGTTAACTGTATTATGTATTCAGTGTTTGATTAGTGAACGATACATTTATATCATTTCATTTTTCTTAGCCGTTCAACAAACAAGACTCCAAGACTACGAAAAACAGAGAAAGCGTCAAAAAAGACAACACCAAAAAGCAGAAATCAGAAAAGAAACTGATTTCGCTTCTCTGTCTGATTTCGTCGTTCATTTGCAAGCAGTAGAGCCATATCAATGTGGCACGGACAAAGACATTGCCTCAACTTCCTCGTTGAAAATGGACAGCAACACAAACTTAAGTAACGGAGAACGGACTCGCGAAATGGCAGCTCGGCTGTTGTTTATGACAGTTCACTGGGCAAAAAAAGTCAGACATTTCTCGGAGCTTTCTCATTTGGACCAAGTCACTCTGCTCAGAGAGAACTGGTGCAAAGTTTTTATTATTAATCTGGCACAATGGGCAATGCCTCAATTCGAAATAGGTCCTTTAGTCGACGAAGCGATTGAAAAAACACCCACCCAGCATTTGGATAAAGTACTAAAAAACATGGGCAAGCTCAACGAGGTTTTGTACAAACTGGTACAATTACAGCTAGACCGAGCTGAGTTTTCGCTTCTCAAAGCGCTGGCTTTATTTAATCCAGGTTAGTATATTTCTTCTCATTTCTAAAGTACATGATTCGAAAATGCAAATCTCTAAGAGTTAAGAAAACGTCAATTAGAATTGAATGGTTCTAGTAATAGATTGTTGTTCACTAAGCCGGTTTGATATTATCAAGGCCGTTTCGTCAAAGTCCTTCCGCTTGGTTAACGAAGATCATGGCATTGCACTTGTACTAAGATGAGTTATATGTTTCTCAGCGGTGCCTTAATGGCGAGGAAATTAAAACAATCCCACTATACATAAACATAGAGATAGTTTGACACACCGGTGGATATTTTCCCAGATAAATCAAAACAATATTTCATCAACAACAGTAAATGATCGATAAAACATGAAAGCGAACTGTGTTAGCCGCAGTGTCATGTCCTTGGCGGCCGCTTTTCCATTACTTATTCACAAAGAAGAAGAACAAATTTGCAAAAACACCAATAAAATAGAAAAAAATAAACGAAACGCATTGCCTTCGTCAAAATTAAAACAGCCTTGCTTTCTAAAGTGCAAAAAAAAAATAGTTTTAGCTAAAGATCGATATTTCGACATTTTACTCAGCGCTTAACAATGAAAAATTTCATGTAGATCAAAGCCATTTTTTAAGTTGTTTTTTTTTTTTCAAATACTTAGTCAATATAGATGATCTTGTTATTAGGGTCAAAACACAACCGTGCATTATTGCCTTCATATCAATGACTTTTGATAAACAATTACATTAAAAAAAATTGACATTCTACTATTATCTCAATATTAATGATATTTTCTAAATGACTTTTAAATTCTAGATTCTAATGAAATGTGTTCTTTTTTTTCTAGAGAATAATCTAGAATCAAATGTTATGGGAAAATGTCGGGTTATCATTGCGTCAAAATTCTGTGTCATTATTTACCACTTATTGCATTAGCATTAATAGTTTTAAAGGAAAAAACAATTAATTTCTGTGTTAACCTCACAGGGCCAAAGTTTGACACTTTGCCATCCGTTGTTGCGTTTCATCTCTAGTGAGGTAGATTTTGAACATGACACATTTGAATCGATTGCAACACTGTATTCCGGTTACATTAACTTTGTGAGTTAGTTTTTCATATTTCGCTACAAGTTAAGCTAATAAGGCAAAAGTGGCAGGTGTCACAACGCTTGAAAAATGAGCTTAAAAACTGATGAAATTTTTAATTGCAACTGAAAACATTATTTTTTTGTTTCTCATTTGTGCTTTGTCATGTTGCCGAGCTAAGCATTCTACGTAATATCAACTAGCTTTTTTAATATTTTGTTACAACAACATATCGAATTGTTTAGGTTGTTGATTCGCTATTTTACAGGATGTTAAGCATAGAGCCAATCAATTTAGACCAGCTCTTGTAACCAGCTAGAATACCATCAACATCTGCTACAACACTATGCAATTTGATGCGGTCTGATGTACAATGTTTACATCCATTTGAAAAAGGTTGTTAACATATAGACAGGAATAACATAAGAAGGAATCACCATACTGACGTAAAATATCGATGTTTTTTTTACCAAAATATATGAAAAACAAAAGAAAACAAAAGAAAAGACTGTGGCCAATAATCGCCACGATTAACGATTACTTGATTGTTCGTTTTTTTAATTATACCCATCAGGCCTTTCGATCTGCCTCGGAACGACCGATGTATCGACAATCATTTTTAAAATAGTTGTTCATCCATTACAAATTGTACGATTTGTAGTGGCATACGACTTGTAAACGCAACTGAATCGTCTAAAAACATCAAAGTAGAAAATGTAATTATCAGTTAAGGTGCGCGTGTCGATGTGAAAATTAAAACCTGTATGCTTGGGGAAAAACACGGTAGTTTCCCGACAGTCTGTTCAGTCTCACATCGAAAATGATTGAGGATCGTTGATAGAATTTTTTTTTCGTAATTTTTGTTCATTGCGCATGCTCCATGCAGGTGGTATATATTATCTGAGATATTGATGGAAACTAGCGAGTAAACTAGTATATATATCCGGCTGTGTCGGTGTTTAATGTAAACGAAAGGTATAATAGAATGAAATTTGTAAAACCATAAAATATGTTGACTTAACTTTACTGACGAAGGGCTAAAGCTCGAAACGTCAGTAAAGTTAAGTCAACATCTCTTACGGTGTTACAAATTTCATTCTATTACCTATCTGAGATATTGATCAGTCAATGTTGTTTGATTTCAGATACGGATCTTATAGCTGATACAGTCCAGATACAAGCCATACAAAACAAGACACAAAACGCATTAGAGGAATACATACGAATGTACCAGCCACTGCCAAACAGGTTTGGCCAGACACTATTGAGACTGGTAGCTCTAGGGTCGGTGGAAAGCAGAATTATTGAACATGTATTTTTTGAAGAACTGCTCGGAGGCGCGTCCATAGATACGATCGTCGATGGACTGTTACGAGCCAAAGATATACACGGACATACTAGTTGTCTAGACGACAAAAATATATAGAGGACAATGAATCGGCAAAAAGACAGTTTGGTTATAATGTGTACATAATCTGCAAATAGCTTGATGGAGGGATGCTTTACAGTGACTTAGTATACACCCTTTCCGAGAAAGTTTGTCACCCGTCGAAAAGCAAACAAGCTAGTGGCGCAAAGGATCATGGATCAATTCAGAAACTAAATGTGTATTTGAAACGCCTTTCTTGTTGTTTGATAAGTCAAAACGGTCATTTCTCAATAACATATTGACAAGTGTAGCAATGTGGCCATGAAATCTCTGTGTCCTAATAAAATTTACATGGGTTAACCATATTCCCCTGTGCTTCTAGTTTGTAGGCTTTTCACTTCACGGGTGACAACGTTTCTCGGAAAGGGTGTATATAATTAATGTCATTCACCGAATTGACAAATAAGATAGAGGAAAGGATAAAATAGACCCTTTCCTCTCCTTTCCGAGAAACTTTGTCACCCATGAAATAATAAGCCTACAAGCTAGTAGTGCAGGTGACTATGGGTAACCTATGTATATACTTTACTAGAACGCAGAGATTTCATGGCCACATTGCTATATATATACTTGGCAATATGTTACTGATTGTGAAATGACCGTTTAGATTTATCAAACAACAAGAAAATATTTCTCAATAAATCAGAATTTTTAATCCCACAATTTACGATCGATTTTCTTAACAAGAAAGGGGTATGTGTAAATTTAGTACATTATGCACATTGAACTGATCCATGATCCCTTGCGCCACTAGTTTATGTGCTTAACACGGGTGACAAACTTTCTCGGAAAGGGTGTATAAAGCTCATATATATATAGTACTGCGAACAACTGAAAAACACCCTGAGATGAAAGGTTCTAGATCTCATGTGTGCGCTTCAAATGAAAATTAGAAATCATAGCTATATATATAAAATGAATAAATATTAACAGTAAAATTATAAGAAATATGTATTTATGTTTCATAAGAACAAAAATGACTGAGATGTTCTGTCTTCTCGAGTCCTTTCACTTGACTTAAAAACATAAATGCTTGCATATTTCTATCAAGTGGCATATTTGCATGTATTTAGTACAAGAGTTGTAGTCAGTTTGAATAGTTTGGCCATTTATTACAGCATTTACCCGCTGTAGATGCCCTTTTAAAACAGGGTTTAAATATTCAAAGATTAAGCTATGCCCGCAAAAAACAACCTCGTCCACACGCTTCGACTGCGTGGGAACGAGGTTGCATAAAAGAAATTCAAACGAATAAGTCTTGTAAAGATTCTAAATTGGTTTAAAAGTGAACTACCTACTTACGCAGCGCATTTCAAATTCAAATTGACTAAAAAGGTGCCTTAAAACATAGTAAAGAGGGAAATGGTTAGGAAGCCCTTTGTTGTATGTTTTTACACTTTTTTTCAAGCGTGACCGTGCATAATCTTTTAATTGTTTTCGCAATTGAGTGAACAGACCAAAAATCATTATTTTGCTGTTGTTTCAAAATACTCAAAGATTTAGAACAAATATTACAATATTCCTTACAATAATCTCACAGAAAAAGTTTATGTTGACTCATTTTGCAATTTTGATTGGCCATGCAGAAAACGTTGTGCACGGTCAAGACCGGTTCTACTTCGCAATGCAAACAAAAGTTTTCCTAACCAGTCCCCTCTATAAACTATGCGTCCATAAAACGTTCAATAATCACATCTAGTACTTTAAGTATTTTTGTATAATACAATACAATACACTTTATCTATAGAGGGTATCACATGACACTACAAAAGGACTGATGGCCCAGTGGCCCTCCTAGTATATAGGGCTTTAAACTATGTATATGGCATAAAAGGATGTAAACCAGTTGTGCGTTGTCACAATACAATTTTATAGAGAGTAAAAATGAAAACTACTTTTCATAGCGTTTTTGTTACATCTACGTGGTTATTTTAGATATCTTTCCCTTCTCACTATTTCCGTCTAAATTTCTTCCAATTTTCAGTCTATTTTGATGTTTAGCGTGTTTCCCCTCCTCCCTGATCCGTCCATCCCCGCCTCTACATTCAAGATATGCGCACAATTGCGTGCTATAATTTTATGTTAAAGTTAGGCTACAAGTACGTTTACACGGTACCGGACAAATTTTTGACCGGTCAAAAAAACATCCGCTTAGGGGTTCCGTTCACACGGGACCGCGCTAAACGTGCAATAATTTGGACGGCTAACCGGTCAAAATGAAAATATTGTAATGATCGGTTCCGTGTGAACAGCATGTCCAGGTCGATCTTATGACCGGTCAAACTTAAATTCGTCCGGTCCCGTGTAAACCTAGCCTCAACCTGCAAAATCTAAAAAGTTGACCGGTACGGTGTAAATGTAGCCTGTATAGTAAGGTAACCGGTACGGTGTAAATGTAGCCTGTATAGTAAGGTAACCGGTACGGTGTAAATGTAGCCTGTATAGTAAGGTAACCGGTACAGTGTAAATGTAGCCTGTATAGTAAGGTAACCGGTACAGTGTAAATGTAGCCTGTATAGTAAGGTAACCGGTACGGTGTAAATGTAGCCTGTATAGTAAGGTAACCGGTACAGTGTAAATGTAGCCTGTATAGTAAGGTAACCGGTACGGTGTAAATGTAGCCTGTATAGTAAGGTAACCGGTACGGTGTAAATGTAGCCTGTATAGTAAGGTAACCGGTACGGTGTAAATGTAGCCTGTATAGTAAGGTAACCGGTACGGTGTAAATGTAGCCTGTATAGTAAGGTAACCGGTACGGTGTAAATGTAGCCTGTATAGTAAGGTAACCGGTACGGTGTAAATGTAGCCTGTATAGTAAGGTAACCGGTACAGTGTAAATGTAGCCTGTATAGTAAGGTAATGAAAGGACATGTTTTGGGTTATACATAACAGTATGTACAAAAATGCGCCGACAAAAGTCAGTGGTCCGGTTCGCTGTGTTCTCTAGCGATGGATAAAACTGACCGAAATCTTCAGCCTCATCGTAATGCTTTGCCGCCATGCAAAACAGCCTTTTTTTTTCTTTTTTCCTTTTTACATTTTGCCCCAATTCACCACGATCAGTCCTCAATCTAGAACCTTCCATTCTCCGATTCTCCGACTGACACCAGGCTATCTTTTCTAATTCCTAGGGCCTGCTCTGAATGTCAATCAGTTTGGGGTCTGGGCACAGAAAAGTACCTGTTATCAGATTGTTCAAAATACTAAAATATTAATAGGTGGATTAATATGCTCACGTGGTGGTTTGTGGGTAGCAAGTACATGTCTTTATTGAGCTATGTTATGTGAGTTATTGTGAGTTGTAACTGCGAACAACTATAACGACCAGCTAGAGCAACTAGATAAGTGAGCTCATTCTCTGTTTTAAGGTAAGAAATTCTTCTTTTTCTGCAGTTTTCTCTCAAGTTAATTACTCTTGTTGCTAATCCAGTGAATAAAAACAACATGAAACAGCATATTCTATTAAAATCAATTGCGAACACTAAATATCACGGCAATTTGTTTCTGATATAATGATATAATATACACATAACGACTCATTCAATCAGTAACAATATTTCAAAAGTTCTGAACAAAACTTGTTTCATGAAGCAATTAGCTTACCGATACTGACTTTTTTGCTCTTGTACAATTGTTACAAGGTGAGGGATGATTGCTGCAGCAAATATTATATATTAGAAAGAGATTATATGAAAGACTAAAAATATGAAGAATACAAAACTATAACAGGCTTTTTGTTTTCTCTGACTAAATTTGATGATATTTAATAACACGTTTCGGCTAAGTTTTTAGCCTTCATCAGTTGAAGCCGAAACGTCTTATTAAATATCATCAAATTTATTCAGAGACAACCTAATTCTTTTGTAAAAATCATGAATCCTGACTACAACAATCATATTTTTAAAGGCTTTTTGTAATTGTCATTATTTTTAGTGTTTTCATTTGTTTTGATGATATTGCATGGATTCATGTACTTGAAGGACACTCAGAAACATTACATCACATTACCATTATCATAATGATTTAGCACTTCATTAAACTGGCACATTTGGCTTATTAACTAAAAGCTCTGAGTCGTTTATAAAAAGGATATATAACTATATTCTGTTATGCTAAAATGCTCGAGATTTTTCTAGTGAAGATATTTCCTCATCATTGTCACAACAACTTTTACCAACCACAACAGCAAGTTTGTGGTCAGCTAGCTTGTCAGTATTTTATTTCATTTTGGCAGCATATCTCTGGTTTACCAGCTCGGTCGGAAGGTTCTATTAAAATTTCGTGCACTGTACAAGATCTGCATGAGTTCTCCATTGGCTCAAATCGATCACGTGGAGTGCTGTTATTCATCGATAACGCACGCTCAGCGAACTCAATTTTAATATTAAAAGAGTTAGAGACTTTTCATTCGTTCTTTATCGGCAAATATAGTCACATGATGACTGTTCAATGGACTCTTTCATTTAAGACCATTTATAACAGTCAGCGCGTGCCTGTATTTGCCGATAAAGAACTCACTTCAGTCTCTAACCCCTAAATGGTCTATTTTTAGTTACTTAAAATATTTAATTCGGAGCTATGGTCTTGTTAATGTTCTACTAGTGCTGTTGTACGTCATTGTACTTGTATCATATTACATAGTGCTGTAGTCATATCTCCCCACGTGCGTGTTCTCTATATCAGTCTTTCTACTTTGATAGCTGTAGTTTTGTATTTACATTTGCATAGTTAGTTCTTGTTTTGTAAAATAAATAACAGCTCAGTAAAGGTACTTCACATTAGATGACAAGTACACCACTGAATAACACTTATATGAAGTAATTACACCCAAGAAAATAATATGGATAATAACATGCATATGATTTAATATACAAAAAATTAAAACAAATCCCATTGATTTCAAAATTCCAAAAATATATACACCTATTTCAAAACTCGTTGTCGCAATCTAAGCTATTCTTCGTTTGCAACCACGTGATAATCGGGACATAATAGACCATAATAAGCCAATTTCTGCCGATCTCAAATTTCACAACCTTATTTCTTAGTCGTATTGAAAAATGACATTCATATTCTTTTAGAGCATTCAAAACTGAGTATATTGACCGATTTTTGAATCTGTAGAGTATTTGGATGCAGAATTATGCGCGATCAAAGTTGCGCGATATTTGGTAAGAATGTATGGAGCGGCCATGCTGGAGGACATCTCATATCCTCCAAGATGGCGGCCAAAACTTCTAAGGTCTGATATGAAGGGAAACTGAAACATTTAAAAAATATTTCGTTAAAATGTACTTGAATTAGATGCTAAAAGTCTTTACGAACCAAATGTTTTGAAAAGGAACAAATTATTCTTGCTTTTTATCGCCCGATTCGGATACGTGACCGGCATTGCGTGACACAATTCTAACTTGAATATCTCGAGAACCAAAAACTTTTATAAACCCAAACTTCAGAAATGTATTTTTAAAACAGTTAACTATAACATATATAGTGCATGTTTTAATACGAGATATAAAAAATATTTCGGTTTGGTGATGACATGTGATGACGTCAGTTGCAAACGAAGAATAGTCCACACTGTGAAGCCTGCAAAGGGTGTCGGTATTTCTTCTTGTGTTATCGATTTATTCACAGCATATTTTGGTTGTACTTGTTTGTGTTATATAACCATAACAAGTTGTTGCAGTGGTAGAGCATGAAACAAATATTTATTTAAAAGACTCGCAATCAAGCACAAATTAATATATATTACTGAAATCCTTTGCAGGCTGTAGCTTTGCTTGAGAGAAAGATTTTTGAAATGGGTGTATAACAAAAATGCTGTAGAAGAGAGGCCAACTTATGTTAGTAGAAAAACTCCCAGATTCAAAAGATTCGTGTGAATTGAATAGAAGTCTTTCGACAACCATTCCAAAAAAATTACCATTCCAAAAACATATCTAATATGTGCATGTAGTTTTCTTGCAACTTCATGTTTGACCATTTCAATAAACTTGATTTGTTTTACTTTTTAGCATTGATAATGGCAACTGACGAGGTTCTTGATGACAAAAGCAAAGAAACACGTTCTGTGGAATGGTATGTAGTTTGCAATTGATCATCATCATCATCATCATTACTATCATCATCATCATCATTACTATCATCATCATCATCATCATCATCATCATTATCATCATCATCATTATCATCATCATCAACACCATCATTACCATCACCATCATTATCACGATCATCATTATCATCATCGCGATCATCATCATTATCATCACTATTATCATCATCATCATCACTATTATCATCATCATCATCATCATCACCATCATTATCAGTTCCCTCCTTGAGGTGTGTAGTAATAAAACGCGTATAATAGTTAAACAAATAGCACAGTAAAAATTAGTAGTTTGTAAAATGCACTAAAAAGAACTGATGCTGATTTTAAATCAAAACACGAAACTGATAACAAAACCATTTTAAAATTATTACTTTTATACAAAGTGTTACTATTATCGTTTAAATAGTTGTTAGCATTATCAAGAGAATATTAGCTCAGTGGTATTATCAAGTACATGTGGCCAAGACATCCTCGGGAACCCAGGGGTATTCTTCTGTCGCTCGTTTCTCTCAAAATTCAGCTCTTTCCTGATTGGTCGACCTTATTAGGTCGACCAATGAAAATCAAGATAACCATTCAAAGAAAGTCGTTAAATAAGTTTGAATTTTGACTTCCGGAACAAGCTCCAACAGACTACGTTCCCAGTGGTATATGTTGTGGAAGCGAGAAACGAGCGACAGAAGAATACCCCTGGGTTCCCGAGGATGTGGCCAAGAGTGCGTTGTACATTCAACATTTAGTTAAACAGAAGAATGGAACTCTTTATGGGACTTTTTAACTATATTTATGTTTGCACTAAATAGAAGGATTTCATGGCAGCCATTTTTGTGGTCAAAACAATGGAGGTTATAGCTCTCAAGGGAACTGAAACTTTTGTCATTCAAAAACTGTCTTTTGTACTTGTTAAAGAAAAGCAATAATTATACTATTTAATATTAGTATATTGTTATAATAATAACGCAGGTGATTGAAATTTGGTCAAAAATTTGTGATAAGCAAACATGGCGGCGAAAACAATTTGAGACATAAAAGTCTTCTTATTTGGTTCAATTCACGTTAGACGAACAATTATTACAGCCGGTTTGTCCGTTCTTTAGTGTTAAAAGGGCTGTATTGATTCAATTTGTTGTTTTTGTAGGTGTACTTTGCCGAGTTCGTTCAATATGTGGTCTCCCTGGACGTTCAACTTTACCATGATGGATACAAACAAACAAGAACCCACGAAACAACAACACGATGAACAAAATGGCAAAGATAAAGTACCTCGAGATAGCGAGTGATTTTGCAATTGAAAATATTGTTATATTTACTGGCTAACGCTAGAAATTAATGGCTGCATTTCAGTTTATAGCAGCCGTTTATTTCATGCACGCTCCACCAAGAATAAAAATAAATTTTCATAAAAAAATCTTTATATACGGCGTGTGCCATTAAAAATCATATTTTCACCGTGAAAATTTCTTCTAATTATAAAATAACGAAAACCCTAGCTGTGTTGCTGATCAGTGACAGAATACGCCATTAAAGTCGACGAAGAGCAAGCTAGGCTTTCAGTCTAACGCTGGAAATATTTTAAAAATTAAATTTGCCATACCAGAAATGTAAACTCAGATATCAAATAAAATACAAAAAAAAACACTCGAGTGTTTTGATGTTGGTTCGTTGTATATATATTATATTGCTACTTACATGCACGATAGAGATTTAACATAACACATTTTAACATGCTAATAAGTAAAATAACATGCTAATGAGCTTCACGCTGGTGATAAAACAATTTATCACAAATTACTTATATAAATAGCACATCTCGGATAAAAATTCAAGAAACAAAGTATCAGAATTGAAGTTTTTATCAATGAATATTTAAAACGATGTTTGTTCATTTATCAGGACAGGGTATAAGAAAAAATATGAGAAAAATATATATTTATTGCAACAAATTTGTGAAAGATTGTATAGTCACCATATGCTCATTAGCATGTTATTTTATTCATTTGCATGTTAAAATGTATTGTGTGAAATCGTTTTTAAATGCTCATTAATTTATAATTAGGAAATTAGGAGTGGAACTAATTGCGCGCGCGTGGACTTGGAATCCCGTCCAGTCTTCATTGTCGAACTTTAACTTAATAGATTTGCACTGTCGTGTGAACAGCAATTGATAATACCTAATAAGGTTCTGATTTATTTTGGAGTGTTGGTTTTAATCATGAAAAGTGCTGTAAACAGTGGATATAGCCAAGGTCGTCTTAGATGTCAACTGGCTTGAACTATTAGATGACATCATTCAAATTTGTGGTGTCATTTGATTGGATCATATGGAATTTAATGTTGGAAACTTAATCACTGGATGGCTGGACTGAGGAAGCGTTCCTGTTCTTATTAATTTGAAATAAACAAAAGTCCAGTCATGGTTAGTGGGGGTTTGTCTTGTTTACAATTCGATACTTGCAATGAATGCACAAAACAAGCGTCTAATATGCGAGTACCTCTCACCTAAGTACAATAAGCCTAGCCCCTGTTGAACGCCATTAAGAAAGAAAAACAATGCTTCACGGATTGCCGATCGCAGTAATAGGATACTCCAATGGGTTCTCATTCAAAGGTTTTACAATAGTGGTAGGGGTGCAGGCCCAAAGACGGGGACGGGCATCAAAGCCCGGCCACCGTACCTGTTTTTTTCAAGTAACGTAAATGAAATTCAATTTGAAAGAGATTCCAGGCTTAAATTACAGTGTTTATAGTTCCAAATTAGAAGACGAACCTTCCCGTTTAGAATCCAAACTACGAGCCCGAGGTGAATGCTAGTTCTATCCCAACCTTACCCAAGCAATTTGGCTGGTACCCATTAATTGTCCTTGGTGAGAAGAGACAATGTGGCGAGCACCTAGCTAAAGGATAATGCAGATCAAGAATAAAACCCAGGCATATCGAGAATCCATTGAGTGTTCAATTATCAGGTCTAAGACACTAGAAGTGTTACTTTAATAGTCTATATTACATTAAATACAAAACAGGTCAGAGCAAAAACACTAAATCCATGATATATATACTGATTGCTATTGTGTAATAGTTCTAATTTAGTGACTATTATTAATCACTATCAAAGACAAGATGTAATGAGGTATTGTTTCCTTTTGTATTTGATGTTTCTGGTTGAGTGATAGTCACTAAATAGAAACTATTATTTGGTGACTTTAGTAACTATTTTGATATTTGGATTTCATGGTTTAATTGTTTTGACTCACAGTCACAGTCACCAAAGCGTCAGTATCTTGTACTCATTAGTACTAAAGACAATAGAAAACTAGTGATTTTTCTTCGTCTGTGAAAGAATAGTCAACGTAATACATAGTAGTACACACTTATCCCAGTTTTCTTTTGTTATATTTCGACTATTACGTACTCACTAACCAGTCTACTTCGTTGCACGGACGAAGGAAAATCACTAATGTTTTCACACGCTGTAAGTGTTTGTATACACCCTTTCCGAGAAAGTTTGTCACCCGTCGAAAGCAAAGAAGCTAGTGGCGCAAAGGATCATGGATCAATTCAGAAACTAAATGGGCATTCGGAACACCTTTCTTGTTGTTCGATAAGTCATAACGGCCATTTCTCAATAACAGATTGACAAGTCTAGCAATGTGGCATTGAAATCCGTGTGTCCTAATAAAATTTACATAGGTTACCCATACTCCCCTGCGCTACTAGTTTGTAGGCTTTTCACTTCACGGGTGACAAAGTTTCTCGGAAAGGGTGTATGTTACAAGGCTTATGATGTACTATTGTTTTTCTTCTTCAAGGTAAGTGTTGGTATATGTTACAAGGCTTATGATGTACTATTGTTTTTCTTCAAGGTAAGTGTTTGTATATGTTACAAGGCTTATGATGTACTGTTGTTTTTCTTCTTCAAGGTGTTTGTATATGTTACAAGGCTTATGATGTACTATTGTTTTTCTTCAAGGTAAGTGTTGGTATATGTTACAAGGCTTATGATGTACTATTGTTTTACTTCAAGGTAAGTGTTTGTATATGTTACAAGGCTTATGATGTACTATTGTTTTTCTTCTTCAAGGTAAATTTGCTCTTTTGAAGAGAAGTTAGATATATTTTGGTCTTGGTGTTGTCTGTTTTCTTGATCACGATCTACGAGACAACACAGACATGTCAGTATAGGGGCGGATCCAGAATTCAGTGGGTGTCTCAATTGCAAAAGAAGGGCTCTTAAGGAACGTTAGCAGGGCTCGAAATAGGAAAAAAATTTGGCCTGCCACTTCCAGATAAAGGAACATTAAAAGATTATTTCCAATAAATTTTGACTGCAATTTTGAATTCCATTTGGCAGTTCATAATGATTTTTGCATGCCAAACCTTAAATTTGGCCTATTTTGGCTATTTCGAACTCTGGTTAGGTGTTAGGGTACCCTGGGTTCCAGAGGCTCTAGAGGGGATTGGGGAGAGAGAGCGGCGGGGAGTAAAATAGGGGTATAAATTGTGGCGCTAGGAGGTGTCCTGTGCCACTAGGGACAACCCATCCTTTCCTAGTTTTAATCTCATTTAGTCGGTTTATTAGTTAATAAAACACATACTCTAATAGAAAATTTCATAGTTTTCGTAATTTCGCCTAGCGTGAAATAGAAATTGACTAATACAGCCTGTGGAATTTTGAAGTGTTTCAATATCTTCACATCTTAGTAGATGATAAATTAATTATCCATATTAAGAAACGTCGACCTACCTCATTCTGGCCTATAGAATACAGTATTCCACTAGAATCAAATAAAAACGAGATGGATTAATAAGAGAACAATGGTACATGACAATACTAATGACAATGATAATGATAACGGTTGGTTACATGGTAATAATAATGGTGATGATGATGACGATTGGTTATGATAGTAATAATAATGATAACGGTTGGTTACATGGTAATGATAATGATATAGTTGGTTACATGGTAATGATGATGATAATGATGATGATAACGGTTGGTTACGATAGTAATGATAATGATGATGATAACATTTGGTAATGATAAATGTCAATACCTGTATTTAGCACCTTCTCTGTTTTCTACAATAATACTGATTCCCTTGTGAAACCTAAAACATGCAATAATAAAACAATGCTTCAAATCTAACATGTAATAATAAAAACATGCCTCAAATCTAACATGTAATAATAAAAACAATGCTTCAAATCTAACGCTCAATACATTATAATTATAAACACAACACAGGAAGCTAAATGATCTCAATCGTATAGTTAGATTGTTGTACTAACCATTTCTTTTCATAATATAGTTTTCCATCATCTAATCTTGTGTCTGCATGTATGTCTGAATGATTGCTGTTACCTGAAATACACACGCAATTAAAACAATAAAAACAACTGGAGCTTTGTTAGGTAGTGTTTACAAGTGTTGGTATTGTGATGCTAATTTACCAACCATTTTCACATTGGATTTGTTAATTTTCTTTGTTTTTAAGAACAATGGTTGGTTGACAAAACCATAACAAACTACGTCACTGTACTAATTAACGATCCTCGTAAGAACGATAGCAGGAACGGCAAAGAATGTGCAAAGGTGATAATTGTAGTATTGTTTAAACTGGTTGTCTGATTGCTGAAACATGAAAAATTGCCATAACTTTGTGGATAACCAAATCAAGTTATTTCTTATTTATGCAATAATTTCCTTATACAAATAGTTCTACTAAGGTTAAATTATAGAGAAATTCTATGTGGGGAACACTGCAAATTGTCTACCTTTCCTTTCTTTTGTCTCTGACTCCTCTGATTGGTTTATAACTTTTAACTCTATATAGAACTTTGCAGAAACGCGTAAACACAAATTGTTCTTCCAAAACTTACTGTGTATATGTCAATACATCCCATTAGAAAAAATCTCAAAATTTGGATGTGGGGAGAGTGAAATGCCGCATAACAAAAGGAAGTGCTATCGTTTTTATAAGGATCATTACTTAAGAATGTTTTAATAATTACTATTAGATATCATCCATTCTGATCGGTTGAGGCGCATGTTTTATAAAGCATGTGTGTTTCCATGTTGATCAAATATGTCAATTTGTATTTTACACACTTTCTGAAAAACTTTGCCATCGTGAAGTGAAACACAGCACAAGTGACTATGGGTAACCTTGTATACTTTATGAGAACAAAGGGATTTCACGTCCACGTTATCTTAACACTTCTTTTGTGTTTGACCAATTTCTTGTATGTAATATACATGTACAATGTAGCTGCACACATCAAGAGTCGTTTCTATTTCTTTCTTATCAACATTACCTCCTTTCACTCGACAACTGCCTTTACCCTGGGAGAGAGCTGGGGAACTTGTTGACTGTCAGAACAAAGAAAAACAATAAGGACATTGCAAAACACACTGACAACACACACAGCCCTATAATAATAATAATGGAAGACACTTATATAGCGCACTATACGTAGTCTCAGTGCACTTTACAGACACTTATATTCAGTGGAGGACTTTACGGGCTGCATATTAAGGATGGTGATTATACTTAGAGCAAACACAATTTTCCTTTTCACAGTCCCGTTCAGTGACCGTGGATGATAGTCGTTGGCAGAACTTAACCCACCCAGGCCGCGTCTCGTTTGTGCATTGGCGTATTCAGCAACAGAAAGATGAGGTTTAACAAAACCAATGTTGTACTGTTTATAAAGTAACATAGAACACACTAAAATAGCAGGATTTATAAAAGTTCTTACTTCTCGTGAAGGAATAAATTTGTTCAAGGCTCGTAGATCTTCCAATATGTCATCTTCATCTAGAAGATAGTTGATCTGAGGTACAACACAGTCAAGAACAAAAACACTATATGGAAAATGATTAAACGACTGTTACCCTGGTTGGCAGAGATTTCCTTTTTCCCTCAAAAAGAGAAAGAAAAAAACCTCTGCATTGAACTGCCTATCCAGAACTTTTGACAGATAAATTAACTTCAAACCTGTTTTAAACCTGTTATAACCAGTTTGCATTACAACACATGTAATTTAATTAATTATGACATACTTTTGCACATGTTCAATTTCTAGCCGGTCCGCACAGACATGATGTGGATTGAATGTGTCAATGGATCTAAATAGTGGATCGAAATGACCTGGATCAAAATGACTTTGGATCGAAAATGCTGGTTACCAAACAACTCTGTGCAGATGCAGGTGATATGTTGTTAAATGGAAAAATGGTTCATTTAGTTTATTCATTTTATCTATTTTTTCATTCTAATTTAGTGAATAATCAGTAGTTTTCATTATATCAATGACAAGGATATGAGATGTTTTTCTGCGTTTCTCTGGTGCCGGCAAAGGATCATTGGGTCGTCTTCTTAGTTTTCTTGTTACTGCTGGTTTGATCTCAACAGAGTCTGCAACAAACAAAAATAATTTAAAATAATATAATGATTTTAACAGGGTTCGTGCTGATGTCAGTAAACAAAATCTAAGGAGTTTTCAAGGAGTTTTCAAGGACCAAAAAGTAATTTTTAAGCACTTTTTGCGACAATTTTAATATATAAATGATATTCCTGTCATTGTTAACGTCGCACAGAATGAACAGATTTTATCAAAATTTACCGTACTTTAGCTAGAATTAAGGAGTTTTTAAGGAGTTTTTGCTGATTTTCTAAAATTGAAGGGATTTTCAAGTGCCCTTAAAAAAGTAAATCAATTCTAAGGAGTTTTCAAGGAGTTTAAGGAGTAGCACGAACCCTGTTTTAATGTTAAGTACATTTTGAGGGTGGAGCTTACATCAAATTACCCAATGATTTAACATACAAGCTCTGCCTCCAAACTGATTGTCGGATCAGACAAACTTAAAATCAAATGAAATTTGCTAGTCGCAATGCAACAATTATCACTGTAATATATAGTGATTGTGTTACATAGCATTGGACATTAGTCCAGTCCATATTAACCCCTTCGGGCCTGCTTATTTTTCTTTGCATTTCTTTTAATCTGTTGTTACAGCCGTTCTCAGTCACACATGCCAGTTCACTATAAAACATTTTATTGGACGTCAATCAAATTGTACGTTGCCGAACAGCGATAAATTAGCATTACAAATAATTTGTTTAAATTAGATCTTATTTGATAGAATTGAATCTTCTATTTGTCTTTTTATCAAACCTTTTCGTCCTAGAATACTCGGATATCAATATTGGAGAAATTTAAAATCAATTTAAACCATTTTACTGGCAGAAACTCTACTTACGAGTCTATTATCGCTGATCTGCAACAGACATTTTCAGGTACGTGTTGCCTTGGAAATACATTGATTGACGTCCACCAAAATCAAGTTTAGACGTCAATGTTTTATAATGAACATGCATGTGTGACTGAGAACGGCTGTAAACCCAATAGAGGTGTTTGAATAAATAATAACAGTAACTATGGTTACCTCCAGTTAGCTCCATGGAAACCCTCTCAGATTCTATAGTTCTTTTCTTTTCTTGTAATTCTAACAACAGAGTGTCCTTCAGGTCAACTTTCTTTACTTCATATTCATCTTGGATTGCTCTCTTTTCTTGGATATGTTCTTTTTCAATTAGTTCAAACTGTAAAACAAGGATGGCAAACATTAAATAGATAGAAGATTTACATTTAATAAATATATATATGCAACCAGGTGATCTTGCTTCGAAGCACGCAAAGGATTGTTTTTAAAACAAATAGTTCCAAAATGGCGCCTCGAGACAAAAACAATTTCAGTTCCTTTTAGGCATTTGCATTTTGTTTCTTTTTTATCCCTGATAGAGCAGATATGATCTTTTATTGTCCAAGTAACATAGATCTATTTAATGTAAAGTTATTTTAAGGATGTATTTGTGGAGGGTTAAAATGAGAAAGTATCTCTCTCGAACGACGCCATCTTGGAACTGTTGGTGATGCAACAGAAATGCTTCTGATTGGCTTATACTAACCAGATTGCAAGCAAAATCACCTGGAGGTGATAATAGAAAATTACAAGCACTGATTGATTTGAGGACGATCAGAGTTATATAATATAAGTCAAGTCAAATTAAACCAACTAGAACATGAGACATTGTATTACCTCATAGTTCTTGCAAATCTCTGCCAAACAGAAAACAACAACATTAACACAAGATTTATAAGTAATATTGTTGACATAACTATAAACTAAATATTAAGGCAGTACTCTAGAGTCCTGAATAATAGTATAGACAAAATAATAGTATAGAGTAGAAATATCCTTGTTAAACAATAAAAGTATAGAGCGGAATAATAGTATAGAGTGGAAATATCCAAGATAACCAATAAAAGTATAGAGCGGAATAGTAGTATAGAGTGACCCACCCAAATAAGTTTCGTACAGAGTGGAAATGCCTTAAATTAATAATCGTACAGGCCCCAATAAGGCTGTATAGAGTGGAAAATTTATTAAAAAATAAATATATATATATATATATACTGTTATTCAGGACTTCAAAGTAATAATAACATTAGTGAATTAACTAGAAGTATAGGCTGTATAAATGATAGGTAATATAATGAAATTTGTAACCTCCGTCGGAGTAAAAGCTAAAGCTCAAAACGTCAGCAAAGTTAAATCAACATTTTTTACGGTGTTACAAATCTCATTATATTACCTATCAATTGAAAATGAAATAATTTTGATTTACCAGTACATGCAATGATAGCGATGATACAAACAACGATGAACAGGTCATAAGTATGACGACAATGATTATATAATAATTAACATTGCTATCATTTGTCTAACTACCTGTGATGATCAATCTTTCATCTCTGATCTTTTCAAGTTCTTTGAGTCGTTTTAAGTATTCATCATGCTTTCCTAAAACAATATAACTTGGAATTAACGTTTACTTAGATTGTATTATTAATTTTTACAATTTATTTGTAATGAGCTAATTTATCGCCATTCGCAATGGACTATTTTGGCTGAGTTTCCTTGGAAATATCGTTGATTGACGTCCACGAAGATCAAGTCTAGACAGCAATGTTTTATAGTGAACTGGCACATGTGACTGAGAACGGCTGTAAATAGGTGCTTCTATAAGTAAACCAACGTGTTCTTACCTATATTTAGCATCTGTAACTGTTGTTTAAAGTCTCGTAGTTTTTCTTGGTACATTCTATGATAAAATAACAAGCATTAGTTAAAAAACTGGTGGCACAACATGTAGTGGTAAGCAATTTTGTGAGCTATTTTATTGTGTGGCATGGGTGGTTGAGCAGTTAACTCTCTAACTGCACTGGGGCCGGTTATACAAAGCCTGAATAGCGCTATCCACCGGATAAGTCCTTATCCAGCAGATAAAATCTATAAAAAACTTATGCAGTGGATAACTTTTATCCGTGGATAACTTTATCCACCTTTGTACAACTGGCCCCTTTGGCTTAGGTTCAAGTCCTGGCTTTGGCATAGTGTAAACTGTACGTGAGTTGAGTTATTTTGTTGTATTGCTTTCTCCTTTGCTTAGAGGGTATTAGGTTTTACAGTTTTTGCTCCCTCATCAAAAATCAACAAATCAATCCTATGCTGGAGACTTCATCATCACCATCTTGGGCTGTGGGGATACCATGCCCCAGGTACAAAGTGTATAAAATAAATAAATTGTAAAATCAGAATGTAAAGATAAGCATTCATGTACAAGGACGATGCCTAGTACTAGTACTGTCAGAGTAAGGAATTGAATGTGTTATTATCTATATCATTAATAACTAGACTTAGCTTACTGTTCTTTCATTTCTGTAAATTCTTCTTCAAGTTTAGCCATGTCAGTCTCACTTGCATCTTCAGTATCTAGAGAAAACAATCACCATCATACTATAAAAAGATCACTATAGTGCAGGTTAAATGTTTGTTGAAAAATTGGCCATACCAACAATTTTGAGGAAAATGATTGGCCAGAAGCGATCACATGGTACAAAAATAAGGATTTTAAATGAGCATTTTACCACTCTAGTGATTTTAAAAGCAAGTCAATGATAGAATTGGATGTACTGTAATTTGTCTTATTTATAATTATAATTGTAAATCAACCTTAAAAATTATTGTAAATTAGCCTTGAAGAAAAACATTTTAGCCTGTTTAGCAATATCTATTTCAGGGGGAGGGAATAAAGTTGTTTTGGAATAACTCTACTTCTGTTATGGCCATGAAACCTCAGATAAAACACTTGCAAACAAACCCTGACAGGCTTTTGAAAACCTGCATTCTACCACAAACATGCTTGCTTATTGGTGAACCTTCGTACCGACTGAAGCATTGATAGCTAACGTTAACAGAAAGCATCAATCACTGGCACATTAAAAGAAATGTACATGAGCAGAAATGTACGTCCACTTTTTGCACGTCTTGATTTTCACATGGACATAACAGAAACAGCCATCCCAAAATAAATTTACTACCTTCCTTCTTAATGAAAGGCTTGCTATGCAGAGAAACAACGGCATTTGGGTATGTCTATAAAATTGTTTATGAGTACACTTCTACCCCTCCCCTCCCCCTTCAGTAACTTAATTACCATGATAGTACCTAAAGATTTTCTGATCAATGATTATTATTCAAATGCAATTTAAACCAACTAATTCAAAAATAAGAGATAACAATTATCTCAAATCTTAAGAAAAAAGAATATTTTAAGACTAACGGTATTTACGAGTCACGCAGGAACAATAGTAATATGTGCTATATTGTAGGATTAAAATGCTACTTTTAGCCCACTTTACATTTAAAACAGCGGGTAAGAAGAGTTACTTAAACAGTACTTCAGCAGTTTTCAGCCAAGTAACGGATTTCTATTCGATAAAAAAGCTATTATCTACTTGAAAAAATTGATAACAAATTCGTAAACATGAACATGACGAGCGTTAAAGTTGCTACAATCAACCAATATTAGCATTTGAAAACAAACCAAATCGACTTACCCTCGTCTGATTCATTATGCCGCAGAAATTCCCGCATATCTTCATCATCGTCAAATAAATCTGACCGATTATCTTCAAAACTTGGTTCTCTCGGGTAAACGACCGCCATCTTGACTTGCTCTGATGAACGTAGTGCGCTTGCGTCGTCTTGACTGACGCTGTGCGATGAGGAGTCACTTCGCGGGCTCGTACCGCCTGTTGACTGAAAAAAATAAAAAGATAAAAAATGAGAATAAAATTGTGAATGCAACAGAACACTGTTTTCTTGACAGTTAATGTAAATTGGAAATATCAATATAAATATTTTGCCCTTTGAATTTAATGTATTTTTTATTATATTTATTATTTTTTATTTTAAACCCTTTTTTATTTTAATCGATCAAAGAAAACTGAATAAAATCACTTTAAAGTTATTGAAATTTTTACAGTATGAGTTTGCTAGTTCCCACCAATTTCAAACAAAAGGAGAAAATATAATAAATCAAAAAAGTGAGAGAGAGGTAGAGTGTCTGAACTGGCTCAGAATGGTGTTGGATATACATAGCCAAAAAACAGTTGCATATGAAATATAATTTACAAATTTCAGTAAAGAAATAATAGGTAAAACAACTCTATATACATATAGCTAGCGTTGTCTAGAACCATTTAAGGATCAAACACATTTGTTTATATGCCAGATTTGCAGATCAGTAATCTTGTCAGACGGTGGAGTCCGAGTCAGACAAAATGTATTTTCTATTAAAATTTAACTCTTTCTTTTTCAAAAGAATATTATTTTATCAATGAAGTAAGCCTAGAGTTAATCTATACAAAGCATTTGAAACAGCAATAAAAGTACTAGTATCTCGAAAGTTGAATGGTTTCAGGTCCACAAACGAAAGAACGACTAGAAACACCAAGCAAAAACCTTACAGCCTTCGACAACTTGTTTTCAAAAACATTTGCTCGTTCGAAAAATAGCGAAATCTTCTATTAAGAATACATGTCGAGTTATAATATTTTATAGTTTACAAACCTTTTTCTTTTTTCTGTCGATAGCAGAGGATTTTCCATTCGTAAGAGGAATAGTTTTCTTGCGTAAATTCTTCTGAGCCTTCGACCTGGCCGTTGAATGGTTGCCTTTGTATTTTGGCATGACAATTCAAAATTCAGTGGTTGGAATTATTAACAAAATCAACGCTGGTCTCGAAAGTGGACTATTTTAAAACCGATTTAATACAAGAGAGCCTTGGAAAAATCCCTTTGCGAAGGCTATTTTTCAGACAGTCAGAATTTTCGCCAGCCATTTCCTGTACAGTATTTTTAGCTCATTGGCATTTGATTGGTTTCTCGATACAACGTTGACCAATCAGCGTACAGCAGTTTAGAAGGAACTTCCGGTTGCTTTGTAGCCGCGTGATTTGGAGTCACTTGACCAAGGAACCATCAAATCGTGGAAAATGGTGAGTTTTACCATCGGAAAATAACTTATAATGCTTATATTTATACGAATTAGCTACAAGCAGCTTACTTCTTGCTATATACTATACTTCCTTAGCCGATTTAGCATGCATTTGACGCAATATTGGGCGAAAATAACTTGTAAATGTTGCTTCATTGCATCGGAGACGATGGACATCTCAAATGTCCTAGTCACAACCTTGCACTTATTTTCGATTTGTATTTGCCCATATTGATTATCTTTAATAACACGAAAACCTGCTTTACTTAAAATATCACCTTTTCCCGTCAAATCTGACTAAATCTATTTCTGTTTAGCTTGACCATCATTTATTATGCCCAATGTTTTTCTCTTATTTCAATTATTTACTAGTTTCCAAGTATTTTAAATGTCATATTTGTATTTAGCTTGTTCTAGTATTAGGAGATCTACACATCCCACATCGGCAGCACAGTCTGCCAGAAAAGTTTAAAAAACTACTGGTGAGTACCTGTTTATAGTGAATAGTTGTACAGTTACTATATATGTACATAAAATAGATAGCCCCACCCCCTGTCATTCCTGCAGTTCATGTGGTGTTTATAAACTATTGTTGTAGAGTATTGTGTATTATCCAACTAGTCACAATTAAAACTATCGCAGGTGTAGGAATGCATTGAGTAAAAATATCCAGCGGTATTTTCAATCTATGACAAGCCTTTCAAGTAAAAAGATATCTTGCTAAATATAAAAGAACAAAAACTATTTTTTGATGGTTGGATAGTAAATTCTAGAATAAATTCTTTCTTAGACAATTTGATGTGTAATATGTCTAAATACAGTACTGTACCACTCGTAAAATATCTGGCCAGTTCAAGTTTATCATTTTAAATATTATTGGCAATATTGGTGAGGTGGAGACTAATTACAGCCAAATGTTCCATGGTCTAAACTGCCTAAGAAACCTCATTCACAAAAATGTGATAGCATATAAACAATTTTGAGCTCTTAGAACTGGCACAGGCTATAAGTGCTTTATAAATATATGTTGTTATTGATGATGATAATGGTAATAGACCTCTTTACCTTCCTTGTTTGTTTACCCATTTCAGATCATGTGATGCTACCCTTGGGAGTTGATTCTTTCACATGCAAGTGTTATAACACGTTCATCATAAAAGAGTAATTCTCAAGAGAATGCCTCATGGTCTGAAATGGGCAATTTGTATTCGGAGGTAAAGAGGTCTATTGCAATCACCTCTGACATCAATCTTGTTGTGTTTTAGGTCCCAGGGAAGATTCAACATATTCTTTGTACTGGTAATCTCTGTACAAAAGATTCATATGATTACCTCAAGACATTGGCTAGCGATGTACATATAGTGAGAGGAGACTTTGATGATGTAAGTCACAATGACCAATCAAATTACACCACAAACTTGTACCAGAGTGCTTTGCATTCTTTCTTTGTTGAAATAATTAGTGTCAATTGTTCTACTATTCTCAAGAGGGAATAAACATATGACTAAGGAAATCATAATGCATTCTGGTAGTGGTGAAGGTATCTTTTCATGTATTAATTCCTCAAAATGTGACTTGTTTTTATGTAGAACCTCACATACCCAGAGCAGAAAGTTGTTTCAGTTGGTCAGTTCAGGATTGGTCTTTGTCATGGACACCAAATAGTTCCTTGGGGGGATCCAGAGAGTCTTGCAATGGTAACCTTACTGTTGTTGTTTTTTCATGTTCATTTGTATATCATGATATTTCTCACATATACTCTGAAGATTATTTCAATCCATTTATAATCACATGCTAAATAGTCCTTTTCACAGTTTCACAGCCTCAGTGACCACAAATAGTCGAGGTTTGCGTTGCTGTACATAATAAATTACAGTTTTGCTATGCGCATCAACTCGAACCTGATCGACTTGAAACTATTATTTGTGGTCACTGAACGGAACTGGGAAAAGTACTATTAGTTGAGAAACATTTTGTGACAATTTTAGAACAAAAAATAAACTTTTTACACACTTCCTTTAGTTAGTAATGTTGAGATTTCCACCTGAAATGCCTGTGATGGCCAACCAATATTGATTTTAAATAGAGGCCTGTTTACTTGGTGTTGAAGTTTGGTCTTGTTTGGAACATGATTGTAGCTATTCTTGAATATAAACATTGACAGTTTTTGTGAAGACTATACTCACCAAGACTATCACTATTTATCCTGCCATTAAATTAATGCATTGTTTACACTTTAATTACAGTTACAGCGACAGCTAGATGTTGATATACTTATTTTTGGCCACACCCATAAATTTGAGGCTTACGAACATGAAGGTAAATTCTACATTAACCCTGGTAGTGCAACTGGAGCCTACACTCCATTGGAAAGGTAAGAAAGATGTTTTATCATTAAAACAGGTTCCCATTTAAATCTGTACTTTCCCATTTAAATCTGTACTTATGCAAATTGTGTTGATGTGTGCTAAACACACAGATCAACCAATCAGAGTATATTATTTCTGAAATGAACTTCTCTGATTGGTTGATCTGTGTGTTTAATAGCACACATCAACAATATTTGCATAAGTACAGATTTAAATGGGAAAGTACAGATTTAAATGGGAACCTGTTTTAAGTAGAAAGTTTGTTGTTTAATTGTTTCATAAATGGCAATGGTTTGGACCGTTAATATTATCTTGCAATGTCGTCACTGATCATTATCATCATAATTATCATAATGATAATGTGTTCATCATTATCATGTTTGATCAAATTAAAATCATCAGTATCATTGTCAGTAATCATAATCGTAATAAAAAGTATTGCAATATTATAATATTAACAACAAATAATGATGATGATGGCAATAAGCAAGGATGACACAGTTGGTTAGTGCGCGGCGTTCTGTGCGAGAGGTCCTGAGTTCGATTCCCAGTAACCTCACATCCTTGATTCAACTTCTCTTCTTTCTATGTAGCTTTAAGTAGCTTTAAATACCCCTAAAACGGAGCACTGATGGAAAGAGGGAAGTCAAATGAGCACACAGTCGGCTCTCTGGAAGATCAGCTTTGGTTGAAGGGACTGTAGTTGTTTGTCACTCAAAAATCAATTAGAGAGAAATGTATGATAATGCAAGTGTGAATTGACACTAATATTTACCATATCTGAATAACTGCTTTGTATCTTTCCATTAACTCTCACTCTCTTTTGTTTTCAGTAATGTGAATCCATCATTTGTTTTGATGGACATCCAAGCCAATACTGTAGTCACTTATGTATATCAGCTGATAAACAATGATGTCAAAGTTGAACGAATTGAATACAAAAAGCCTTAGAACCTTTGATCATCAATAATTGCTAGTTTTTTTGTACAGAAGATTTAGTTACACATTTCAAACTCAAAGTAAAACCAAAATTATGAGAGCTCCAGCAGCTTGCATTGGCTAACGGAGTAAAACATTGAACATTATGCACTAATTAGTACTAAATCTAGCTGTAATTCAAATGACAATATGGTAAACAAGTGACAGCTGCAATTCAAAAGACAATGTGGTAAACAAGTGACACTATTTAGTGATAATTAGTGCATATATGTGTAGCATGGTCTTACTATTTGTACTGTACTGTAACAGGTATATTCAGGTCAATTGGTTCAAGGTTCAATTTTAGAAATACAATAGCATATATACGTTATAAAACAATGATCATTAGCACTGCTTGCTGGCTGTTTCGGTATATTCATTGTCAATGATTGTTGATGTGATGTGTACACATAAAGAAATAAATGTACAATCTTACCATCTTTTTAATCTGAGTCTGTTCGTTTATGGTCATATATTTCTGTATTTGCTATTATTCAGTTTTCTTTATCAACTCCATCAAAACACAGAAAGATAGCAAACTTGAGGCCCAGGCAAATGGTTTCATCATTTGCTTCAACATCCGTTCGAATTTGTTGAATGGCAATGCTTTTCAACTCTTTCAACATCAATTCAACATCGATTCAACAAGTTTCAACAATGTTGAAAGAGTTTTTAAAAAAGCGTTTAAACATTGCCATTCAACAAAATCAAACTGATGTTGAAGCAAATGTTGAAACCGTTTGCCCGGACCTTAATTACCATGCAAGCAAGCAAGCAGGGTCTCTTTTACATAACCTGCTTGCAGAGAATGTCAACTTTGGTTTAATAGATGGTCACTGTACTTGATAAAAATTACAGCTGAAGTTGTTGCATTTGGACAAGGAAATTGTAAGGATTTATTTGATGTTCATGTTTTACTGATCCATCAAATCATTTAATGACTGGATTGGTCTGCATAAGCCCCAAGTATGAACAGAACAGACCAGACACCAATTTTACATTTAAGTTGGAATGTAACAATTTTAGCTATAAACCAAGATTATGCCATGCTACTCCTATAAACATTTTATATACTATTCACACATGTAATCATTTGTTCTTGTTCTTAATTTCATTGATCTGTTATATATAATGCCAGTTAGTGAACATTGTCTGTCAATTTGACACTCATAAGACTGGCTTTTTTTAAGTTGATGGATAGTAAAGATAAATAAAATTCAAAATATTGCATTCATTTGAAGTAGTTTGTGGTCTGTGGAGTAACACATCTTCTAATGGTAACATACACCTACTTCAAAAAACGTTGTCAGAAGAAGATCTGAATCTGCAATCTGAGACCAAAATGAATTCTGGGGTACGGCAGTTTTTCCTGATTAAAAATTCATTTGCGTGCACTTTCTGGCTTCAATTCAGATATGGCGATGGTAAATATAAATCTGAAGGTGCTAAGCGCAAAAAAAAAACAAGGCCAATTCATTTCGGTCTCAGATTGCAGATTCAGATCTCCTTCTGACAACGTTTTTTGAAACATAGGTGTATATTTTTACCCAACAGCATATTAATTGTCCCCATATATGTAGGCCAAAGTTACAATCCCGCCCAAAACTAAGTGAGACAACTGCTTTGAAAATGGGACATTAGTCTTATACCGTAATGTGTGTGCTTTTTGGGCTTCATTTTGTTGGTAAAGCCACTCCCCACTACACAATGTTGGCCTGTCAGTCATCAAGGAATCATGTTAACTGATGACCAACATTGCATGGAGGGGGAGGGGAGGATTATAGTGACTGTATAGGTAAAGGTCAAAATAGAGAAAATTCACAGATTGATCCAACAAGGAATTGCAGCGTGTGATACAGTACATTATATATTTATTGTATTTTGAAATATTAACAAATTCAAGATGAGATGATAATTTATTTAGAGCTTTGATATATTTATATTTACACTTATGTCCTATTAAAGCTCTCAGTACATTACAGCTAATCTAGTATTAACATTTTGCAATAGTAACTGTAGAGTTAACTGGTACTATTTGAACAATGCTCTCAGTACAGCTAATCTAGGATGAACATTTTGCAATAGTAACTGTAGAGTTAACTGGTACTATTTGAACAATGCTCTCAGTACAGCTAATCTATGATGAACATTTTACTATAGTAACTGATAGAGTTGGACCAGGACTGGTACTATTTGAACAATGCTCTCAGTACAGCTAATCTAGTATTAACATTTTACTATAGTAACTTGTAGAGTTCGTCCAGGATTGATACTATTTGAACAATACTTTCAGTACAGCTAATCCAGGACTCTCTTTATTGCTATAGTTAGACTTAGCCAAGCCTAATAGTACCAGTTGATCAACCTTTGTAAAACTGGGGCCAGTTGTAAGAAGCCTGAATCCCTATCCAACAGATAAAAACTATACAAATTCTATAACCTGGATAACACTTATCCAGTGGATAACTTTATCCAGGTTCGTACAACTGCCCCCTGGGCTTTGAACTAAGGTGTGCTCTATTGAAGTGTGCAGTTGTGAAGTTATTCCTGGTCATTGTCATCATTGTTGTCAGCTCCAACACGTTCTCCTTCTCCCCAGTTAAAGCCACCTGGACGATCCTCTGGTAAGGGATTGTAGTTAGGATCATCAACAGGCCCATCAAATATTGTTTTACTACAGAACAAAAAATAATTTTTAGTTAATATACTGTTGTAGAGATCAGCTGTTTTGAAACTTAATGATGATGATGACAATGATGATAACAATAACATTGATGAAGATGATGATAATAAAATTTAGTATCATTCTATATGTTAGATGACTGCAATACAGCAATACAAACAGGATTTTAGTAATGGTGTTTAAGACTAAACAAGATAACATGTGGCATAAAGAAGGACTTACAGGAATCCTGGAGTTCTTAGGATCTTGAAGCCACCAGGCTGTTCAGGGAAGACATCCTCCAAGAAATAGTATACATGACCAACGGCAATACCTGCAAGTCATTGAAGATAATATCATGTCATTGTGAACAAGCTTCTTGGTCAGCAACAACAGCAAAACAAAAATTAGGTTACATTTTTTTTTCAAATATTTCAATAGACCTTTTCACAGTTCCGTTCAGTGACCATGAATAATAGTTCCAAGTCAGGGATCCAGTTGCTTATAGCAAAACTATAATTTATCATTTGCAGCAACTGGACCCTCGACTTGGAACTATCATTCATGGTCACTGAACAGAACTGTTAAAAGGACTATTGAGTAATGTGTATACAACATGAGTAATGTGTATAGAACTGTGTTGAATTGACAGATACAATAACAATTAGTAGGGGCATGATTGTATTGCAACACAGACATTGTGTAAACAAAATTATCTTGGTCAGTTGTTTCATATTTTACCTAAACTTTCAACTCAAGATAAAAGTAAATCTTGCAGAGATATATTTAAGTTAAAACTTTTGTAAATCAGGAGGTAAGACAATTTACATTACATGAGTTGTTTTAGTCTATTTTGGAAAAACCCTTACCAACGAGATCCACCATGACCGAGTTACCAAGCATCAATGAAAAGCCAAACAAAACCCATGGCAGAAAGGGCGCTTTGAATGTCAACAAACCAAAGAAGTTCATTCTGATGTAAGGATTCCTCCGACTCCAGATATAAACAAGCATGATAGTGAAGGCTTGTCCAAGAAATACCAGATTTACAAATAATGCAATTATCTAAAATTTGTTAAGGAAACTTGTGTTGTTTTGGAATAAGTTTCATCATTTTCATTCAGAAAATAAATCATCAGATACCTAAATGAATGGAGGAATACATTTGGAGGTGTTTTCTGCAAAAGGGAAATTTTCCAAATTTAAAAAAATTACAGTAGCTTAGCAAAATCTTGTATGTCTAAGTGTCTAGAAATGTTATTATATGATGTTTGCAGTTGGTTGGTGCTGATGCGTAATCAATGAGGATGAATTGATAATCTGGATGTGTTTACTCTTGAGGGAATCTGTATTTTTAGGTGAAAATAAATGAAAATATATATATATATATTGTTACAGTGTTACAAATTTCATTATATTACCAAACACTGATACAGCTAGCCTATACTGGTTCACTCGCTAGTTTGCATTTAAAATTAATATGAATTTGTTTAGCAGTTTTACACACCCAGACAGTCATCTGATTATTTAAATATAACAAAATTATAGAAATCATAACAATATCAACTATATCAATATGGATAAATATAATATTTCTTATCAATATATTATCAAATGATGATTATCTTCATGGTAAAACTAAGCAAATTATAAGTTTTAAAATACATTTAATAATATAATATCAATAATAGATTCAAGGATACAGTCATTAATCCACCACCAAATACAAACATAAATACAAAGTCTGAAGAACGTCCTCTGAATGACCCTTCCTCCAGCATACGACAGTATCGATATCTATTTGTCTGTCAAGGAATCCATCAATGGATACAAACATATCATAATACTAAAGATAAGTAGATAAAACATGTATTCTATATACACCTATTTCAAACATCGTTGTTGCAGCCGGAGCTATAGACCACACTCTAAAGCCAGTGCAAAGGATGTCGGTTACATGGACTTAATTTGTGATTCATTGCATACTTTTAAAGAAATATTTCTATTTATATCTACCACAACAACAACTTGCTATGGTCATATAACATAAACACCTACAATCAAAATATGCTATGAATAAATCAATAACAAGAGAAGAAATACCGACATCCTTTGCAGGCTTCAGAGTGTGGACTGTGGCTTTGTTTGCGGCAATGATTTTTGAAATAGGTATATATCCCAGGTTGTTCCTTAGTATATTGTTTGACTGCCAACAATCCAGGTTGAACACCTTACCATTATCCATGTAAGATCATTCAAGATCCAGGCTAATCTTACAAAATCTTGACATGTAACCTTTCAATCTGCAATAACTTGCAATGAACTTTCAAGTTCTTGCCAAAATTTAATTAAGATATTCCCTAGATCCTTCTAAAGAATTTAATTGCCAAGGTTTTAGTAAGATTTTGGATGATATATATCTTACCAGATCTAACCAACCTGCCCAACCAATCTTTTGGAAAAAGGATTCTTTGTCTTTTGTATTCCAATATCACATAGAAATCATTGGAACACAAGTTCTTATTTTTCTTATTTTTTATTAAAACTTGAGTCAATAGTAGCATTTATTTATTATTTATTATTTAGTTATTAGGAACATGATGTAAAGGATACGTAAATATCATGTTAAAAAGAAAGTTAAAACCTATTGTACCAAAGAATAAGAAGTTTGTGACCAGCCTCCATAACTGAAAAAGAATTAAAGATACAAGATTGAAAATTAAAGAACCTGCATGTTTTATATAGAGATGATGTGAGAAGAAGAGTAAAAAGTCCATTTCACAGTTCTTCTCATTCAATCTCAGCAATATTGATTGTGTGCAATTCCATTATTCTTTAGAATTTTGACTACGACCTATGACACATCAACAAACAATAAAAATACTTCAAATTGATAGTCGCATTCTAAAGAAAGAATGAATGAAAAAATAAATGAATGGATGGATAAACGCATGAATGAATGAATGAGTAAATGAATGGATGGATAAAAGCATGCATGAACGAATGAATGAGTGAAAGGTTGAATGACTGAATGAGCATGTAAATGAATGAATGAACAAACAAAATGAATACTAAATGCGCTGTATACATATGGTATTCCATTTCAGGAATTATGTTTAATGATTAAAATAATAATAAAAATACTTTATTTCTTAAAAAAGGTCTGAAATAAAATATTATTATTATTTTGTTAATTACAGCTGAGTAAACAAAACTTTTAAAGATGAAAATAATAATCCAACGGCATACTAAATGGTAAAATACATCCTGTATCAGCGAATAAATAATACAACCAATCAATCATGGCCATGTTTACATCATTAGAAATTCATAAATGTCAAAAATATGATGACATTATCAGTTTTTATTGCGCCTTATAAAAAAACTTTTCGTTTTGAAGAATAACCAACAATACGGTAAAACTAGTAATAGATACATAAAGTAATGAAAGAAAACCTACCTGATATCTTTGTAAGATAAGTTCAGGATTGAAATAAAGTTGAAATGGAGTGACGATGTCGAGTTGCTATCAAAAGATAAAAGATTACATCTAAATATACTAAATCGGCCTGTACAGTAAACGAGCTAAAACTTTCACAGGGATTAGATGTTAGACTTATCTTACCACTGCCAGTGTTGTTAATACACATGCTGTAGTGTAAGACCGTGTAACGATGGGCATCTGCATGTACTCCGAACTAAATGTTTGGTACGCCATTTTGTTCCTCTCTAATGGTAACACGTCACTAGGCACTAGGAATTAGCGGCTGTCTTAACACAGGTAACCCATACAGGCGAAAGATATTGTCACGGGGAATTCTTAAAAATCACACATAAAAAAAATCTCCCTGTTACGCTGATTTCCGCAGTACATATCACGTAGGCAGTAAGGACGCCACAAATCGTATAACTTTATTGAAAGGTGATTATTCGATCTGAAGTACAAATGTACGATTACTTACAACTACTGAATAGTACACGCAACTATTACTGTACTTATTACACTTACTTCTGTGGCGGGTATACGTCTTAAACAGTTTGTTCTCTGGTTAGCAATTCTCGGTTAGCAACTGGTCACGTCCTTATTCAATGGTTCTTCTAATTTTACTACTATAGTATGTGTAACATGATATTGCTATTATAAACGAAACGTCAATCACAGTTCTTAAATCACAATGTATAATCAAATATTAATTAACGTCCGAAATTAACTGAAACATTCTCCGCCCCGATAAGGGCGTAGTCCTTATCTTTTTCTTCTTTACTCATCGTAGCCTTCAGCTGGGTAGACCACCGCGATCTTTGTGATCGGGCGTCTGTACTTTCCAGTTTCCGTTTGTACTTTAACATTACGCACTTTACCGTCTGGTCCGGGATAAACTTCCACGACTCTCCCCATGGTCCATTTGCCTCTTACTGCGTTGTCGTCCGTCATCGTGATAATGTCGTTGACACGCACGTTGCGCTTACTTGATCGCCATTTCTTGGTCGGCATCAGGGTTGGTAAGACATCTCGTTGCCAACGTTTCCAGAACGATCCAACTATCTGTTGTACGAACTCTACTCGTAGACGTGGGTTGCTGGTGCTTTTGAAGGGACCTTGTGGAACTTCACTAGTAGCTCTGCCTAACAGCATGTCGTTTGGGCACAAGTAGGCTCCGTCGTCTGGATCTTTTGGAACCCAACCGATTGGTCTCTGGTTAACTAGGTTGGCAATCTCCAAGAAGCAGGTGTACAACTCGAATGGCGTGAGCTTCTGCTTGCCAATAGCTTTCTTGATTGCGTTTTTGCAGGTCTTCACCAGCGATTCCGCACAACCGTTTTGATGTGGTGCAGCTGGGGTAGTGAATATCCACTGCATGCCTCTCTCTGCGCAGTAGTCTCGAAGTTCATTCTGGTTGTATCCTTGGATCATCTCTCGCACCTCTCTCTCTGCGCCGACCATCTGCGTCCCGTTGTCACTTAGCATCACGGCTGGATAGCCGCGAATTGCGAAGAATCTTCGTAAGACTTGAATCAGCTCCGTCGCCGAACAGTCAGAGGCCATCTCTAAATGTACAGCTCTTGTGTTAAGACAGGTGAATATAACACCGTAGTGCTTCGCTGTTTTGTTGCGGCCGACCTTGGCTGTGAATGGTCCAAAATAGTCGCATGCTGTATAATGAAACGGTGGTGTATGTGGAGCGAGACGTAGGCTTGGCAGGTTTGCCATCAATTGTTGTTCCGTCTTGTGTGCTAGCTTTCGGCAAATGACACACGTCTTCTTTACAACCTTGCTGATCTTGTTCCCTCTGATGATCCAATACTTGTTTCGTACTTTAGCCGTTGTAGTGGCTACTCCGCTGTGGCCGGCCTGCGTGTGTTTATGGACGGTCACTAAATACGATATTCTGTGCTTCCACGGGAGTAGAGCTGGGTGCTTGGAGTCGTAAGATACTAGGGCGTTGTCTACCCTTCCTCCTACTCTGAGGACTCCTTTGTCATCGATGAAGGGGCTGAGCGACTTGAACTCGCCTTTCTGGAAGCGGCTGATCAGCTCCTTCTGTGCGTTCTTGATCCAATAGAGCTCTGCTTTCCTCAGTTCCTCAACTGTGAGCGTTCCTTCTATGCCCTCTTGATGGTGACGCTTTAGACGAATCTTTTTTGCTAATCTGAGGATCCACGCTGTTGTCCTTACTAACCTTCGCCAGTTTGAAAACTTGTTGACGTCAATTGCTTCTGGTTCTTGTCTACTTGCAGTTGTAGCTCCGCAGAACTTTTCCTTTCGTCGTTCTGACTGCTCTTCCTTCTCATCTACCGGGGTTGTCTCGTTTGGCCATTCGCATTCTGCGCGGTATAGGAACTCCGGGCCTTTGGTCCACCTTTTGTTGAGGTCACGTACAGATATCCCTCGCGAGACTTCATCAGCTACGTTGTGTTCTCCTGGGATATGACGCCATTGTTTAGGATCTGTCTTGCTCTGTATTTCGCTTACCCTTGCCGACACAAAGGGCTTGAAGCTTTTTGGGATACTTTTGATCCAACAGTAGACGATCATGCTGTCTGTGAAGAAATACACTTTCTCAAACTCGAGTCGACTTTCTTGTTGTAAGGTCTGGTAGAGTCTCGACGCGAGTACAGCTGCTTGTAGCTCCAGTCGAGGAATGGTCAGCTCTTTTAATGGTGCAACTCTAGACTTTGCAGCCACAAATTTCACTTCATATCTTTCTTCCTCCACCTGCCACCTTAAATATGCACAAGCGCCGAATGCGTCCTTCGACGCGTCAGCAAAAATGCAGAGCGTTGGGCATCCTGTGGATCCGGAGGGCGTGAGACATCTGGGCAATTCTTGCTCTTCTAGTTCCATCAGTTCTGTGAAGAACGCTTCCCATTCTTTCGCTTCTTGAGGATCTAGCGGTTGGTCCCACTCGTAACCACGTTGCCATAGCCTCTGTATGCCCATCTTAGCACGTATCACTACCGGCGCTGTGTATCCTATCGGGTCGAAAAGTCGTGCTACCCGACTCAAGATCTTCCTCTTAGTAAATGTCCCTTTCTCGTCTTTATGATCTACGATACTTGGACGTTCACTCTGAACTTGGAACTTTAAAACATCAGACTTACGATTCCATGTCACTCCGAGCACTTTCACTTCGTTCTTGAGGTGAGGCACTTCCGTTTCTTTCACGTCGTTTTCTTTGTTCCTAGGCTCGTTTGTGATCCACTTCTTTACGTGAAATCCTCCTTTTTGTAGGACTTTGTCTAGATCTTCAGCTGTTTTGCGTGTTTTTGCAGCGGTACTCTCTGAATGGCAAATGTCATCCATGTACACATTTTCTTTAAGGATTTTGGCGGCTTTGGGGTATTCTTCCTCGCTTTCTTCTGCTGTCTTCCTTAACGCTATTTGTGCCATCGCTGGCGCAGGCTTGTCTCCAAACGTGAGGACTGTCTTAACATAGACATCCGGTGGTCTGTCCGTCTCCATGTTTCGCCAGAGATAACGGTGGACGTGCTGGTCCGACAGCGGAATCAGGATTCTATGGTACATCTTTGACAAGTCGCCGATTAGCGCGTATTCCTTCTCGCGAAACCTCAGAAGCACGCCAAACAGGTCGTTCAGTAAGTCTGGGCCTTTCATCCAATATTCATTTAGAACATGGCCTTGGTAGCTTGATGATGTGTTGAATACAATCCTCAGGGGGGTACTGTCGCTGTTCGGTCGCGCTACTGCGTGGTGGCTTATGTAATGAACAGGTCCCTGGTAGGTCTTGATTTCCTCTTCAGTCAGTTTTTTTGCAAATTTCATCTCATTCATCTCTTCCATTTGTCTGTTGTATGCAAAGGCGTGTTCCGGGTTCTTCTGCAGACGTCGCTCCGTTGCTTCAAGTTTCTTTTCTGCTGCTGCTTTGTTATCTGGAAGGATGGTGGGACTCTTTTTCCACGGGTATGGGATCTGCCACTGATTACCGACCTTTTGACACGATTTGCTGATGGTTTCTGCCTCCTCTCGTTCGACTCGACTCACTTTGTCCGCGTCGCAGACGCAGGGCTTTACTTCAACTCCCATTGCTTCTGTCTTCCAGAATGAAGAAAGGTCGACAGGTGTAGCGTAAGTCACGTGATAGACTTGGTTGACTTCTTCCGTGCTGGTAGGACTCCCCCCGAACACGACCCACCCCAACGGTGTATTTCGTGCTACAAGTTGTCCTGATTGTTTCGTCGGACCTGTATGCAGCTGGGCGTGGTCAATGCCGATGAGGAGATCAATGCAACCTTTCCTGCGACGAATCTTCTCGCTTTCTAAGCCTAAAATTTTTGTGATGCGCTTCATCTCTATCGCCGTGACGTCTTCATTGATCTTTTCGATGCCGATTGCTTTGATTGAGTATGTCTTTCCATCACCCGTCACTGGCACTTTGAACACTTTAGTCATCATGCTTTCGTCCTCTCCCCCAACCTTTGTAATGGTCACGCAGGTGTCTCTTCCTTTAAGGCCTAACAATGTCGCAATGTCATTCCTTATCAAGCTTATTTGTGCTCCAGAGTCCAGCAAGATGTTTGCCTGTTTTTGCAGTCCATTCTGACCGCAAATGTTCGCTGTTACAACAGGTAGAATTACTCCAGAACTATTGGTTTCAGACGCTGCTCCAACGCTTACAGACTTTGGTTTGTGCAACATGGGATGATGAAATGCCTGGCATTCTATTCCATTCTCGGACTTGGCGCACTTTTTCTTTCTGCTGCAGTTAGCTGCATAATGATTACGACCAGCTTGCTTTAAACAGCTAAAACAGACGTGATTTCGTTTGGCAGCTTCCATTCGCTCGTTATACTTGAGTGCTGCGAATTTTGTACACTGGTCCGGCCAGTGCGTTGACATTTCACAGAACCAGCATTTATGCTTCGTTTTCTCCGGCACCTCGGCACTAAACTGATAAACTGCTCCTCGTTGTTGACTGGAACTGAGTCTTAACGGTGCTGTCGCTCTCATCCGCAGCTTCATTTCTGAGGTCATCCATTTCATCAAGCCTTCTAGCGTTGCGGCACCTCCTAATCGCTCGATCTCTCGAGACCACACTTTTAAATCTTCATTACACATCTTTCTTTCAATTACAGCTAGCATGTGGCTGTTGTTCATGTCGTTCTGGTTTCCTACTTCTTTCAGTGTGTTGTAGCTACGATTAACGAGATGAACTAACTCACAAAATCGCGCATCCTCTCCTGGCTGTAACGCTTTAAATTTGGTAATATCTTGTACGATGGTATCAGACACGAAGCGCGGGTCACCATAGATCGCGTCAAGGTATTCCCAGGCTGCCCGATAGTCGGTTCCGATTCCTTTGATCAGTTGTAGCGGTTTGTCACGCAAGCACGTGCGTAGGAAAGTGATTGCGTCACGCTCGCTAAAGTGGGACTCCACGGCGTGCTTGAAATCGGCTCTAAAGATCGCATATTCTCTTACGTCGCCATTAAACGTTGGGAGTTTTGGCTTTTCTATCTTAAAATTACATGCTGTCGCGCTCTTGTTCGGTGTATTGTTGTTGATAGCTTTCACTGAGGTTTGCTTACTGTCACTTGTTGTAGCGTTTTCGTTTGTAACGACAGTAGTCTGAATCATGTCATTGGCACTTTTATCTGAGCTAACAGTGTTAACAGTCGGTTCCTTTGTGCTGTTGTCTTTATCAGTCAAGTCGTCGTTTGTTGAGGACATTCCGATCATGCCATTGCTCTGTGGCATTCCTGTTGTTTCCTGACTTACTTCTGGCATTCCAATCATTCCATCAGTCAAACCAGTCTTCAACCCACTAGTTGATTCCCCATCCCCCTTAGCGTCTATCACAGTTTTCCCCTTGTTGGCGTTTGTTTCAATATAGACTTTCGCATTGTACTCTATCTGCATAAAAGTCTCCTGGCATTGCGCAAGCCAACCCTCTTCGGTTTCAAATTCATTATCGTCATCTATTAGCTTTACGTATTGCTCATGCAATTCCACTAAACGTTCAAAGCACTCCTGATACTTGATAAGCAAGTCTCTCACCTCAGATTCGGGTCTTTTACCTTCAATGAGATTGTTTAGTGCTTTCCCATGTCTTGTAAGAGCGGCCTTGCCCGTTCTTCGGTTAATCTTTGCCTCTTTCAACAACTCTTCCATGGTTCAGCGTCCTCTAGATTTCCCTCAGGTTTCTCTTTATCACCCAAAGAAATCGAATGCAATGTTACGCTGATTTCCGCAGTACATATCACGTAGGCAGTAAGGACGCCACAAATCGTATAACTTTATTGAAAGGTGATTATTCGATCTGAAGTACAAATGTACGATTACTTACAACTACTGAATAGTACACGCAACTATTACTGTACTTATTACACTTACTTCTGTGGCGGGTATACGTCTTAAACAGTTTGTTCTCTGGTTAGCAATTCTCGGTTAGCAACTGGTCACGTCCTTATTCAATGGTTCTTCTAATTTTACTACTATAGTATGTGTAACATGATATTGCTATTATAAACGAAACGTCAATCACAGTTCTTAAATCACAATGTATAATCAAATATTAATTAACGTCCGAAATTAACTGAAACACTCCCCATACAGTTGATTTTTTTTTTTTTTTTTCCAATGACCTGAACTTTTGTTCTAAACCAATTCTCAATGGTTATGATAGGTTCGGCGTCCCAACAGGGACCCTATTAATAAACTAGAATAGACTAGAAGTATTTACATTATATCAATTGATAGTTGCTTTATATAGTTAATAGCGCAACATATTTGGGGTTTACCGTTTATAGTCTAGGGGCTGGTTGTCTCCCTCCCTGCCTGCCTGGTCTTTTCACTAGCGCGACATTAGGTTTTCTGTCGAGATAGAGCGGATGGAGCCGAAATCTTCATCCTATACGTTAAATCGATTCCATGCTTCAGCTTCATAGAATGTCTCCGAGGAATCGTCCTATTTTTCAGTATATTTTCTAATACTGTTTTTCAGTTATTTATATTTTAGTTTTAGTTTCAGTGTCCGGGGGTGCCATCGTACAAAAGCACCTAAGGTCGGAAGTTCGAACCCCGTTGATTCTGCATCTCTTTATTATATTTTACATTCTACTTTTTTATCTATCTTACAAATTTGATCAGGAGCTAGCACTGCTTTGTTCATAGACTCGGGGGGGGGGGGGGGGGCACTGCTTTGTTCATAGACTGGGGGATTGTGAGCACTACTTTGTTCATAGACTGGGGGAGGGGTGGGGGTCGCGAGCACTGCTTTGTTCATAAACTGGGGGGTGGGGGATCCCGAGCCCTGCTTTGTTCATAGACTTTGGGGGTGGGGGATCGCGAGCCCTGCTTTGTTCATAGACTGGGGGAGGCTGCGTTTTCGTTGCCCCCCTAAAACAGTACCGCTATTGTTTGGTTTAATACTTTATTTATTTATTTATAATAACTTTATTTACAAGCAAAATAATAAAAAGGTTGCAAAAAGGGTGTTGCCAGGGAAGAACTAAATCCTCATAAACGGCAAGCCTCTATTGTTTTTTTAAAGCAATCCTAAACGATGTTTCGATTTGGTGCTGACTGTCCCCTCTGCTTAACTTATAAGGTATAAAGTAAAAAGCCTTTTCATGACTTAATTGTAAATCCATTTTTTCTTGCAGTGATACTAATAATATATATATATAAATGATGGTGGTGATGTCAGTGATGATAATGATGATAGCCATAAACTGGATGATGGTGATGTCAGTGATGATAATGATGATAGCCATAAACTGGATGATGGTGATGTCAGTGATGATAATGATGATAGCCATAAACTGGATGATGGTGATGTCAGTGATGATAATGATGATAGCCATAAACTGGATGATGGTGATGTCAGTGATGATAATGATGATAGCCATAAACTGGATGATGGTGATGTCAGTGATGATAATGATGATAGCCATAAACTGGATGATGGTGATGTCAGTGATGATAATGATGATAGCCATAAACTGGATGATGGTGATATCAGTGATGATAATGATGATAACCATAAACTGCATGGATGATGGTGATGTCAGTGATGATAATGATGATAGCCATAAACTGGATGATGGTGATGTCAGTGATGATAATGATGATAGCCATAAACTGGATGATGGTGATGTCAGTGATGATAATGATGATAGCCATAAACTGGATGATGGTGATGTCAGTGATGATAATGATGATGATAATGATAAAATAATGTTATTTACTATAATATAAATATTATTTATGATATGGAGCAAGAATGAAATCATGCTATTTGATAAGAAAAAAAACAAAGATTTGAGTCGAATAAGAAAGCCGTCTTTAATATATAAAAACCGCTATTAGCCCATCGTTACTTTTATACAATATATGCAAATTGAAGAATACAGCTTTTTCAAAAACGTATATACTGAATACCGCATACTGTATTCCAAAACCGAAATGCATTTTGAGCAAAGCTCTCTCGTGTACCACATGTACCAACGATTTCACGCAAACAAAATTGTTGCGCAACAAACATTTTGCTCCCGGGTTTTGCTCCCTCATATTAAACTGTCAATATTGTTTAAAACAATTAATAATTATTATTTATTACATTCTTAGTGCATTCCATTCAAAACAATATATAGGCTAGTTATGGGGAGTAAATAGTGCTGTATATTTATTCTTCATTTCAAAATTAATGAGACCCATAATGCACTTTGGTCTTGGAATGCACTATAGTATTCAACGTTTTTTGAAATGGCTGTATAAATAGTTATAGTATACAATGTATCAATGTCTCGAAATCACTAGAGTTCACTGCGCATGCACCAGTTATAAATCAGTGGTTGGAGCCTTGCAATCATGCAGCAGGACAATAAAATCAACATTAGTCCTTGCTAACCGCTACAATTCTTCAATTGCACATCAAATGGTTAGAGCTATATAGCTGCAATCTTGACAGAAACTAGTGAGACACTTTTACAGTTTTCTCTATTTTTTTCTATACATTTTCGCTATAATCCTTAATCCCCTTCCCCTCCTAGCAATATTGGTTTTCAGTTAACATGATTCCTTGATGACTGACTACATTATGTAATGGGGGGAGTGGCTTTAACAACAAATTGAAGCCCAAAAAGCATGCCCATTACAGTATAAAACTAATGTCCCATTTTCAAAGCAGTTGTCTCACTTAGTTTTTGCCGAGATTGTGGCATTCGGAATAAGACCTATTTCAAACGTCGTATCTCATGCACATGTGCTCAATTTAATTGATTCAAATTTTTTTGAAGAAAAAGACAAAGACAGTGAAAAATTTCGATGTGTTTTGAATGAATTCATGCATGCACACGTCATTGAGCGCGAGCTCGGTATTTTCACTTTCGATTATCTGTCTTTCTGTCAAAATAAAACGATTGAAATGTTATTTTTCCTTCAAAATATGACAAAGTTTGACCTACTATAGTTCGTTTATACTAAAACAATTAGACCTCTCCCCCTCATGGCCTGGGTTACGACCATGCAAACTTTGAAAAGTTGAAAAGTTTATTTTCGCAAGAAATGAGACGGAAAGTGATTGGACGTATTATTTTTCTCACACGTGATAAAGAGCGTACACGGCTTTTGATTGGACGTATCGCTTTCCAATACGCTCTTTTTGATTGGCTTAGATAAATGAACGAACGAAAGATTTTGAGTAGACTTTTCACTAGTAAATCTCGGTGTGTATATCACAAAATAAATTATTCGATATTAGGTGTATTGCAATAGATTAGTTTATTAATTTAATGGAAACTAGCGAGTAAACTAAACTATAGGCTGCGTCGGTGTTTGATATAAATAATAGGTAATATAATGAAATTTGTAACACCATAAAAAATGTTGACTTAACTGACGTTTCGGGTTTTACCCTTTCGTCGGAGGGCTAAAGCTCGAAACGTCAGAAAAGTTAAGTCAACATTTTTTACGGTGTTACAAATTTCATTATATTACCTATCAGTTTATTAGTATAGGTAATCATATGTAATATATATATATTATTAGTTAGTTTATTTTTGTCACAATGACATAATTTAAAAAAATACTAATACTAATAAAGAGTATATACTTGCAACAGGAGAAGGAAACAGAACTTTCGTCCCAATTGAATATTCTACTCCTATACTTAAATATAACTAATAATAGAATCATGCGTGCAATGCAAAAAATACTAACAAATTAACTCTTCCTCCTTGCCTTCCTTGAGTTGTATATTATAGCAGTTTGGTCTTCGACTTCCATAAAGGCCGGTACACACGAGGGAGCTAATTGCTCTCGCAACACGGCTCTCCCGCAACATGCCCCCGGAGCAAAGCTCCCTCGTGTGTACCAACGATTTCACCAAAAAAAAAATTGTCGCGCAACAAACATTTTGCTCCCGGGTTTTGCTCCCTCATATTAAACTGGTTAAATATGAGGGAGCAAGCTCCAGGAGCAAATCTGTTGCAGGAGCGTGTTTCAGGAGCAAGCTCCCTCGTGTGCACTGAAACTTTTCTACCGCGCAACAACCTGTCTCCAAGAGTTGGCCAATCAAATTGTTGGATTTAAACTAGTTCCCATGCTCCGGTCGGGTTGTTTGCATCGTTTCACTCCCTCGTTTCCATCGTGTGTACTGGTCTTGCAAAATGACCCAGGATCACCCAGGAGCATGTTGCGGGAGCAAGCTCCATCGTGTGACGTGTACCGGCCTTAAATGTTCTTTCGTTGGCTTGAAATATTGCTCTTCCGACGTCACTCAACAAAGGTTCAGTTTTGCATGCTGGCCGTTGACTAAAGACGAGCTCTTCCGTCCTTTGACAGGTCTTATTTTTCGTCCTGCTGGATGACATGCCACCCTCCTCACTAGCATAATGTTAGTGGGGGAGCCGGTTTAGTCGCCGACAACCCGATCATGCGGCAGGTGGTCCTAGGTTACAATGTTACCAGTAGCAGAGTCACCAGTAGACCCTGACCTGACTCGACCAACTTTGTTGCTTTTATTGCAATTGATTGTTTCAGCGAGCATAAATTTCCCAAAAGTCGCCAATTGTCAACGATTTAGAATCAGTGTAGCTGTCGTCACAACAATATTTAGATCTAGAAGGGCTTTTATAAAAGGATACTCTGTGTTTGCTAGCCCACAAAGCTATACCAGTATACATACGATATGGACCCCTAGCCCCGGGTAGCCCCCAACGATTTATCTGTGTTTTGCCGGCATCGTTTTTACCCCACTTCGTGCAGCTCACGGACAAGGTCGCGTTATCATCGGGAAGCCTTCGGAACGAATTGCATGCTGCCGGTACACGTAAACCATCGACAAGAAAGTAATGCAGTACTTTGAGACCGGCGGTGTCGTTGGTCGTCTGAATATGGAAAATACGGCCGACCTTCTTCTTATAACATTTCCATCGAAGTTGGTGAAAGCCCATGACCTGCCTTAGGTTATTAATCGTGTCTCCCGTCCAAAGGTCGGTACTGTTGTAATTACCAATCACACGGTAATCGTTAGACGCCGATACACTGTATTCAAACAGTAACTTTTGTATCTTGATTTTCTTGATCAAAGTCCATCCTCCTAGAAACATTAAGAGAGAAAAATGATGATTTAATAATATAATACTTATAATGCGCAAAATAAATATGGATATGATCTAATGATAATGATGAAAATGATGATGATAATGATGATGACCTCCTCCTAGAATACCTGAATCGGTTGTCATAACACAAAAGACAGTAAAAGGTTGCCCAGTGTTACCAGGGTCAACCATACACAATACCCCTTCCCCCTCCCCCTAGAATACCTGAATCGGTTGTCATATCACAATAGACAGCAAAAGGTTGTCCAGTCTTCCCAGGGTCAACCATACAAAATAACCTTCCCCCTCCCCCTAGAATACCTGAATCGGTTGTCATATCACAATAGACAGTAAAGGTTGTCCAGTCTTCCCAGGGTCAACCATACAAAATACCCTTCCCCCTCCCCCTAGAATACCTGAATCGGTTGTCATATCACAATAGACAGTAAACGGTTGGCCAGTGTTACCAGGGTCGATCCAGTATTCTCCATCTCCACGTGATTCACCAAGGTCGTTGATTTCTTTACACGAGTGTCCAGCAAGGAGAGGGTGAGAGCCTTTCTTTGCTGTAAACAAATGACATTAATCAATTTTAATATGAAATACATTGATTTGCTGTCGACATTCCCACTAGTATTGACATGAAAGTATATATTCACATTCTTCTTTGCACGGGATTTTGTACGATAAACAGTCGCGTTGCTATGACAAAGCTGTCTGTCTGTCCTCCCAAATAAGGCTGGTGAAAGCTTTCTTTGCAGCAAAAGAAGTATGCAAATACAATAAATGTGCTAATACGTTTGCGCTTTGCGCTGTAAGCCTCTCGCCTTTCACCGCTGTGGTCCTGGTTCCAGTCCCATCTCAGGCATGAATTATATGTGAGCTGAGTTTGTTTGACGTGTTCTTTCCCATATTTCTCCGGCTCAAGCATGTTAAGGACTGGGATTTTCGGATTTAAAAAAAAAAATCATTTCTTGCTTGTGTTTTCAAGTACAAAGCTGAAATTCGGATCAATATTCATATTTGGGCTGATCAATAGTTTAGTGGTGAGATTGTTGACATAAAGTGGTCACGTGACCATTAAGGCGAAAAAATAGATATTTAAAAATGGGCCGGTTAGAACTATTTTGCAGAATATTAAAAATTATGTGAAAACAATGCATTTTTGAAGGTCTTTCGAAATCCGCCTCGTTTGATTGTCCATCGTACAAGGTATGCGAGTTATAAGGAAAAACAATAAACAATAAAAACTTTGTTGACAACCTGTCAACTTGCTAGGATGGCCGTTATAGGGGATATCAATATTGACCATCTGACCTCCAGCATGGAAACGAGGCTATGAACGTTTTGTGCTCAAAAACCATGCTAATTCTCATGAATCATCTCAAAACAAACTTGTATCACCTACAAACATCCAAGTAAACCATTTTTGCTAATAGGGGTGTGGTCACGTGACTAGCATGAAAACGAGGCTTTAATATTAAGTCAATTTAATTACCATATACATATGTGTTTTGAGGTTTTTTTGATATCAACATTTAACGTGATTGCTTATGCAAATGTTTAGAGGTGTTCTGGAGTAATGTTACGTCATCAAGAGCATCATATCGAGGCTAGGACACTTTTTTCTCACTGTACAGTTTGGTAACCTGCGTTACAGACCCTTGTAAGCGCTCAAAACGTCTCCCGTAACGCAGGCTAACAGACGTTTGGTGCATATAAACTTTTTAGTGATAATTAATCGTTTTGAAAACAACTTGTGCCTAAAAGCAACAACATCTAAATAGTACATAAGTGATAACATGTGATCACGTGTCTAGACACTTTTTACATGAGAACGAGGCTAAAGTGTACAAAGTCGGGCATTTTGACAAATTTTGCACTCAAACTTTTATAGAATAGTTCATAAAACTGTTTAGACCTGTTTACGATTAGTTCATGTGGATGAGACTTTTTCTTTGCTCTAATATGCTGTGTTAATAAAGCATATTTACAAAGCATCTTGAGCAACTTATATATACATATGCACTGAAGGCAGGTTTTTAGAAAACTTTAAGTTCAATGTTCAAAATATCAATAAGATTAAAACGATCAAATAACGTCATCGTCTTCATCGTCAGAGCAGGTGAGAACGTCGTAATTTATTTTCTGCATTGGCAATGACTAGTAGAGCATCTAGTTTTGGTACAGCCACACTTTATAAGGTGTACAATTGCCTCTGGTGCTGGAGGTAGTTGAGACATCACAGGTGACCACTCGTTGTCTTTCAGCTCCCATCCATAGCCCTGTGGTGATGACAAAGACGGGTTAGGAACTGTGTCAGACCCCCAAGCCAGACATTTGCAGTGAGCCCTATTGATGGCTTCAAGAAGACCGGATTTTGTGCAAGCACGTCAGTGTCTGGAGAGTGGATTCGAAAGGGTAGTTGTAGCATCTAAGGCATGTAGTATCAGTTTAGTGTCTGCCTCCTCTTGTTCACTATGAATATAAGCCATATCCTGGTGGGAACCTTGGCACTTGTTAGACCATGCAACAACAACACGTTTTCCATTCAGCTGTCCTTGCTCGAGTGTTTTCCTTGCAAGATAGCAGGAAAGTTCCATCTTTGTGTTGATGTGAGCTAATAGCTTCTTCTTTGTGACTTTGGAGATGTTAGTTGAATCAGTGATACGATAGGAAATTGCTGGTCAGTTGGCCTTGCCTTCTAGCACGCGTAGGCATCTTTAGAGATAATGGTACATCATTCCTATCGAATATAAGTGACATGCTTGTGCTTGCACTGAGGCGGTATCCGCAGCTTTGTGATGACACGGTCTTCGTTGGCCAAAGACGCATAATTGTTTCACTGAAGCCAATCTTTACAGCTCTCGGAGAAGGACTAGCAGTTTTCACGGCAAAGGGAAAACCACATGTTGGAAAGCATTCTACCGGAGTACTGGAGATGTCTGTGCTGCTTTCACAGAATTAGGAACAACCCTTAATGTGTCAGAAGCAACACAAGCTGGCATTGAAAAGTATGTCTGTAATCTCTATCTGCCGCAAACAGAACTTACCCAAGTCAAGGACGTCCGGTGGTGCCTGTTCAAGAATAAGCAGGCACAGTCCGAAAGTCTTCCCCCAACAAAATCCGCTCTTTTTGAAGCCATCAATAGGGCTCACTACCAATGTCTGGTTTGGGGGTCTGACACATTTCCTAACCCGTCTTTGCAATCACCACAGGGCTATGGATGGGAGCTGAAAGACAACGAGTGGTCACCTGTGATGTCTCAACTACCTCCAGCACCAGAGGCAATTGTACACCTTATAAAGTGTGGCTGTACCAAAACTAGATGCTCTACTAGTCATTGCCAATGCAGAAAAGCTGGGTTGGTTTGCACGGCCCTATGTAAATGCTCCAAATCAGATGATACTTGCGACAATACCAATACTGCTGAAGACCTTGAAGATGATGATGAAGATTACGACGTTCTCACCTGCTCTGACGATGAAGACGATGACGATATTTGATCGTTTTAATCTTATTGATATTTTGAACATTGAACTTAAAGTTTTCTAAAAACAAGCCTTTAGGGCACATGTACATAAAAGTTGCTCAAGATGCTTTGTAAATATGCTTTATTAACACAGCATATTAGAGCAAAGAGAAAGTCTCAGTCGCATGAACTAATCGTAAACAGCTCTAAACAGTTTTAAGAACTATTCTATAAAAGTTTGAGTGCAAAATTTGTCAAAATGCCTGACTTTGTACACTTTAGCCTCGTTCTCATGTAAATAGTGTCTAGTCACGTGATCACATGTTATCACTTATGTACTATTTAGATGTTGTTGCTTTTAATTAGGCACAAGTTGTTTTCAAAACGATTAATTATCACTAAAAAAGTTTATATGCACCAAACTGTACAGTGAGAAAAAAGTGTCCTAGCCTCGATATGATGCTCTTGATGACGTAACATTACTCCAGAACACCTCTAAACATTTGCATAAGCAATCACGTTAAATGTTGATATCAAAAAAACCTCAAAACACATATGTATATGGTAATTAAATTGACTTGTAATATTATAGCCTCGTTTTCATGCTAGTCACGTGACCACACCCCTATTAGCAAAAATGATTTACTTGGATGTTTGTAGGTGATACAAGTTTGTTTTGAGATGATTCATGAGAATTAGCATGGTTTTTGAGCACAAAACGTTCATAGCCTCGTTTCCATGCTGGAGGTCAGATGGTCAATATTGATATCCCCTATAACGGCCATCCTAGCAAGTTGACTGGTTGTCAACAAAGTTTTTATTGTTCCTTAGGGGTATCTTAACATATCTAGATAGGTGGCTTGCTTTCTTCATCCAAGTCCCACGGGACTAATTTTCATGACATTTGCTGCTTGACTATTAATGATCACGTGACCACTTTTTGTCATCAACATCACCACCAAATCTTTGAAGAACCCAATTGTGAACAGAAAACCAAATTTCAGCTGTGTGCCTTAAAGAGTGAATGAGAAAAAAAATTTCAAAGATTTCCGAAAATCCCAGGCCTTAACATGCTTGAGGGGTTATCCGACTTTCCTTAGAAATGTAGAATATTCAAATGCATGTAAATAACGAGTTTGTATTGAGGATGCACAGCCCCGCAGGCTTATAGCCCACCGTGTATGAATAAATACGCGTTTTTTTATTAATTAAATAATAATTGAACTTTTCATATTTATATTATAATGTAAACATAAAGGATACTAAATAATGTTAATGGCAACTCACTGAACTCGTTTTCAATAATAAACTAATGTAAGTTTCTGGTGCTGATTTAATTTCATATAACCTCTATGCTATTAAATCTCCTACTCCTTTTTGATTTCGTTATAATCATTTATTGATAAGGACAGGTGGGGCCAAGGTGATCACGAACAAAAAAGAAAATAGAAATTGTTATATTGAAACATATAGTGATTTTTTGGATTGTGAAGTGGACAAAAATTGAACGAATAAATAAACGTGAAAATATGTTGAACGTGAAAAAATAAACAGAAAGTGAAGGAAGAATCGAAAAACAAAACAGAGGAGTTAAATTAAGCTGAATTGAAGAAACAACAAGAAGAAACGACAGAAAACAACAAGAAAAAACAAGAAGAAGAAGAAGAAGAAGAAGAAGAAGAAGAAGAAGAAGAAGAAGAAGAAAAAGAAGAAGAAGAAGTAGAAGAAGAAAAAGAAGAACAAGAACAAGAACAAGAAGAACAAGAACAAGAAGAAGGACAACTGAAGAAGAAACAAGAAGAACAAGAAGAACAAGAAGAAGAAAAAGAAGGTGAGGAAGGTGAAGAAGAAGAAACAAGAAGAAAAAAAGAACTAGAAAGAGAAGGACAAGAAGAAGAAACAAGAAGAAGAAGAAGAAGAAGAAGAAGAAAGAAGAAGAAGGTGAAGCAGAAGGTGAAGAAGAAACAAGGAGAAGAATTGAGAAGGAGAAGAAGATGATGAAATAATGGTGATCTACCATCTCAATTCCAGTAATTGCGATAGAACAGCCCGAAAAACTAACCTCTTTTAGGGTTTTCCATGTAAACACTAAGCTGGTTAGCTTTCACATTTCCAGGTTTTCGTGTTTTTGTTTCTCGGTTAAACTGACAATCATATGATTTGGTGTTGTAGTTAATAGACTGACAAACACCATCCTCCAAACACTTTGTAAAACACTGCCTTAGTTCACTACACTGAAACGATTTGAAAACGAAGCCTTGGAGTTCTATTCCACCTTCAGATGAAAGACCAACAGAGCACCTTGATGAAGATTCAACGAGACGTTGGACGCTCATCCAAACTGCCAAGACAGCAAAGGAAAAAGATGACCAAGCTTGCCAACTAGTCATTACTTGCTAGTGAAGAACGGAGTATTCACGACTAACATGATCTTTGATTACAGTCCCATCGTATTAATTATGTATAACATCTAGTTTAAAAACAACCATTGTAGCACGACTGACAATTACTCTTACGAATTAAACCTGACAATTAAACCTGGACGGCAATGCTATAGAGCGGCGCCAGTGCTATTCAAAAGTGCTCTCATGTTAGAAGAAATAAAAACACATTTGAGCAATCATTGCATTTACAGAACACTCGCAAAAATGTGAAAAATTAAAGTTAAACTTTTTATTCATATATTACATTTGCTATAATCAAATCTTTTACAATACAATACGCAATCGTTTTGATTACGTTATAATTATTTATTGATAAGGACAGGTGGAGCCAATGTGATCGCAAACAAAAAAGAAAATAGAAATTGTTATACTGATCATGAAACATATAGTGATTTTTGAATTATGACAAAGACAATAATAAAAGTGATGATATATAGTGTTCAAAAATAAAACAAAAGAAAAGAAAAGAAGAAAAAGAAAAGAGATAATATAAAGTTGAATTGCAACACAAACAACAAGAAGAAACAAGAAGTTAAGCCGAAGAAGTGATTTAAAAGAAGAAGAAGAAGACGAAGAAGAAGAAGCATAAGGAGAAGGAGAAGAAGAAGAAGACGAAGAAGAAGAAGAAGCATAAGGAGAAGGAGAAGGAGAAGGAGAAGGAGAAGGAGAAGGAGAAGGAGAAGGAGAAGGAGAAGGAGAAGGAGAAGGAGAAGGAGAAGGAGAAGGAGAAGGAGAAGGAGAAGGAGAAGGAGAAGGAGAAGGAGAAGGAGAAGGAGAAGGAGACGGAGAAGGAGAAGGAGAAGGAGAAGGAGAAGGAGAAGGAGAAGGAGAAGGAGAAGGAGAAGGAGAAGAGGAGGAAGAAGAAGAAACAAGGAGGATAATTTAATTCTGATTAAAATGTCGCATTTCATATACACTTAATTCGTGAATTGAATTCGGTGCATGTGAGATTATTACTATATGTCCGCTTACAATAACTATCTTCCCGCTTACAATATACACCTTATTATTCACAACATATCGTCACTACAAACAACAATGTAAAACAGGAAGAAAGTAACTACACCTGTACAAAATCACAAATTAACTCAGAGGATTATAGAGATCAACAAGAACACACTGTGAGAGTTCATTGAATTTTATTAAATTTTAAGGCAAAAAATCGAAGGTTCAAAAGTACCCATATATCCTTTAGTAAATCAACACTCAGAATCAGTGATTTTGGGCTACCTGTGTAGTAATGAAAATGGGATGAAAATCTATGAGAATCAGATTTGAATGATTTAGATTATCTTTTGTAAATGTGGATGAGTTAACCGTGTAAAAATATAATAGAATTTTAATTCAATTCAATTAAGATGAATAAAATATTGCTCATGATTTTGGAATGAAACCACCCACTAAATCAATTCCCAATGGTTCTGTCCCAACAGGGACCCTATTTTCACTACCGGAAATGAAGCGTGAAATTTACATAACAATGAGTATCCCACAATCCCCTGCGTTGTATATATTACCGGGAATCGCCCGCTTTGATCACTCTCGTCCAAACCACGGAAAGAGCACTTCGAGACTACCCACCCACCCAGCTCCCGACATGACGTGAAAAACTGCGGTACACATGGATATACCGCTGTCCACTACCGTGGACAGCGAGCCTTTTCCGTCTTTCCCATATCTCATTGTGTATTCATGTGTATTGTAGGAAGTGGAAATATACTACTATTAACATACAATAAAACTTCGGTTTTAAAGTGTCCCAAATATTTGTGCCATATTTTGAGAACGGCGTTAATTTTTAGAAACTATTCTAAAATCAATTCCCAATGGTTCTGATTGAACGTCCCAACAGGGTCCCTATTAACAAACAAAAAAACTTCGGCGAATACACTAGAAGGTTTTAAAGTGTCCCATTCCAAATATTTGTGACCATATTTTGAAAAACTATTCTTCATACAGTTTTGGATAGGACAGTATAATTTTTTAATGTGTTAAAAGAGTTATAAGACTCTGAAGATCTTGATAGAATACAAAAGATGATATTTCATGTTTAAAGCATATTCCTCAGTTGTCTTCATGACTTGGAAACATATTTTTCCTTTTTTTCAAACAAGTCTTTTTGTAGATTAGAGATTACATTTTAGAAAATCACCGAGATGACGTCACATAGTTAACATATTCAAATCTTCAAAGCCTTATAGTACCGAAATGGCTCATTCATTTATTATAGCGGCAAAATTTTACTTTTATCCAAAATTTTATGAAGAATGGATTTTCAAAATATGCTCCAAGTTAATTATTGGGGCGGGCACTTCAAATTATATAAATTGATAGTTGCTTAGGGGCTGTTTATATGAAAGCGAGTTGTCCCTGCTAGCCGGGATAACTCTTTTGTTTTGTATTCCCCGGGGGACTCAAAACAATAGAGTTATCCCGGCTAGCAGGGACAACTCGCCTTCATATAAACAGCTCCTTAGTTAGCGCAAGGGGTTAACCGTTATTAGTATAAACCTACTAGTGGTCTATCACGAATCCTTTATTCTGATTGGCTACTCTACTAATGGTCTATTAGAGATGTTTCGCATAAGCACACTACATGTGTAAATGATCCACTATTTGTGGATAGTCCTACTAATTATGCTAATGAAAGAAAACACACGTGTAAAGTTTAATGGGCCTTTAATTTCTGACAATTTTATTTTGAACACTTCATGGTTGAATCCTCCCACGAAATAAATACCACTAATTAATACTAGTTAGTCAAATAGAACAAAAGGTATTTCATTTGATATAACATATAACAATTCAATTCTGAAAATTAACGACGGGCTAACTGCGAGCACTCTAGCGAATTTTCATACATTACATTTATTACATTTATTTTAGTCACTCAACGTTTTTCGAGTGATTTTCCTGTTACAGGGTTTGTTTGTTGAACTGAATGCTCTGATAAACAGCCATTTAATTCTAAATATGATATTTTAGACATGTCAAAATCGTCTCATATACAAACAAAGTCCACTCTAATCACTGTCACTGTCGAATTTATCTAGCATATTGCCGATTTTGTCCATCATTTTCATAGCTTTGTTGCACATTTTGGTGTGCGTCTCGCTGGCTTCTTTAGCATGGTTTTGCCGTCTTTTCTTCTTTTTGTTTGGTCTCTTCGAGCCTTTAGCATCATCAGCTTCATCACAATAGTCATCATCGACTCTACTTGTTTTCACCACGTGCTCTTCATTTACTACATTGTCGTCTTCACTTGAATCAGTTATATTGACGGCAAAGTCAAACTTCCTTTGTGCCCGTTCCTCTGGTGTCGATTTTTTCGCATAACGCATCTTTGAATTTTGGATTGCACTGGCCATAGTGGTGCTTTTCCTAGAAGTGCTTCCTTCGCCAACACTTGACTTTTTCATGTTTTGACTAACGATTCGCTGCATTCGTTTTACAGCTGCTTTCTTTTTTGACGTAAGATAGTACTCTACGATTTTTTCTTTCCTAGCAAGGTTGTTTGCGGTCATGGAGACGATATGACTTTTGACATAGTTAAGCGTACCATCCCAGTCGCCACATTTGTTGTACGCATCCATAACTAGTTCTTCTTCTTCGTTGATAATATGACAACGCGTTTGCGAACCTAGAAGAAATGATGGTATAGATTAGGCATAAACCAGCACGAACGTATTTGTGTAAAGAACAACGTGTACAAACCTTGTAACTTTTCAGTACTTCGTTCATTGTTTTTTTCCTCAAAATCGATGGGACGCCAGAGATTGGCCATGGCGAATACGATATAGACTGGCAAATCAATGTAGGTTCTTTTATAGCCAAACACAATTAACGAACAATACCGGTATATCAGTGTTATTTTGTGGGCGTTCTTTACAAAACTGTTTAATGAAGTTTTGAATAGGCATTGCATGCATGCAGAAATAAACCCCACGCAAATACAATCCTTAATGAAATCAATTTAAATTCAAGTCTGACAATTTACAACAATGAAGTCTTTAATGGCCTTTTTCGAAAAATGCACTTTTGAATTCAATTTCACAATAACCAGCTGAATAGTCTTTGCTATAAAAACAAAGTTGGTTTCTTGATATTCTCTTTAAAAACGTTGTTAGTCCCTATATTGAGATGCCACTAATATTAGAAAGAAGGCAACTTCGAATTCTTTATTCATTTTTAGTAATGATGACAGTCATTGTAACTCCAGCAGAAAACCGTAGAAAGCTTGAACCTTTGAAAATTTTGCTTCCCGTCCTCTTGTTGCTGGTTACAATGGTCACCCCACCTCAAAATAATGGGATGACTCCCATCATGCACCGATTGGATCCAACTTTCTTTGGCTCTCGTTTTAAAGGAAGAGATTATTATTCTATGATTGAGAGTCAAAGATGGCTATTTTGGTTAAATACTGGGGAATTGCCTGAAACATTGATGCAGATTGCTCAAGAAATGTACGCGACAAAACCGAGGAAAGCTGGAACGAGTCAATATATGACTATTTATAGTTCACTAATTAGTTTTTTACGAGTGATCGATAGAGAGAAACCTGCACTTTATAGTCGTTAAAGATATACAAGATTTTATGGTGAATTGATTGACTAGATCGGGAAATATTCGGTAAGAGATCATATAATATATTATCGTTATTGTAAGTTCGAGTTTTTAAGTATTGTATATGTGTTATTTGTAGTGAACCGCACAACGCACAAGTGAATCGAAGAAGTGATTATCTTACAAGTGAATCACACGAATTTATCAATGTTTAGACCCTTTGAAAGCCTTGAAAGTGTGCGCGTAAACGAATTTCCTAATTGATGTAAAGATGTTTGAAGAAAGATTGATGAAAATAAAGACTTTAAGCGAATTAAAACCTACATTAGTTCACGAATACCCTGAATATTCCAAAGGCGCTAGACATCGTGGCAGACAGTGGCGAGACACGCCACAGGAAACCCAGCGAAGCTGTTCGCAGGGATGGCGCGAAAGGAGAAAAGGCGTTGGCGTTGAAAAGATCGAGAACAGGCTATATTGGACAACTTACTAAGTACTATAATGAAGTTTATAATGTTATTGAACAGTCTGAAAACTATATTGACGTGGATATCGTTTTAAAAGTTAAGGAAAAGATTTTGGCCACCTTTGATGTTTTAAAAGATTGTCATGAAGAATACTTGGAGCTTTTGGAAGACGAAAGTGATCAAGAAGATGCTGTTAAAGTTTATCAGGGCGTTAGTAAAGCTAAACAGGATGTAGAACAACGCATTGACACGTGGATTGATGAGATGAGAGAAAGAAATGTCCATCATCTTAGTGTGGACAAAAGCGATATAGCGAGCCAATATAGTTCACAGGCTAGTTCTAAGAGCACATGCAGCACAGCATCCAAGTTGAAATTGAAAGCTGAGGCAAGGAGCGCAGTGGCCCTTATTAAATTGAAACAACTAGAAGAGACACAAGCATTACAAGACCAAATAGAAGAATTGGAGTTGAAGGCGAAGTTTGAAGCAGCGACGAAATTAAGTAAACTGAAACGAAAACAAGCTATTCTAGAGGCACAACATGAATCACAACGACGAAATGCAGAACTACAGATATACAAGAAATCCGAAACATATGAAGAAAATATTGAATTGCAGATTGAACAGTACACCGAAAACCCCGAATTGCAGATTAAAAGAAATACTCGCGAGAAACCCGAATTGCCCGAAGCAGGCGACAAAACCGAATTGCATACAACTAGCTACAAACCCGAATTGCATAAAGCTAGCGACAAACACGAATTGCATTATAAAGAGAAAGTTCTGTTCAAACCCGAATTACAAGATAACACTGAATTACATGAATTGCAAAGTTGTGAGCCTCAACGACTATGGTATCGATTTACATCGGAAGATAACGAATCACCACAAGAGTCAGTCTTCGTTACGTCACCAAAGCAAAGTACGCCAAAGGATTTTCGATCTAAAAATCCCTTCTCCACGAACCCGTTTGTGAATACTAACGATGAAGCATCCTCGACTCCGAGCGCAGACGAATGGATAGAAATCATCAAACAACAAGAATGGATGATGTCTACGATGACAAACGCCCTACGACTACCTAAACCCGAACTGTTTACATTTGATGCAATCCATTGAACTATTGGAGATTTATTCGCAATTTCGAAAGGAACATTGATCAAAGGTCTACAGATGAGTCTGAGAAGTTGAATTATCTGCTGCAATATTGCTCAGGCAAGGCAAAGGAAATAGTGAGGAACTGTGTGGTAATGGAACCGTCTACGGGTTATACGACAGCTCGAAAGCTGTTGAAAGAACGATTTGGAGAACCGTATGTTATTGCTAGTGCGTACATTGGACAGATTACTAAAGGACCTCCGTTGAAATCGTCCGATCGAGAAGGTCTCTTAAACTTCGCTGATAAACTGAAGGATTGTGAACTGACGTTGAAATCTATAGGCTATCTCGATGACTTGAACAGCGCAGATAATTTGAAACAGATAGCCGAACGTTTTCCCTTTCATGTGAAAGCTAGATGGCTTGAATTGACAAGAAAGATTAGAAACGATGGAGGAAAACCAAATATCGGAAAGATGTCAGAGTTTATCACGGAAAGGGCTAAGGCCGCAAACGACCCAGTGTTCGGTGAAATTATGGATAACAAAGAGCATGCCAAGAACGAAAGACCTCGACAAAGACCCAGACCAGTTAGGAACCAGTTTCCTCGAGCTACAGCTTTAGCTACTCAATCGGATACGTCTACGTCTCCCAACACGAATAACACGTGGAGCAACAAGACACCTCAAATGACAACAATGAAATGTTGGCTATGTGAAGGGACACACATGCTGGCAAAATGTTATCAGTTTGAGAAGAAGAGTTACGAGGACAGGGTGAAGTTTGTACGACTCAAAGGCCTTTGCGATAATTGCTTTAAAAGGGGGCATAAAGCTAGAGCCTGTTATCAGAAAGGACAGTGTGAAGTTCAGGGATGTGAAGCAAAGCATCACACGTTAATGCATACTCAAGAAAACTGTACTAAGAAGGACAGTAATACAAATCAAGACACGAGAAACAGCTCAAGTGATAGCGCATATCAGAGTAAAGCACATTGTCATACTGTGAAGTCTGAAGCTAATAACACGTGTAAACCCAATCACGTCAGAAAGGAAAGTAAAGTATGTCTCCCCATTGTCCCAGTTCGAATACGCGGGAAAGAAAGCCACACGATATTGACTAATTATGCACTCCTGGATAAAGGTTCGGATACTTCACTGTGTGAACAACGATTACTAGAACAATTGAACATTGATGGTGAGAAACGAACATTTACGCTGTCTACTGTGGACGGGGTAAATTGTACAAAAAGTGGATGCTGTACAAGTCTAGAAGTGATGCCGCTTGATTCTGATGAAGTCGTTATGCTGCCAGCAGTTTTGTCTGTCGATAAGCTACATATTTCTACTGAGGGAGCACCAACTCAAGACGACATACGAAATTGGCCGCACCTTGAAGGTATAATGGTGCCGGAGATAGACTGCGGACAAGTTACGTTACTAATCGGTAACGACACTCCGGAAGTGTTCTGGTCATTAGAAGAACGGCGTGGAAATCGTAAAGAACCCCATGCAGTGAAATCTCTACTAGGATGGACAATCGTAGGTCCAGTTGCTAGTACTGCTGAAAGACATAGCTTGAATGCATATTTTGTTTCTTTACAAGAGGACGAGTTAAAGTCTCAAGTAGAAAGATTTTGGAAATCTGACTTTGGAGATCCATTACTGAGCACAAAAGAGTCTATGTCGGTTGAAGACCAAAGAGCTTTAACAATCATGAAAGAAAGTGTTACTTTAGTCGATGGCCACTATCAACTCCCGTTGCCGTGGAAACATGGTGAGCCATGTATTCTCGACAACCGAGTCCTAGCAGAATCGAGACTGAAAGGTCTGAAGAAACGATTTGAAAGAGACAGCACTCTGTTTGAAAGGTATAAAGGCGTGATCGACGGCTATCTGGATAAAGGCTACGCTCGCAGAGTACCTGACGATCAGCTTCAACCTGAGAACAAAGTGCTTTGGTACCTACCACATCACCCAGTTGTGAACCCTAAGAAGCCAGAAAAATTACGCGTAGTTTTCGATTGTGCTGCAAGATACAAGAACACTTCATTGAACGAACAATTACTTCAAGGACCGGACATGACAAACAACTTGGTTGGTGTACTTACCCGATTTCGTGAGAAGTCTATAGCTCTAGCAGCAGATATTGAGTCTATGTTTCTACAAGTACAAGTTGACCCAAGAGACACTGACATGTTACGATTTTTGTGGTGGCCAGACGGTGCACTTGACAAACCACCATCGGAATACCAGATGCTCTCGCATCTATTTGGAGCAACCTCGTCTCCAAGTTGCGCAGGATTTGCGCTTCGGATGACGGCTGATGACAATCGAGGTATATTTGACGAAGATATTGCAAACTCTGTCTACAGGAACTTTTATGTAGATGACTTTTTGAAGTCCACTGATACCGTAGAAGAAGCTAAACGTATTGCACTTGAGCTCGCCAAGATGTTGCAACGCGGTGGTTTCCGTCTAACCAAATGGCTGTGCAACAGCAAGGAAGTACTCGCCACTATTCCTGAATCGGAAAGAGCAAAGTCTGTTAAGACATTGAACTTTGAAAGATTACCGAATGAACGAGCACTCGGTGTCCAGTGGGATGTGGAAACAGATCGATTGGGTCTACAAGTTCAAGTAAAGGAAAAACCCTCCACTAGGCGAGGGATCCTATCCGTAACGAGTTCAGTGTATGACCCATTAGGAATTGTTTCCCCCTTTATGCTACCCGCGAAAGTTCTCTTACAAGATCTATGTAAACAAGACATTGGATGGGACGATCCGATTCCAGAGAAAGAAAAGATGAGATGGCGGCAATGCCTAGAAGATCTACCTAAACTTTCCTCAGTATCCATTCCTCGATGTCTAGAAGATCCATGTCTGAATAAAGTTGTGTCGAGAGAACTACATCACTTTGGCGATGCCTCCCAATCAGGCTACGGAGCAGTGTCGTACCTAAGATCAGTGAACGTCAACGGAGATGTTAGTGTTTCCTTCTTGATGAGCAAGTCCCGACTGGCGCCAGTAAAGACTTCTACTATTCCACGATTAGAGTTGTCTGCGTCAGCCCTTGCAGTGAAGTTAGATAGCATGATACGAGAAGAACTAGATCTACCAGTACAAGCAACTTGGTTTTGGACAGATTCTACTACTGTTTTGCGCTATATACTTAACGAGAACAAGAGGTTTTCTACCTTTGTAGCCAACAGAATTGCTGTTATCCACGAAGGTACGACCACACAGCAGTGGAGGTACGTGGACTCGAAGAATAACCCAGCTGACGACGCCTCTAGAGGGCTGAACGCTGATGAAATTAAGGGTAACACTAGATGGCTAAGTGGTCCAGCATTTCTTCGACAGAAACAAGAGCTGTGGCCGACTGCACCATTCTCTTTGTCACAGGTATCTGACGATGATCCAGAGGTGAAGCGAGAGAAACAAGTGACCGTGGTCCAAAGAAATCAAGAAGATGTAATGAGCATGATGTTTAACCGATTCTCGTCATGGCAACGTCTACGTCTTGCTGTTGCCTGGTTGTTAAGGTTTAAACAGTATTTAGTGAATTCTTACCACGAACGTCATGAGCACCAAGACCGAATCAGTGAGTTAAGATCCGGTGCTATTACCGTTCCAGAGTTGAAAACAGCAGAATTTAAAATAGTCAAGACTATTCAACGCCAGTCATTCCCACGAGAAATCGCTGCTCTCACAACACGTAAAAGTACTGATGTAAAGAACAAAGTTTCTTCGCGGACCAAGGTTGTTGAAAGAACAAGTCCTGTGTACAAGCTAAGTCCACAACTGAGAGATGGTATAGTATGCGTTGGAGGACGTTTAGAGAATGCAGTAATCCCAGAACGAGCCAAACATCCACCGATCCTACCTAGAGGACATCATGTTGGCGACCTAATCATACGTCATTATCACCAGATGCACGGACATGCCGGCAAGGAACATGTACTTTCTCTTGTAAGAAAGGACTTTTGGATAATACGAGCAAGAGCATCAGTCAGAAGATTGCTTGATCGTTGTTTTGACTGTCGTAAACGTAATGCTCCTACTTGTCAACAGATGATGGCCGATTTGCCACAGGATAGACTGACTCCCGATAAACCGCCATTTTCGTACACTGGCGTGGATTATTTCGGACCAATTCAAGTGAAAAGAGGTCGTGCTGTTGTTAAACGCTATGGTTGTTTATTCACCTGCCTAACTACTAGAGCAGTACACATTGAGATCGCCCACACGTTGGAAACCTGCAGTTTCATTGATGCCCTATACCGCTTTATGAACCGAAGAGGCCAACCTATACTCATACGAAGTGACAACGGTACTAATTTTAGGGGAGGAGAACGAGAATTAAGAGAATCGATTCAAGAGTGGAATCAACAAGCAATCCACAAGTTTCTAAGACAACGGAACATTGAATGGATCTTTAATCCCCCAGCTGCTAGTAATATGGGTGGTGTCTGGGAAAGGATGATTAGATCAGTCCGACAGATATTACGTGTGCTGTTAAAGGAACAGATGGTCGACGATGAAACGTTGCTAACTGTCATGACCCAAGTAGAAGCCATCTTGAATAGCCGACCGTTAACACCCAGCAGTGATGACCACAAGGATGAAAGTCCCTTGACACCAAGCCAGATATTACTTCTGCGCGACGAAGTCTGTTTGCCTCCTGGAGTGTTTACAAAGAATGACATGTTCGGAAGAAGAAGGTGGCGACAGGCCCAATATTTAGCTGACCAATTTTGGAAACGATGGCTACGACAGTATCTTCCACAGTTACAAGAGAGAGCAAAGTGGAACAGACCAAGACGAAACGTGGAAGTAGATGACATTGTTCTCATAGCAGATCAAAATCTCCCAAGAGGAATTTGGCCACTAGCACGTGTTCTAGAAGTACATAAAGGGAAAGATGGCTATGTACGATCTGCGAAAGTCAAGACGAAAACCACTATCCTGACGCGCCCGGTTAACAAGCTTTGTTTACTAGAAGGGGCAGACGCTAAGGACAAATGCTGAATTGACATTGTATATAAACATTTGACATTGAATTTGTTGTTACCGTTAAAGTAGTAAAGTAGTGTCGCGTTTAGGTTAGGATTATGTTAAATGAGGTTCCAACTGATACGCTCATTTGGTGCCGGGAAATGTACGCGACAAAACCGAGGAAAGCTGGAACGAGTCAATATATGACTATTTATAGTTCACTAATTAGTTTTTTACGAGTGATCGATAGAGAGAAACCTGCACTTTATAGTCGTTAAAGATATACAAGATTTTATGGTGAATTGATTGACTAGATCGGGAAATATTCGGTAAGAGATCATATAATATATTATCGTTATTGTAAGTTCGAGTTTTTAAGTATTGTATATGTGTTATTTGTAGTGAACCGCACAACGCACAAGTGAATCGAAGAAGTGATTATCTTACAAGTGAATCACACGAATTTATCAATGTTTAGACCCTTTGAAAGCCTTGAAAGTGTGCGCGTAAACGAATTTCCTAATTGATGTAAAGATGTTTGAAGAAAGATTGATGAAAATAAAGACTTTAAGCGAATTAAAACCTACAAGATATATCGCACAATTTGTTAAGATGGAACAGAAATGGAAATTTAAGACAAAGGTATAGGAGGTCCAAACTGAACTCTGTCAATCAAGTCTTGTTAACGATTATGTGGCTCAGACAGTACAATTGTATAAATACATTAGCTTTGATGTTTGACATAAGTCCTTCAACCGTGTCTGCCACTATTCACCGTGTGATTCCGATATTATGGAGGTATTTTCATAATCAAGTAACGTGGCCAACCATGGCAGAATGGAATGCTCTACGTGGTAATTGGCATTCATTTCCAAATGCAGTAGGTTGCATTGACGGGACACCGCATGAAATCTATCGCCCTGAGACTGAACCACAAGGTGAATTCTATAGTGGCCACCGTCACTACCATCTTATGAATACACAGCTAATTGTTGACAACTTAGGAAACATTGTTTTTCTACAAGCGGGTTTCCTGGGTGCCATGAATGATGCTGGGAACTTTAACCTCATGCGAAGGGTTGGACCCGGAACCCAATACGATATGCCGGCTGGTGTGATCGTTTTAGCAGACCAAGGCTATGCAGATATAGCGCCACTTCTTACACCTTTCCGTGCAGTACAAATAAGACGAATGGGTAGGATCGAAAAAAGAAGGGCACGCAGATTTAATAAGAATCTTTCTAGGTGCAGAATAATTGTTGAAAACACAATAAAATACATAAAGACCTATCGCGCAGTGAGCAGCATTTGGCGTCACCCTCGCTGGTTTCAGCCTATAGTAGTTGAGCTGTGTACTTTTCTTGCACAGAGGCATGTAGTGTTGTTTGAGGAAATAAGTAATTAAATCAAATACCAACCTAAAACCAAAATATTAAAAAATGAAGAAAAATGTGTTTTGCATGTTCGCATTATACTCATGAGAAAGACTAAGAATGTTGAAAAATTTGGTTCATAATTTGTTTCATAAAGCTGTGAAATACAACCTACATTGAACATTATTATTTATAAACATTTTGAGTTCACTTATCCAGTGATATTGTTAATCAGTAATAGCTAGAAAAAATCAGTGTGTGTTATTACCCTTTATTAGCATGATTAGTAGGACTATCTACAAATAGTGGATCATTTGCATATGGAGTGTGCTTATGCGAAACATCTCTATTGAGTGATAGACCACTAGTAGCGAAAAGTGCCGGTTTTGTAAACTTTGAAAACGTTTCTTGATTCTTCTAATTCTTGTAATAGCTTAGTACTAAATGTAATGCTTTTCCTTAAATCGTAAATTACAAATACCAGCAAGAAAATGTCAAAAAAGCACATAATTTTGATGTTTTGTGAATGAATTTTGACTTGACTGAGAGCGCGCGCTACTGACGCCATCACACGATTCTTCAGTTTGATTGAGAAAGCCAGATTAAAAAACTTTTCTTGAACTTTTCTTTATTCCTCCGTTGTTCAAATATGTATAGTAGTTTTAGCAGTAAAATTATGCTATTTTCAGCCGTTAAAACAAAAGTCTTGATGAAGAAAATGACTAAAACTGTGGAGAATTTCGATGTGTTTTGAATACATTTTCACTTGCCGTCACGCGTCATTGAGCGCGCGCTCGGTATTTTCACTTTCGATTATCTGTCATTTTTTCAAAATAAAACGATTGAAATGTTATTTTTCTTTCAAAATATGGCAAAGTTTGACCTACTAGTTGGTTTATACTAAAACAATTAGACCTCTCGCCCTCATGGTCCACGAGTCAATAGCCCACTTGGCCTCGAAGACTCGGCCTCGTGGGCTATTGACTCGTAGAACATTCGGGCTGCGGGTCTAATTGCTAATTAGTATCCAACAACTTATGGTCTATCACAAATCGCGCGCTCTCATTGGCTACTCAACCATGGGCTATTGGGTGATAGCCCATGGTTGGGGAAACCGCCGGTTTTGTAAACTTTGAAAAAGTTTCTTGATTCTTCTATTTCTTCAAAAACAGCTTAGTACTAAATATGATGCTTTTCTTTGAATCGTAAATTACAAATAAGCCAAAAAAGCACATAATTTTGATGTTTTGTGAATGAATTTTGACTTGAAGAGCGCGCGCTACTGACGCCATCAGGCGATTCTTCAGTTTGTTCGATTGAGAAAGCCAGATTTTTAAACTTTCAGATTAGAACTTTTCTTAATTCCTCCGTCGTTCTAAAATGTATAGTAGTTTTAGTACTAAAAGCATGCTATTTTCAGCCGTTAAAATTTAAGTATTGAGGGAGAAAATGGCAAAAACAGTGGAGAATTTCGATGTGTTTTGAATACATTTTGCCGTCACACGTCATTGAGCGCGCGCTCGGTATTTTCTGTCATTTTGTCAAAATAAATCGATTGAAATGTTAATTTTCTTTCAAAATATGGCAAAGTTTGACCTATAAGTTGTTGGATACTAAAACAATTAGACCTCTCGCCCTCATGGGCTACGAATCAATAGCCCACTTGGCCTCGACGACTCGGCCTCGTGGGCTATTGACCCGTAGCCCATTCGGGCTTCGGGTCTAATTGTTAAATAGTCTAGGGGCTGGTTCTCTTCTCCCTCCCTTGTATTTTGACTACCGCACTTTCTGTCGGGAATCGTAATCTTCATCCTATATATGTCAAACGATTCGCTGCTTCACCTTCATAGAATGTCGGAGGTTGAATCGCAATCGAGGCTTCGATTCATAATATTTCTCGGAATTTATTTATTTCAACTTTATTTTCCATTTCATAACTCTACCAATGGCAACTTATTTGACATTTAAGGATGAAGCACTTTTGGTAGAGTCATGAAATTGAAAAAAAAGTTGACAACAACCTTTGTACATTCCTTCTCATTTTTCATTTCCCAGTACACTAAATTCTCAATAACTGTTTAAACATTAAGGTAATTGAAATAAAAAGAACAGAAATGAGTTTTTTGAGCAACTCTAGCTTTTAGAAAATGTAACTTTGGTCTAATTTTGAAACAATTTTAATATTGACGGCATGCACTGCTTTTTTGGCCTAGTGAGTGGAGGGTGTGGTCAATGTGCTAACAAAGTTCATCTTTTGAACCGGTGTGATAGTACCATGCAGGAAATGTTAGAATATGACTCCTCACAGGGTCTTTTTACAAAAATACTTAATTTATAGACCAGCTCATGATTTTCAACAAACTTCCAATGTCAGTGACTGTATATTGTTGTCAAAATAGGTAAGAGTTTCTATAAGCTTTTAATGGCAACTTATTTGACATCTAAGGATGTAGTACTTTTGGTAGAGTTATGAAATGGAAAAAAAAGTGCACAACCAACTTTGTACATTCCATCTCATTTTTCATTCCCAGTACACTAAATTCTCATAACTGTTTAGACATTAAGGTAAATGAAATAAAAAGAACAGAAATGAGTTTTTTGAGCAAGAGCTTTCAGAAAATATAATTTTGGTCTAATTTTGAAACAATTTTAATATTGACGGCATGCACTGCTTTTTTGGCCTAGTGAGTGCAGTGTGGTCAATGTGCTAACAAAGTTCATCTTTTGAACCGGTGTGATAGTACCATGCAGGAAATGTTAGAATATGACTCCTCGCCATAGGCAGCCCAACCACTCCTTTCGAGGATTTTTTATTTTTCAAAAAAATTCAATGGAAAAAAATGCGCGCGACTATTTTGGTTACTTCGTTTGGCGCGCGCTTGTAGTCTTTGGGTTTCCTGTGGCGCGCTTGTAGATTGTGGGGTTCCTGTGGTCAATCCCGCGGGATGGATGGTCAGCAGGGTCAGGTACCTTGTATATTGTGACAAGGCATGAAACACGGGTCACGTGATGGATCGATGTGTGCCCCAGGTAGCTTGGACACTTTTTCGTGAAGCGCTCGGGATTTTTCATTCGTTCGACATTCGTAGAGTAGGTCGAACAGTCTCCGAAATTAAATAGAATGTCGACGTCTTTACAACAAAACACAAAACAAATTAAAACAAAACAAATAGACGGAGGAACAGCGAAAAAGTTGTGTTTGCTCCCTGTTCACTTTTTAAAAATGGCGTTCAAAATGTCGAGTAAATATTTTCTTTTTGTTAAAAAGCTGATATAAACAAAGCAAAAACAACAAAAACACTCAATGCATCACATAAACAGAACAGGTAGTTCTAAAAAGTCACTTTTATTGTTGAATAAGAGCGAAAAAAGATCAAAAAAGTTTATATTTGACAGTTTTGTTTTTGAATTAAAAAGAGTACAAAAAATGCAGCCTAATTAGGTTATTGATGTCAAAGGATTAAGTAAGATATCTGTTCAGTGAAGAAAGTGAAGTTCAATTTCACATTTCTAAACAATGCAAACCCAAGCGAATGACAAGGCATCAAACGGACAAAGTTTAGCACACAAATTATTCACTTGAATAAATAAGCTTGCAAAAACAGATGCTTTACGATATATAACTATAGTCAATATCTTAAGTATTCATCAATGCATTTTTGTTCAAAGCAGGATTACCTGACTATCATGGCGATTTCTTTTCGTCCGAATTTAGCCGTGAATTTTACTTGATTGAAAAATGTCCAAGCAATCCTCAACTCAAACCAGCCACATAATGTCGATGTCAGTAGTGAGTAAATATCATCTGCTTGAGGTTAAAGGATGTCTAGATTTGTTTGTTAGTCAATAAATCCTTCATTATTATGACCAAAATCATCGGGGATTTCCCAACAAGAACCGGCCAACAAACATGTTATTGACGACAAATTAAACTCGATCGTTTCATTAACTTGCAAGCTAAACATGGTGTCCACACATTAATACACGGTCAACCACTTTCCTTTGCTCGGTGTTTAAAGTAATTTCGGCCATTATGTGTAAGAAAATCCCTGAAAAAAAGCTTTTACGACGGACGAAGTATTTAGTTTTAGGTAAAAATATTCCGAAAATTCGCCAAGATTTCGGAAAAATTCGTGCATTCACGACAGTTCACGACTTCCTCGAAACCTCTACGAATGTCAAACGAATGAAAAATCCCGAGCGCTTCACGGAAAAGTGTCCAAGCTACCTGGGGCACACATCGATCCATCGCGAGTTTTAGCGTCCAAGAGGAAATTCTCGTCATGTAATAAAGATTGAAGACTCAAACTCGTATGTTATCTGGAGAAAGATGATTCGTATTGTTATTCGTAGAAAAATCATTAATTCGTCTTTTAGGTGAAGAGATAGTAGCGAAATTGTGATTTATCACGTGACCGTGTTTCATACCTTGTCACAATATATACTTGTCTCCCGCGGGATTGACCACAGGAACCCCATAATCTACAAGCGCGCCACAGGAAACCCAAAGACTACAAGCGCGCGCCAAACAAAGAAACCAAAAGAGTCGCGCGCATTTTTTTCCATTGAATCTTTATTGAAAAATAAAAAATCCTCGAAAGTAGTAGTTGGGCTGCCTATGTCCTCGCAGGGTCTTTTTACAAAAATACTTTATAGACCAGTTCATGATTTTCAACAAACTTCCAATGTCAGTGACTGTATATTGTTGTCAAAATAGGTAAGAGTTTCTATAAGCTTTTAATGGCAACTTATTTGACATCTAAGGATGAAGCACTTTTGGTAGAGTTATGAAATGGAAAATAAAGTTGACAGCAACCTTTGTACATTCCATCTCATTTTTCATTTCCCAGTACACTAAATTCTCAATAACTGTTTAGACATTAAGGTAAATGAAATAAAAAGAACAGAAATTAGTTTTTTGAGCAAGAGCTTTCAGAAAATGTAACTTTGGTCTAATTTTGAAACAATTTTAATATTGACGGCATGCACTGCTTTTTTGGCCTAGTGAGTGCAGGGTGTGGTCAATGTGCTTACAAAGTTCATGTTTTGAACCGGTGTGATAGTACCATGCAGGAAATGTTAGAATGACTCCTCTCATGGTCTTTTTACAAAAATACTTTATAGACCTGTTGATGATTTTCAACAAACTTCTACAGGAGCTTATTAAAGGCAGTATACAGTGATCGTATTGTAGGTCAAAATTGTTTCGAGTTTCTAAGCTTTTACAGTGTAATACAAATACCGCCGGCAGTCAGAAACACGCTGAAAAATGTATTGTCCAATTGGAAGCATAGCTGTTATCTTGCTGTTAGATTTGATTATGGGGCTGTCTAAGATTGGTCAAAGAATAATAGAATATTCCAGTCATATTTTGTTCTGCCTACCGTATTTTTATTCACACTGTATTGGCAACTGATTGAAGCAATACTGTCATGCAATGGAAGAAAAAGTGGACTGTAAGTTTTGTACATTCCATCTCAATTCTCATTTCCCGGTACACTAAATTCTCAAAAACTTTTGACATATAATAGATAATGAGATAAAAGCAATTGATGTCTAGCTCTTGTTTTGAAACATGTTTGGTTTATACCTACCAGCCATCTCAACACCTGATGATGAACGTCTGTTTTTTGTAATATATCTCTTTTCACCTTCCTTTTATATAATTTTCATCATAATATACCCTTCCATGATAGCTATTACCAGGTGCGTGTATCCTGCTTGAGCTCAAACCCGCTTGCTCCATTATTCACATTAACCACTTGTTCAAGTTTAAATGCTTTATTACACATTATCAATTCACATGCATTTTTCTAACCTACATGTCTTCCCTATTTGCTATCATCAATACTTATCAAACACGTTCCTGTCACACCAATAAATCCCTATATTACAATTACAATTATCAAATAACCCAATCTTCTTACTTAATACATCCATTGATATAGAATTTAAATAAATACACTGCCCTCTTTGAGACATTGTAAAATGCTATTACTGTTATATTACTGTTGTTATGATTATTCTTTTCATACCGCACTATAAGTGCCTTTTTGTTTTATTTCAATTTTCAATATATGCTCTCCTCTAGATACACATATGGCTCAATTTCAATCCCAGACAAATAAATCATGTACATATGCCCACTATTACAGTCTCCTCTTTATTACCCATATAAATTAGCATTTTGGTTGCAGTTTTCCTCCCTATATAAACTTAGCTTTCTAAATTACAGTTCTACTCTAGTGAATGTCCCTTAATGCGGTTCTATCCCTTCTAATAAATCCGTGTGGACTAGTAGAGCGAAAAACATTTTAATGCTTTTTTTTATTCATTCTCAGTCATAGTTACAAATAATATTTCTAAAACTACAATAATTTGGTAAGTGTAAAAATGATTAAGAATAGTAGTCTAGAAAAAGCATATGCTTATAGAGTATATAAAACTACATTAATTTAAAATACAAATTGTAGATAAAATATTCAAATTATCGATTGATATAATCATAAGTAAATTGATTATTGTACTCTATGGTTTGTAATAAGATTTATGAATTGTAACAAATATGTTCTATTTCACTTAAAATGAATCGAGTTACATAATTTCAAATATATTTTAATTCTCATTGATATAATCTTATTTTAATAATTGTTCTTCTTTAATTATTTTTTTGAATCTATTAATAGTTTTGCAATTGACTTGTAATTTTTTTTATTTGTTCCATATTAACGGTCCCATATAAGAAATTGAACATTGACTAAGCTTAGTTTTTCTTGAAACAGCTAGTATGATAATTAGATGATTGTAAGAACATTGTAGTCCATGCTGTAAACAAAGTTTACAATATATATTAAAATACGGTCCCATAAGATGGAAAGACACTTTGTGCTTTGTTTTGTCGCTCTAAATCAAGATAATTAAGGTACTGTAAATAAAAGATTAATGTCTATTAAATACAACGGTCCAGGCGGCAGAGCGCTCAAGTTCATTTTGAATGACTCGACATACCAGTGGATCGATGGTAGCTTCGTGATGTTCAACATCAGAACCCATTATCTGGCCCAAATAGCTGAAATCTCTTCGCAGCTCCTAAAAAAGTTCAAACCTCGAGCATGCATCGATCTACACGAACTAAAACGCCAACTGGATCTCTAGTCTTGCAGAACTTTGTGACTAAATGCAGTACTTGCCGACTGATAAATCCATTTGTTTGTGCACTCAGAAATACTCTCGAATAATTTCTTTAAAAACTCAAGTCATAACTTTGTCCTTAATTCGAACGGATTGCGTTCTATCCTGAAGTTTTGGTGAGATTATAAAGCCACTTTGAATCTTGAGAGGTAAAATTATGATCTTGCACATATTTTACTGTTTATTGCCGCCAACTTTGTCTGCAGGCTCATGATGAAACACGACGTGTTTTACGTCATTTTTTATCATATGATCATGATAATAGACGTCTATAGCACTGCTTTCTTAAGTGGACATTCGTAGACGTTTCGAGGAAGTCGTGAACTGTCGTGAATGCACGAATTTTTCCGAAATCTTGGCGAGTTTTCGGAATATTTTTACCTAAAACTAACCTGGAAATACTTCGTCCGTCGTAAAAGCTTTTTTTTAGGGATTTTCTTACACATAATGGCCGAAATTACTTTAACTGACACCGAGCAAAGGAAAGTGGTTGACCGTGTAATGTGTGAACACAATGTTTTTATCAGTGGTAAAAGCTGGTACGGGGAAAACAATGTAGTTTGCAAGCTAATGAAACGATCGAGTTTGTCGTCAATAACATGTTTGTTGGCCGGTTCTTGTTGGGAAATCCCCGATGATTTTGGTCGTAATAATGAAGGATTTATTGACTAAAAAACAAATCTAGACATCCTTTAACCTCAAGCAGCAGATGATATTTACTCACGACTGACATCGACGGCATTATTATGTGGCTGGTTTGAGTTGAGGATTGCTTGGACATTTTTCAATCAAGTAAAATTCACGGCTAAATTCGGACGAACAGAAATCGCCATGATAGTCAGGTAATCCTGCTTTGAACAAAAATGCATTGATGAATACTTAAGATATTGACTATAGATATATCGTAAAGCATCTGTTTTTGCAAGCTTATTTATTCAAGTGAATAATTTGTGTGCTAAACTTTGTCCGTTGGATGTCTTGTCATTCGCTTGGGTTTGCATTGTTAAGAAATGTGAAATTGAACTTCACTTTCTTCACTGAACAGATATCTTACTTTATCCTTTGACATCAATAACCTAATTAGGCTGCTTTTTTGTACTCTTTTTAATTCAAAAACAAAACTGTCAAATATAAACTTTTTTGATCTTTTTTCGCTCTTATTCAACAATAAAAGTGACTTTTAGAACTACCTGTTCTGTTTATGTGATGCATTGAGTGTTTTTGTTGTTTTTGCTTTGTTTATATCAGCTTTTTAACAAAAAGAAAATATTTACTCGACATTTTGAACGCCATTTTTAAAAAGTGAACAGGGAGCAAACACAACTTTTTCGCTGTTCCTCCGTCTATTTGTTTTGTTTTGTTTTGTTTTGTGTTTTGTTGTAAAGACGTCATTCTATTTAATTTCGGAGACTGTTCGACCTACTCTACGAATGTCAAACGAATGAAAAATCCCGAGCGCTTCACGAAAAAGTGTCCCAGCTACCTGGGGCACACATCGATCCATCACGTGACCCGTGTTTCATGCGGGATTGACCACAGGAACCCCACAATCTACAAGCGCGCCACAGGAAACCCAAAGACTACAAGCGCGCGCCAAACGAAGAAACCAAAATAGTCGCGCGCATTTTTTTCCATTGAATCTTTTTTGAAAAATAAAAAATCCTCGAAAGGAGTAGTTGGGCTGCCTATGTAGAAACTAGACGCTCTATGAGCGTGAAGTCGGGCTAGCCATAAAATCAACACAGAAGGCTAAACTTTGGGCTTCCTGTGTACGTTCCCAAAGCATCATGGGGGACTATACGCGACATGACAGATAGATTGGCCTTTTCCATATCGAGCCTAAGGACTGGGTACGACTGTGAAAAACTAATTTAATTATGGTTCCAAAAACATAAACCCCATCTCATCGGAGGGTGTGTCTATAATGCGGACGCGGACGGTCCGCGGCGGACGGCGGACGGCGGATGGCGGACGGCGGACGGCGGACGACAAAAAATGAAAAAAATGAAAAAATAACAAATGAAAAAAATGAAAAAATAAATAAATAAATATGAAAATAATAACAATAAAAAATTAATAAATAAAAAAAAAATAATGTAAAAATATCCTAAATTGAACCATTCTAAAAACAAAACAAAACGAAACGATACCTTCATTGGTTTTTGTTTTTGATTTACTAACCGCTGAATAACGGATGACCTGAATGTAATAAGTGAATCGCAGCAATTTACACGATACTGTACTCAAACGGCGTACGCTATGTTTCCATGAATCTTTATCAAAGGGGCTGCTTAGCTTTCTAAGGGTTTTGTAAGCTCTCTATAAGTAAAAATCCATCCGTACACACTTCAAAACCAATATCTGCAGACAACGTTCTCGTACTGTGGCGCGCGCCATTCAGTTTAAAAACACAGGAACCGTGGACTATATTGATCTGTTCCAACGACTATTTATAATCCGGAGAAATTTCATTTATTTTCTATGTGAGCTCACCATAGATTTACACTCATTTCTAACCATGCACCATTAAATTCTAAATTTTTGGAAATGCTTTTATAAGCCGTTTTTAACGGCTTGGTCCTTGATGCTTGGTAGAACAGCTTGCTCCTTGATGCTTGGTCGAACGGCTTGCTCCAGAAGACACACTTTGTTGACTGGTCTGTGTAATGATGTATCCTTGCACTTGATTTTAACCGAACGTACTAGTCCATCCTTTCCTTTATACGCCTCTACAATCCGCCCTAGAGGCCAGCTTCCACGTGGAGTGTTCTCATCACATATGAGGACAATATCATCAGTCCGCAAGTTTATCTTTGGTTTAAACCATCGCTGTCTTTCTTGAAGCAGAGGTAGATACTCCTTGATCCATCTTTTCCAAAACTGGTCAGCAACAAACTGCACTTGCTTCCACCTCCTTACTAACGCATCTTCTTTTGTAAATAGCCCTGGAGGCATTACACTGTTGCTCCTCAGAAGCAACAAATGATTTGGTGTCAATGCTTCAACATCATTGGGGTCGTCACTGTACTTGGTGAGTGGTCGACTGTTTAGTATTCCCTCAACTTGAGCTAGAATAGTACTAAGGGTTTCATCTGTTACTACTTGATCTTTCAGAAGGACTCTCAAGATTGATCTGATAGACCGAATCATCCGTTCCCATACGCCACCAAAATTACTCGCGCTAGGCGGGTTGAATTTCCATTGTATTTCATGTTGACGCAGGAATTCTTCGATCTTGGTTTGATTCCATCTTTGTAGCTCTTCATGCAGTTCACGCTGAGCACCTCTGAAGTTGGTACCATTATCACTTCTGATCAGCTCTGGTCTCCCACGACGACTTATAAAGCGATGCAGCGCATCAATGAATGAATCGGTTTCCAGTGAATGTAGAACTTCTATATGTACAGCTCTTGTCGTCAAGCAAGTAAATATGCATCCGTACCTTTTTTCTTGACTTCTACCACGCTTCACCATAAATGGCCCGAAGCAGTCAGTACCTGTGTAGGTAAATGGCGGGTTTTCAGCTGATATTCTATCTGCGGGTAAGTCTGCCATCATCTGCTGTGTCGGGGTTGCGCTTCTCTTTTTGCATACAAAACATCTGTTAAGAGCATGACGCACTAGTTTTCTTGCCTTTATGATCCAGTACCTCTGTCGCAGTAGGGATAAAACATGCTCCTTTCCACAATGTGCTGATTCCTTGTGATAATGATTCACTATTAGACTTGATACATGACTTTGACTGGGTAGTATAACTGGGTGTTTAGCCTCATCACTTATGTTGGCACTATCCAAACGACCTCCAACCACTAGTACTCCATCTTTCAACTTCGGGTTTAACTTCACTAATTTACTTGACTTGTGAACTGCTTGTTGTAATGCTAGCCTTGTTATTTCACCTTTGAAATGCTGTCGTTGCACATACTTGAAGATCTCTAGCTCTGCGTTTCTTGTTTCTTCTACCGTCAGGGAACCTCGAGTTAAAGGAACCCTCGACTCTTTGATGTGGTGCTTGTTTAGCAAGTAGCTCTTGAAACGTAGCATCCAAGCTATACTTCTCTTCAGGCGGTACCAAGACGAGAAGTGGTTAACTAATCTCTCGGTCGACGACTCTGTGTCGCTGCTTGTCTGAAACACTTGTGCTTCTTTCCTTACTTCTTCGTTATCATCAGCTAACTGTGGTATGTTTGTTGGCTGAGATGGCCAGAACTCTTTAGACTTCTTCAGGAAGCTTGGGCCATGTAGCCATCTTTCATTCTCAAGCATTTGATCTCCATTCAAACCTCTCGACGCGTCGTCAGCAGGATTAGACTTTGTATCGACGTACCTCCACTGTGATGGTTCGGAGCCTTCGTGAATGGCTGCAACTCTGTTTGCCACGTATACTTTAAACCTTCTACTTTCATTGAGAATGTACTGCAGTACAGATGTTGAGTCCGTCCAGAAGTACGGTTCTTCAATTTTCCAATCCAGCTCCCTCCTGATCTTGTTTGATAACTCAACTGCCAATACTGCTGCTGATAATTCCAGTCTCGGAATCGAGACACACTTTAGCGGAGCGAGGCGAGATCTCCCTCCCATGAATGCGCAGTGGATATCACCACTTGAGTTGACTAGACGTAGGTACGCAACTGCTCCATACCCAATCTGTGACGCGTCAGCAAACGTATGTAGCTCTGACTTTGAAATGTCACCGAATCCTGGGGGTTTGACGCACCTGTCGACGCTGATCTTCGACATCTTAGATAAGTCGGACAACCAAGTACTCCAACGGTTTGCATTTTCCTTGGCTATGGGATCATCCCATCCGAACTTATCTCGACACAGATCTTGCATCAACTTTTTGGCTGGTAGAATGAACGGTCCAGCCATACCAAGCGGGTCAAAGATGGAACTGGTGACTGACAAGATTCCTCTTTTAGTGTGTGGCTTATCTTCGACGTCTACTTTCAATCTGAACCTGTCTGTGTTCACGTCCCATATGACACCAAGTGCTCTCTCAACGGTAATGTCATCTAGGCATAGGCTCTTGTACGTCTTGGTTCTTTCACCTTCAGAGATGGTATCCATTACCTCTTGGTTGTTACTAACCCACTTTGTTAGGTTGAATCCTCCTCTCTTGAGCATCTGCTTTAGCTCATCCTTCAGGGTAATCGCCTTGTCAGCGGTTGATACTGATTTCAGTAGGTCATCTACATAGAAATTCTCCTTCACACTTTTACTTGTTTCAGGTTGGAAGTCCTCTTCGTTATCTTCTGCGGTCTTGCGAAGACTGAAATTCGCACAGCTGGGTGACGACGTCGCGCCGAACAGATGAACAAGCATTTGCATCTCGATTGGCTCGCTGTTATAGTCATCATCTTTCCACCAGAGGAATCTTAAAGCATCAATGTCCCTTGGATCCACCTTTACCTGGTTAAACATTCCTTCGATGTCTGCCATCATCGCCACCTCTTCTTGACGGAACCTTGTAAGGACTCCAAAGAGACTATTCGTTAGATCAGGGCCTTGCAACAGCTGGTCGTTCAGGGACGTACCTTTATACTTAGCTGCACAGTCGAAGATTACTCTGACCTTTCCTGGCTTGTTTGGGTTGGTTACGGGATGATGTGGCAAGTACCATACATCCTTGTGGTTATTGAGATCACTAGCAGACACTTGTCTAGCGTAGCCTTTGTCCACATACTCGTTGATGGACTTTGTATACTTCTTGTAGAGATCTTCATCTTTAATGAATCGCTTCTTTAGCATCTTAAGCCTTGACTCTGCTAGGTATTTGTTAGTTGGTAAATAAGGATTTACATGCCTCCACGGTAGGGATAGTTGATAATGTCCATTGACTTGTTCAACGGACGACTCCATCTTCTTTAGAGCTGCCTTGTCTTCAACAGACATTCCTACTCCAGTATTGTTGGTTGAATCTTCATTGATAATCCAGAACTTCTTTAATTGATCGACAAGTGGATCACCGTCCTTTTCATTGACTAGGTTTGCGTTCACAGCTTTACTTACACTTGTACTGCCAGTTGGGCCCTGAATGGTCCAACCAAGGATAGCCTTTACTGCATACGGCTCTTTACATTTACCGCGCCTCTCTTCTTGTACCCAGAACACTTCCGGTACGTCATTGCCGATCAGCAAGGATACTTTGCTTTGTACCTCTGTTATCTCTATTTCTCTGAGGTGAGGCCATTTATCGATATCTTCTGACTTGGCAATACAACTTTCTGAGACAGGAATTTCATCAACTGTTAGAACCTTTGGCAAACAAACAACTTCCTCTCCCGACAATGGCTTGACATTGAGCTCGATGACCTGTCCTTTCTTGGGGCTGCCTTTTCTGTCTACAGTGTTCAGTGTAAATGTATTCTCTTGACCTTGTAAACCAAGGGATTCTGCAAGTTCTTTATCACAGAGTGTTGTGTCAGAACCGTTGTCTAACAATGCATAGGTAATTACATTCACACTTGCATCGTTGCCGTAGACTCTGACTGGTACGATAGGTAGGCACACTCTCTCGTGGAGCGATACTGAAGCGACGTGTGTATTGACTGTTGCATCATTGCTGAGCTTCGCCGGTGGGTGCATGCAGGTTTCGTGCTTTCCGTCACACCCTTCTGTAGTACACTGAGATTTCTTATAACACTGCTTAGCGATGTGACCAACTTTCATACAGTTGTCACATAGTCTCTTGTTTCTTAAGAACTTTCGTCTTTCCTCGAATTCCTTCTTCATAAACTGCTCACACTTGCTTAGGTGATGTTTCCCTTCACAAAGGTGACACACAACAGCGGCTTGTACATTATTGAACCTTCTTTGTACACCAGCACTCTCTGCTTTCAAAGGAGTATCAGACTGAACTACGAAACTGTTCTTAGGTCTGTTGACTTGTTGTTGTTTGTTCTGTAAAATCTTGGGGGTTCTTTGGGCTTCCATTATCTGGCCAAAGACTGGGTCACTGGCTGCTTCAGCTGCCTGCTTAACAAAATCTGCGAGGTCACGGATGTTGGGTCTTCTACCTTGCTCCTTTATAACTCTCACACGTTCCAACCATTTTCCTTTGAGATGAAACGGAAATCTTTCGGCTATTTTGCGCAAGTTCTCTGAGCTGTTGACCTCATCGATAAAACCGATTGATGCTAGCGTCATCTCACAGTCCTTGAGGTTGTCTGCAAATCTGGTGAGAGCTTTAACTTCGTTGGACTTTATTGGCGGGCCATCTGCTACTTGTTTGACGCTTGCTCGAGCAATCACATAAGGGTCGCCATATCTCTTCTGTAGAATCTGTCTAGCTTTTACGTAGCCGGAGTCGGGATGCATGAGTACACAATTACGTATGCATTCTTTGACGTTGTCGTTACAGTACTGTAATAGGTAATTTAACATTTCGCTCTGTGATGCCGTCCTCTTTTGGATGTTTTCTTCGAAACTTCTGATGAACTGCCAATAGTGCAAAGGATTTCCATCAAAAGTAACGAGATTTGATTTTGGCAATAGGAATGCGTTTGACATGGACTGCATCATCTGTTGCTGCTGCGCAAGTAGGTGGAGAACGGAATTCTGCTGCATTGCTAAGTGTGTGCCGTCATAATACTGAGTAGGCTGACTAACTGGAAATGTCGGTGTAATTGGCGGTGAGTGCGTAATGTTCACTTGTGGTGAGTATGGTACAGATAATGTCGGTACATCATTCTGTTTACTGATGCTAGAAAGCGTAGCTGTCGAATTGGTTTCGCTTATAAGTTGCTCCCCTTCTGCTTCTTCATAAACGCTTAACTCTGCGTTGGCGCGATCATTGTCATGCTTTGCTTTCAGCACATCTTTTTGACGGATTAACTTATTTATTTGCTCTTCTATTTCTTGCTGCTCTTGAATTTGGTTATAACGTAATGACGTGAGAACCTGTGACGCTTTCGCCTTTATCTTCATGCTCGCTGTAGAACTTATGACTGACCCGACTTGACTCACTGAATCACTCGGACTTAACTCATCATTCTGTGCCTCAGACAGAAATACTCTAACTCTACCATCGAGGTCATGTTTTTTAAGACGCTCAGCTTCACACCGCCTTTCGGCTTCTCTGCTCTCTTCATCATCTGCGCTCAGAAACTCGATAATCTTTCGATTAACGTCATAGTATTTGTTTAGCATCACTTGATAATCTTGCTGCCTTTGCAGGACTAGCGCACTGTTTTCAATGTTATTGTCTCCAATTAAGCGCGTTATTTCATTTAATAACTTCGTCAATTGTGCAGAATATCCTGAACGAGAGTTTTTTAGCGATAAAATCCTTTCTTCGCGAGCACCATCTTCATTTAGCACGGCGCTTGTCTTCTTTCTTCTGGATGCGCTGAGTATTGATGACGTCATACTATCGGTGTTGTGCGGCGCGCGGACTTTGACCTTTCACTCGTTCAGCTTGACAAATAATTTTTTGCGGCAGCAATAGAAATAACAACTTTCAACAACTTTCAATAATATTGTCACGATATACGTAGACAAAGTTCATATAAACATAAATCAATTTCTGCAAATTTGAACAATAATGTAGTCTACACTACATTAGAGTAAGGACAAGACACATTTTCTTTCATCACTTGTTTTACTTTACCAATAGCCTGAGATCATAAACCATATGAACTCGCCAATTTCTCTTAAGTTTCTTCTAATTTTTAACACTATCTGACGGCTGTAAGACGGTGGCACTAAGACGGTGGCGATAAGACGTTGGCGATAAGACGTTGGCGGTTCACTAAACAAAAGTGAAACAACTTAACTTATTGTAACTAACTTACTTACAAGTAGCAATTAAAACTCAACTAGTTTTACAGTCAAAAATATATGAAATTATCAAGAAAAAACTAAATACATTTATGTAAATTATATTCATAAACATTTTCCTTTGATGTGAAAGTAACAGTATATAAGAAACACTTACAATTTGGTGAAATCTTGCAATAATTCGTGAGAAAAAACAAGTTCAAACTTGCCCTGAACAAAACTGCAAAAACTCCTTAGTAACATGCAAGTTTAGCTCGTAACTAAGCGCGCGCCATCATGACGTACTTGGCAACACACAGGAAGCCCAATTCACAAAGAAACAAAAATCCAAGATGGCGGACGAAAACGATCGAGTTTGAAAGAACGTTTTATAACTTGAAAAATACTTATTGAAATACTCAAAAAACTTACTTAACGTGTCAAAGTAAGTACAGTAAAGGTTATTTGTCGCTTACAGTAATATTGAGTTTGTGTTTGTCCGAATCACGCGGCATGTAAGCGTCACGTTTTGGAGCAGATTCAGCTATTTGACTATAGTATTTATTGCTATTGAAAAATGGAACATTTCCCCGTAAAAATCACGATAATACTAAGGATTCATCTCTGTTCGATTGATCGAGATTGTTTTTTTTGTGGCTACTGCATTCTGGGAATGCGTAGCCACTATGTCATCGAGTCGTGTAAAGCGTGTAAGTAAGTAAGAATAGGTATATACTTCATTGCTGAATGTCCATGTAGTCGTTTTATTCGTTTTGTCAACTATAAGTGATTGATATGAGACCACACGAAGTATATACCCGTAACTCCACACGAAGCCTCCTTCGAAGCCAATCAATATCTATTCGATTAACTTTGTAACCAATAGTCATTCGACTAGCTCGCATTCGTTCTTTCGATTCCTTCACGAAGGAAAACAAATGTCAAACGATAATACTTCATGCTTGCAATTGATCGTGATCTCACAGGTAGCCCAAGCTCACTATTTGTGTTGATTTACTATAGGATATATGGGGATTTTTCAACGTACAAATTTTTGCCTTAATTCTTAATAAAATAAAATGAAACTCTTATCGTGTCTTTTTGTTGCTCTCATCAACCGTCTGACTGACTTTCAGCGATTTTCGTTGGAATTTAGCTGCCTTTCCCTAACGTGTAGTAAGAGAGAGAAAGGTAGGAGGCGAAGGCCCCAAAACGGCCTTCGAACTGCTGAACTAATCGCCAAATAATTCCTCGAAAAAAGCTTCTAGTCCAAATCTTTCTACGCAGCAGTTCGAAGGGATAAATATGACACGCAAAAATCCCAATGGATTAGAATCAACGGCTTTTTTGAAGCAGCCAGCCTCCACGAAGTTCGAATAAAACCGCTCGAAAAACAGCCAAAATATTCGTGTCTGGGAGAGTTGGGACAGTTGAAGCCGTTAAAAAACAGAGAGAGACTGGACGTGGCAAAAACAACCACTATCCGTGCAATCTCGAACCCCGAGCCTTCGTTCCTCTTGGCCAGCCGAGTAACGTAAGACTCTGGGGGACCGGAATTCTCTGCTTATGCTGATTGGCCCTTGAAAATACAATGGTCAGACCGGAAACAGACGAAGTAAAATCTCTGATTGGTCCATCATGAATGCGCTCAGAAACTCGATAATCTTTCGATTAACGTCATAGTATTTGTTTAGCATCACTTGATAATCTTGCTGCCTTTGCAGGACTAGCGCACTGTTTTCAATGTTATTGTCTCCAATTAAGCGCGTTATTTCATTTAATAACTTCGTCAATTGTGCAGAATATCCTGAACGAGAGTTTTTTAGCGATAAAATCCTTTCTTCGCGAGCACCATCTTCATTTAGCACGGCGCTTGTCTTCTTTCTTCTGGATGCGCTGAGTATTGATGACGTCATACTATCGGTGTTGTGCGGCGCGCGGACTTTGACCTTTCACTCGTTCAGCTTGACAAATAATTTTTTGCGGCAGCAATAGAAATAACAACTTTCAACAACTTTCAATAATATTGTCACGATATACGTAGACAAAGTTCATATAAACATAAATCAATTTCTGCAAATTTGAACAATAATGTAGTCTACACTACATTAGAGTAAGGACAAGACACATTTTCTTTCATCACTTGTTTTACTTTACCAATAGCCTGAGATCATAAACCATATGAACTCGCCAATTTCTCTTAAGTTTCTTCTAATTTTTAACACTATCTGACGGCTGTAAGACGGTGGCACTAAGACGGTGGCGATAAGACGTTGGCGATAAGACGTTGGCGGTTCACTAAACAAAAGTGAAACAACTTAACTTATTGTAACTAACTTACTTACAAGTAGCAATTAAAACTCAACTAGTTTTACAGTCAAAAATATATGAAATTATCAAGAAAAAACTAAATACATTTATGTAAATTATATTCATAAACATTTTCCTTTGATGTGAAAGTAACAGTATATAAGAAACACTTACAATTTGGTGAAATCTTGCAATAATTCGTGAGAAAAAACAAGTTCAAACTTGCCCTGAACAAAACTGCAAAAACTCCTTAGTAACATGCAAGTTTAGCTCGTAACTAAGCGCGCGCCATCATGACGTACTTGGCAACACACAGGAAGCCCAATTCACAAAGAAACAAAAATCCAAGATGGCGGACGAAAACGATCGAGTTTGAAAGAACGTTTTATAACTTGAAAAATACTTATTGAAATACTCAAAAAACTTACTTAACGTGTCAAAGTAAGTACAGTAAAGGTTATTTGTCGCTTACAGTAATATTGAGTTTGTGTTTGTCCGAATCACGCGGCATGTAAGCGTCACGTTTTGGAGCAGATTCAGCTATTTGACTATAGTATTTATTGCTATTGAAAAATGGAACATTTCCCCGTAAAAATCACGATAATACTAAGGATTCATCTCTGTTCGATTGATCGAGATTGTTTTTTTTGTGGCTACTGCATTCTGGGAATGCGTAGCCACTATGTCATCGAGTCGTGTAAAGCGTGTAAGTAAGTAAGAATAGGTATATACTTCATTGCTGAATGTCCATGTAGTCGTTTTATTCGTTTTGTCAACTATAAGTGATTGATATGAGACCACACGAAGTATATACCCGTAACTCCACACGAAGCCTCCTTCGAAGCCAATCAATATCTATTCGATTAACTTTGTAACCAATAGTCATTCGACTAGCTCGCATTCGTTCTTTCGATTCCTTCACGAAGGAAAACAAATGTCAAACGATAATACTTCATGCTTGCAATTGATCGTGATCTCACAGGTAGCCCAAGCTCACTATTTGTGTTGATTTACTATAGGATATATGGGGATTTTTCAACGTACAAATTTTTGCCTTAATTCTTAATAAAATAAAATGAAACTCTTATCGTGTCTTTTTGTTGCTCTCATCAACCGTCTGACTGACTTTCAGCGATTTTCGTTGGAATTTAGCTGCCTTTCCCTAACGTGTAGTAAGAGAGAGAAAGGTAGGAGGCGAAGGCCCCAAAACGGCCTTCGAACTGCTGAACTAATCGCCAAATAATTCCTCGAAAAAAGCTTCTAGTCCAAATCTTTCTACGCAGCAGTTCGAAGGGATAAATATGACACGCAAAAATCCCAATGGATTAGAATCAACGGCTTTTTTGAAGCAGCCAGCCTCCACGAAGTTCGAATAAAACCGCTCGAAAAACAGCCAAAATATTCGTGTCTGGGAGAGTTGGGACAGTTGAAGCCGTTAAAAAACAGAGAGAGACTGGACGTGGCAAAAACAACCACTATCCGTGCAATCTCGAACCCCGAGCCTTCGTTCCTCTTGGCCAGCCGAGTAACGTAAGACTCTGGGGGACCGGAATTCTCTGCTTATGCTGATTGGCCCTTGAAAATACAATGGTCAGACCGGAAACAGACGAAGTAAAATCTCTGATTGGTCCATCATGTAAACAAATGTACATTCAAAATGTAAATTTTGCGATTACATGTAATACGACGTCAACGGTTCTTTAATACTAGATAGAATATTAAATATCGTCGTTTATGAAATATACGAGTCGCGAAGCGAAGAGATATTGTATCGCCGCTAAGTTATCCTAAGTTAAGCGATGATTATTGAGTCGCGAAGCAAATTAGAATACACCAATACACACAAAATACTCCTCTGACATCCAGTTATTTACTAAAGGTCAATCGTACCACGAAAGCAAACTAATAACCGTTGGAAAACTATAAATAAATCGACGGCTAAAGTGATCTGAATTGAAGGAGATTTAGACGCGTTTTTATATCATTATATAAACCCTGATGGCCGTTAAAAAACCTTCCTAAACTTTAAATGTTTCATTAGTGAGGAAAATGTTTTTATTTTGGCTTAGAAAATATTTAAAATGCTACTAGGTCAATAATATTTTGAATGTCATTAACGTACTAAGTAACACAGGATGCCCAAACCCACAGATCATTATAATATTAACTAAGCATGCGCAATAGAAACCGGAACTCCAAAATCGGAGCTGAAAATTCCGTTCCCCCAGAGTCTAATGTCGGGCGCCATAAGACCGCTGACAAAAAGCCAGACGTGACGCTGGGCTCGAGATTGCTATCCGTGGGGTGCAAGGGTCGAAAATTGTACGACAAAACTAGGAACCGCCCCCGCTCCCTAGCCTGCATAGCTGGCCCTGGGGGATTGGGGAGAGAGGCGGAGGGATTGGGGAGAGGAGGGGAGGGGAGGGGAAGAGAAGGAAAGGAGGGCCTGCCCGCAAGGCCATGTATTTTACATGCTTACGGTCGCTGGCGACCGTAAACGCTGATTGGCTCATTCTTGACAAATGATTGACAGATATTGGGATAGGTCATGACGAAAACCAGAACACACTTTCATTCAGCTTCTTTGCTTGTAAACATGGTAAATGTTTATATATAGTTTTGGTGAACGGCGAGTATTACTCAACTTTCAAGTCAGGTAAATTCTTTTGGCCTGCACGACAGCCGATCTATCCGATGAAGCGGTATATGCTGTTATAATATTAGGTCCAGCGAGATTTCTCGACGAGCTGAAACTCTTTCAATGTTCCTCAATCTAAGCTACATTTATTTCCACACTTTGTTCCAAGCTAGAGTGGAATAATATAGTTATCATTTGAAGATGAAACATCGGACTTATCGGCTTTCTTGGTGAATGATTCGAACTGGTTTTATTGTTGTATCACATGCAGCCGTTGATTATGCCATGAAGGTTCGAATTACAACCGTCTCTGTGTTCTGATAAATCGCTCGTAAAACCTGACTTGATTTTTACTTGAATTAAAAGCAATTATCCCATGTCGATCTTTGAATGTTAGATTTTCTATGAGGGTAATTGTTTTCACAATAAATGGCGTATTCAAAGTTAAACTACCAATGTACAAACAAAGTCAGTTAGTATCAAGCTGAGAAGTTCTGGTAAGCCCTTACTTCCGGTGCGCTATTTTTAGTAGTGGGCGGTTAACTAAATAAGACAGCCTTGCGGGCAGGCTCTCCCTTCCTTCTCCCCCCCCCCCCCCCCCCCCCCCCCCTCCCCTCTCCCCCTTTCCCCCAGAGAGCCAGGCTACGCAGGCTACCCGCTCCCAGGGGCGAATTACTTGACAGCTATTGTACTTCGTCGGTCTATCACTGACCGCGCTGAACACATTGACATTCAAAATTAATGTTAGGGGGAAAAAACGACCGTTTCTCTCTTTCAGTGTGGAGTTTAATCACAAGTAATTCGCCCCTGGGAGCGGGGGCGGTTCCTAGTTTTGTCGTACAATTTTCGACCCTTGCACCCCACGGATAGAGGTTGTTTTTGCCACGTCCAGTCTCTCTCTGTTTTTTAACGGCTTCAACTGTCCCAACTCTCCCAGACACGAATATTTTGGCTGTTTTTCGAGCGGTTTTATTCGAACTTCGTGGAGGCTGGCTGCTTCAAAAAAGCCGTTGATTCTAATCCATTGGGATTTTTGCGTGTCATATTTATCCCTTCGAACTGCTGCGTAGAAAGATTTGGACTAGAAGCGTTTTTCGAGGAATTATTTGGCGATTAGTTCAGCAGTTCGAAGGCCGTTTTGGGGCCTTCGCCTCCTACCTTTCTCTCTCTTACTACACGTTAGGGAAAGGCAGCTAAATTCCAACGAAAATCGCTGAAAGTCAGTCAGACGGTTGATGAGAGCAACAAAAAGACACGGTAAGAGTTTCATTTTATTTTATTAAGAATTAAGGCAAAAAATTGTACGTTGAAAAATCCCCATATATCCTATAGTAAATCAACACAAATAGTGAGCTTGGGCTACCTGTGGTGATCTGTGGAACCTTTGACAAGACTTCAAGATCACAAGTTTCTTCGATTTTCGGTAAAGTAAAGTTTATTTTTCGAAAAAGTATTCAAACTTTTACTTATCACAGCTTTCGTAATTGAATAAAATGAAAGGTTTTTCAAGTTTTATTTACCGTTTAGGCCGATATTTACGCCGGGATTTATGAGTCAGCAAAATCGCTCGCTCAGTATTTTCGATGAATCAGCTCCGTTTGCAGATTCCAAACAACAAAAACCGAACTGAAAACCCCGTTAGGGAATACATGAGCCTCTAATGAGGATGAATGAGCCTCTTTGTAGGAAAACTGAGTCACATTGTGGAATAAATCAGCCCCATTCAGTGCGATATTAATTCAACCTCGAAGGTATTCAAGAAATCCTCATGAAGTTGTACTTATATACAAGGGAAATGACAGAACTGTATTACAGGTTCTACTACCTTTCATCTACCAAACAACAATGGAAGCTGTGATAAGTAAATTTGAGCATTCTTGTGACATTGTCGATAATTCTATTAAATGACAATTTATGCCAAAATCAAACGTACAAAAAGTGATCTGTTGGAAATAATGCTGCACAATTGCAAGATTATGTGAACATTGAAGAGGGTCCTGAAGGGGTAAATTGGGAATTGGGATTTGCCTTTTTTCGAGGCTGGGAATTGGGATTTGCCCATTGGGATTGGGATTTGTCCATTGGGATTGGGATTTGTCCATAGGATTTGGCTATTTCTTGTCCATTCGTTTTCTCTTTAGATGCTAAAATAATGTTTTAAATTGAGTAGTTTGCAACATTTTACGTCGTTTTAGTAGACTAGAAGAGAAAATCGAACTATCTTGGGCTTCCTGTGGTTAGTATTCAATTTGGGCTTCCTGTGGTTAATGTTTGGGCTTCCTGTGGTTAATGTTTGGGCTTCCTGTGGTAATTGGGATTTTGATAAAAAATTGATTGGGAATTGGGATTGGATACCCCCCTTCAGGACCCTCATTGAAGAGAGAGAAAATTAGGCAAAAATAAAAAACAATCCTTAGAAAGTCAACACCTAGATTATCTATCTATCTATCTAAACAACAAAAATTATTGTTATTGATATAGAGCTAATATTCTCAACTAAAAAAAATGAATAATTTTTCAAACTGCTGTATAATATTGAAAACTACAACCCTATATACATCTGACAAAAAGGTGGAGAATAATTTTCTTTGTGCACAATATTCAAAACCAACAAGACGATGAACAGCAACAAAAAGCTAACAGCTTCACCTAGAGTTTTCATGTTTCCCCAAATCATATTCAACCGAAATTCAATAATAAGCAAATAATTCATTGACTATATATATCTCTATTAAAGGTCTAACTTTTCAAAATTCAAAACTTCAGCTATTTATTTCTCTGCTTCATCTTTTGTAAACGGAAATGTTGATTAATTAATTATTTTTTCTTTTTTATTCATCAGGTCTATGTAAACACCGCCAAGTTCAGGTCTTGAATTTTGTAATTTAGTGGGAAAGGAATTAATTAAAAGACTTAACTCTATTACATAAAAAAGCAGTCGAATAAACATTACGGTTCTTGAAAACTTTTTCCATACAATTCCCTCATATGATTGCAATACTCTTGCTTCTGCTCCAAAGACTAACAGTCCGGGAAGGTCCCCTTTTTTGGGGACCCTATCGATTACACAACAGTGTACCACAGGATGCCCATGAACCGAAAACACTCAAACTCGCGTCCGAGGCTTTTTTCATTTGTTTTTTGTGCCTTTTGCCCATAATTCCTGGCTAGATAGCAAGTATTTGAGATTCTTTCTTCGAGCAACACTGATATTTTAATAGTCACAGCTTTAAAACCCGAAAAAATGTGCACATTCCAATCATAGTTGGCCGTTCTTTGGCTATGAAAACATCCATTCAGGTGAGTTTGAAATATTCTTTCGTACACTAATAATTTTTTTTGAGCTTTTAAAAAAATACTATGGCATCTTGAATGTGTGAGGATTTGTTGAGCGGAGTTTGGTTTAACGGCACGGGGTATTTCTTAACGGCACGGGATTTGTTTATACCACACCGCTATATTCAAGTTTGTCACCATGCTCTGAAACTCACAAGTAGCTATAATACTCTTGTCGAACGGTCTAAAGTGATATTGTGTCAGTCTCAGAATAAAGCTAGGACGTTCGAGGTATAATCTTAAGCATTTCCTGTCAAAGTGCAAGCATTTAACTTTTTAATAAGAACTTAAACTTAGTAGTTTTCGTATGAGTTGGAAACTGTCGACCGTATTAAGAGTTACCTCAGTGTACATGCATGTCAGCTTCAGTACGAAAACCATAACAAACCAAAACTCATACGAAAACCGCTCTATATTGAATAAAAGTAGTGGTCATATTGCTGTATGCTTCGTGTTAAAAAGACTCAATCCTTCTTCCTAGGAAAATGCCAAAAAACTATTATTATTATTAGCAATAATTCCTCCCGCTTTAGAGATTTATTCCTAGCTATAAAACAAATTAAAATGCAATGTAAATTATGAAACTTTATCATATACATTTTAAAGCATGTATTTAATACAGCAATTATTTGCTATATTTTGTTTATCATTTGTTTTTTCATTAAAATAATTCTATTGAGGAAATATTTTATGGAGCAGCTAAACTGCTGAGGTAAGTAGTTTTCAATGGATTGACAACCAAAACAAACATTTTTATACTCATCATTTTTTATCCATCATTGTTACACACAGTTATGTTTTCCCTATTACATGTGAAAATGTTTCTTTGGGATACTTTTTTCATAATTGCATGTATAGATTCATAGCTAATAACAATAATGATGATGATGATGATAAATTGTAATAATGACAATGATGACAACAATAATGATGGGATATTGCTATCTGGTCAAAATAATATATGGAAATAGTTCTTGATCATGAATGAATAATACACATCATTACTAATAGTTCTTGCCTATTTGATTCAATTTTATTAGGTTGCACAGAACGTCAAAAACAGAAAGAACTAGTACATATTCCAATGGAGGTCGGCTTAGCCTTTTAAAAACCCAGTTGTTGCTTGATTTGTTAGTCCAAATATGTTTTGGAGTTATAAGAATAGCCTTTATAAGTAAACAAAAACATTTAAATACAGTTATAGAGTGCAATGCCATATATCCATGAAATACTTTCTAACTATGTAGCACCTAATATGTAAAATTTAGTGATCAACTCTTTTATAATCATCAACTCAAATGTTAACTTGGGCATGAAATGATTTTTCATATAAAGGTGGCTAATTATGTTACTATTGTTCTTCGCACTGTCCCACTTTTCAAGATTTATATGGCATGCACTCATAAAGAGGATAATTAACCACTGTTTATAATTAAGAAATTTGATTGTATCATATATACAGGCATGTATATATAGAGATGATTAGGTTTTGTTTGTTTTCAACACATTGTATTCTTGTCATACCCTGAAGGCCATTCAACATGGTTGAAATATAGGTGTTTATCATTTAAACGTCTAACATCTTCACTTGTGCTTATTATATAGAGATACTGATAGTGATATAGATGTAAGAATTTAGAGTTATTTCATTGTTTTAATTGCAACAAGTCTGTTTCATATATAGTTATAAAATGGCCACACTCATCAGGCATTAATTGCAACATCTCTCAGTGATAAGTGTGGGCATTTTATGACATCTCTCCAATCCTCAAGAGCTGCTTTGCAGACTTAACATCATCTTACATCTATATTACTATAGACCTCATCGGCTTGTCCCATTCAGACCTCTTGGGAGTAGAATTCTTTGTGCCGAATGCATTGACATTTTTAATAGGCCACCTACTTTGATTTGATATAATAAATCTAATCTGGCACATGTCATATTCTAGGCCTTACTTTAACAAAAAGGGGTATTAAAACAGCAACATGCATTTACATGCATTTTTATGTAGTCAGTGTAGTAATCACATGTAAGTGTTATCATCAGTTACACAAAATAGTTTCCATGCATAAAGTTACAGTTTTAACTCATTAAAATGAGTCAAGTGTATATTTAATAATTTTACTCAAACATCAACCAATCTTTACTGAGTCTGAATATAATCTAGAAACTTTAAGCTGCACTGGTGGAATAAAGATTGGATAATCAAAATAACAATAATATTGTACATATTTATAATTCGAATAGCAAGATTCATCTTCATTCATGTGGTAATGCTTCGATTGCTGTTCAGCTTATGGACTGCATTCATTAAACTTATTTAAAACTTTTGAACTTATTTATTAATCCTGGCTTATAACATAGCTTCAATTTATGAAATTATCATCCGGTGAACCAAAGATCATACTAAATCCGCTGTAGCGAAACAAGAATAAGTATAATTAGAGGTCAAAATATCATTCCACGATTGAAAGTCACTGGAAAAGTTTGACAAATTTCATATCCGACTCTGTATCGAAAAACACTGAAATAAAACACTTCTACTAAGGTATTGTGTTTTTTCGTTGAAAACATTGACTATATTACAAATAATTAGAGAACTAAGGCATTGCCTTACCACAATTTGTATTCGATTTATCAGTTGCATTTTCCTCGTTTTGAAGTGGTAATAATTTGACATAAAAGGCCATTAGCGTGCCTAATTGGTTATATTCTTTTTCCAAACCATTTAGACACTGTAAATTGAACGAAAAATCATACTTAGACGCTTTTTAAATCCAGAAATCGCTCTGCCTTTCACCCGATAATCCGCCATTTTGAATTCAACTACATTTCTGGTCCAGTTACCATGACTACCAAATCCCTCAATTCTGATTGGACAAAGGCTCGTGTTTACAATAACATTGGAGGGGTCCTCAAAAAAGGGGACCTTCCCGGACTGACTAATTCCATTTGTTCCAACAAATTGCACTGCACTGTCAATATATGTAATCTGTGTGCGACTGTAGAACCACCATAGCATACCACATCATTTCTAGCATAATATTTACATTTCCAAACTACCAATAATTTAATGCACTATGCACTGCACATTCGCTCATTGGACGTCTCTTTACAAAATATTACGATGGAAGGGCTATAAACTAGTAATTATATTTACTTTTGCCTTCAATTTCTATTCAGACTATTCAGTAGCCACATGCGCTCATTGAGCGTCTATTTTTTTTGTTGACTTTGAACACACACGTTGAAGTGATAATTACGAAACCTGTCAAAATTGACATTTTTACAAAGTTTAATAGAGCAGGACACCAGCGTATTTGAAGTTTGGTTGGCAGCGATTCCAAATTTTGTCCCAATACAAAAAATATAATTCGCACTTGTCCTACCTCGTCGATTACAGATTTTTCTGTTAAAACAAACAAAATTTGCTAGTGCGAATGGGGCCGGATGATTCGCTCGTAAACTTTTAATTTAATTTTGACAACTTCAAGACACGTTTGAGATATATAGCTGACCTTTCGTATTTATCTACGATATCAGTACAAAAAAATCCAAGTTTGAGATATATATATAGGTGAACAAAAAATACAACAACAATAGAATAAAAAATCATAGAAAAGAATCGAAGTTCGTCAGCACAAAAACTCAAAGTTAGTATTGTACAATATTGTAAACATAATAATAAATAAACTTAACTAGTAGTTGTCAGTATTTCAAAGTGGTTTTGCTTGACTTAAATACAATAAACTATAAGATAATAGTGACTGTATTCGGGTGACCTGAAAAAGCGCCAAATTTAGATTGGCTTACTCCACAGTACGAGAACGTTGTCTGCAGATATTGGTTTAATTTTGAAGTGTGTACGGATGGATTTTTACTTATAGAGAGCTTACAAAACCCTTAGAAAGCTAAGCAGCCCCTTTGATAAAGATTCATGGAAACACAGCGTACGCCGTTTGAGTACAGTATCGTGTAAATTGCTGCGATTCACTTATTACATTCAGGTCATCCGTTATTCAGCGGTTAGTAGATCAAAAACAAAAACCAATGAAGGTAAACCTAGATCGTTTCGTTTTGTTTTGTTTTTAGAATGGTTTAATTTAGGATATTTTTACATTAATTTTTATTTATTTATTAATTTTTTATTATTAATTTTTTTTTATTTTCATATTTATTTATTTATTTATTTATTTATTTATTTATTTATTTATTTATTTATTTATTTATTTATTTATTTATTTATTTATTTATTTATTTATTTATTTATTTTTCATATTTATCTCGTCCGCCATCCGCCGTCCGCCGTCCGCCGTCCGCCGTCCGCCGCGGACCGTCCGCGTCCGCATTATAGACACACCCCTCATCGGAGAGTAACCAAATATAAGCTTATTGACCAAGTTTCAGAACGTTTGGCTAAAAAGAAAAAAAAATTATGAGCATCCAAACTCTGCCAAAATTACAGAGAAATGTATGGTGTCTTCCAAAGCGTCCTGCCAAACCATACATTCTTTGTATTTTCGAAAAAAATAAAATACCATAATTTCGTTGCAATTTGCACAAACTTGTTCAAACTTTCAATTCTTACTCATTTGTATTGGTTCGTTCGTGTGAAGGGGTTTATTTTTGAATTCAATTGATTTAGAGAAACTTGGTTCCAGTCCCTTGCTCGATATGGAAAAGGCTAATTGACTAAAAGGTAAACTAGAGTCGGGCCTTGTAGCCCGACTAACAAGGCACTGAGATCTCAAGATGTTGATAATATATGCAGCCAGCTAGTATGATATGCAGCTATTAAACTGCTTCAGTGATTTCTACCCATACTTCTAAGCGCGTAGTCGCGAAGCCGGTCGGCGACAACGTTTTTCATGCAAATGACTGTATATACCACGGGTAGCCCAAGCTTACTGTTCATTTATACTAAAAACTGATATTGGGATGGGGTCCGGGGATGGGGTTTACCGTCGATCAATGGCAAAAAAATACACCAAAAATCCATTTTTTCTCGAAATATTTGTATGAAAACCATTGAGCAAGGTCTCGACCCTTAAAAAATATCCAGTAACGTGAAATACGGCCAAAAATTAACTGATTTACAGTAAGTCGTTTAAACGCCGAATTTCATTTCATTATTTTTTTGCGTCAACCGCGAAACCCCCCTTTGAAATCAGTTATCTTTGACTTTCAATATTTTACCTTAAAATTTAATAAATTTCAATAATATTTATATATTATTGTTGATCTCTCTATACTCCTCTGACTTATGTTCAGTCGATTTCGTTCATGTTTTTTTCTTCTTATTAAAGGAGGCGGCAAATACGTAAAATTATTTTTGTGAGGCTAATTCCAACTATGATTCTTCAAGTAAAATAACTACAATGTGATTTCTTCCTATTCATGATCACCCACGATCCTTTCACTCATTAATTGTCATTTCCAGTTCAGTGTTTTTAATGTTGTCAGTTGACCATATGCTAGTTATAAGTCATTTGTCGTAAATGCGATGTATTTCCCTTCGCCCGCAAACTCATCGTCTTATCTTTTCACATCTTGAACTGCACATTGTTGGGTCAGTAGTCAGTTCGAGGTTAAAATGAACCAAATGTCTGAAAGAAGAACATTATTATTTTTTTTAAACTCATTTTCGTCTTGAATATCGATTTACAATGACGGAGAAGAGAATTGACAGTCATTACAAATAAGTAATTACAAGTTACATGATTGTAATGTGTTACTGTGAGAAACTTTCTACAAACAATACTCGGAAATGAACTTTTAATACCGTGGTTTTGTAGTAAAAGGCTTTGTCTTTGTTATTTCCTTTTTATTACATCCTCTTTTATCGACATAAACAAATCAAAAATTGTGTTGTATCCGGAGAAAATGAATAATAGTTTTCGAGAAAACTAGAACAGTTTTAATGGACTAGAAAGCAAATTCATTCACATCGGCAGCGTTCCACTTAGCTACCAGCACTTCAAATTTTTATCTTTCCATCTTTCTTACATTATTGTTATCCATATGTCTATCTTCCACATGTTATAGATGAAAAAAAAAAACGTTTTGATAATTGGTCGACGCCATTGAGTTTCCAGTCAGAGACGTCGCTTAGTAATTTGATAACTAGATGCCTTTTCAGTCATGGCGCCGCAAAAACTTTGTGGAAAATTTGTCTTTCCCGTTGCTGTGTTATCTTCAACAACAAGATACAATTGTTGATTTATAGTTTTTCTGTTCTCCCTTGTTTTCATGCTAAGTACTTATTCTTTTTCACTTTGTGTGGGAAGGCGTTTAATCAGTTAGTGGTAAATAAATTGGTCGCTTTTGAATTCACTTCATAAGTTATTAATACTGATTCATTTATTTTGGTTAAAATGGTATTGGAAATATTATTTCATTTTTGCTTAAACAGTGCTTTTGTATTCTTTGAATTTGCTTTATTTCTTGTTAATGTCAGAAAGAAAACTTTTATGAGTATTGAATCCAAGCCGTTTTATCTTGCCGTACCGTAAGCTCAGTATAAAATACCTCTTTTGAAAAATATGTTTTAATTGAACTGTAATCAGTATTGTGGTTGACAACGAAAAAAATTACACTACGCCATTTGAACAATATAAACCAAACATATTTTATGTTAAAGAACGGACATTTAAACAAAAAATATATTTGGCTTATACTTTGTGAATGGCTGTAACTTTTTTTGTTGTCAACCACAATATTACATTCACTTAAAATATATTTTTCTAAAGCCGAAATGAAAATTATACAAACATGATTTCTTCGCGCGGACAATTGAGCGTTTTAGCGAACTTTCCTTATCAGTTTTCTCCATAGTTTGGGCTGATTTACTATCGTGCATTAAGTGATAGATAAAGAACAGGCAATTTTAAAAGGTTTTGATTATATTTAATTCTAATTTGAATAAAGAAAAGTTGATAAAAACGAGCTGAAGCCGGAAGAGCATGCATTTGCTTGAAGAACGGTCCATTGGGAAATAGGCTTTAAAAGGTTTTGATTTAATTTGATTTGTTTAATGTTATTTTTATTAAGAGATAAATGGTTATGTGTTTTACTTTTAGTAGAAAAAAAAGAACACACACCTAGAAAGAAAAAAAATGGAAGAAAGTCGACCACAAATGTCATTCGGTTTAGGCGCGCGGTCTGACCGGCCTGTTTCCGATCTTCAGTCTCACTGTAAATAATGTGTATTCAAAGTTCAAAAACCTTTGTCTTCATTGAAAAGATCCAGCTTTAATTAAACAAAGACCTTTGCCAAACAAACTGTGTCAACCAAAAATCACGAGGGAAGCTGGTTGCCAATACAAATAAGATGGGTTTTTTTTTCAACAAATTAGAAATGTTTTAGCTATACTGAGAGGGCTCCTCTGACGGAGAATGATAATCAATATTAATCAGTAATGGGTTTCTGTATTTTCCCCTAACAGTTCTAGACTTAAGTGAATTATTTACAAAACGTTGGGAAGGGAGGGAAGTGCGAAGCGTGAAAAGACGGCCTAATGAAGCATTCAAAATCACTTCTAACAAGATGTGTCTATGCATAAACACGGCATGGTATCTCAGTACGACAACACATTAATAACCAATCGGTTCATAATACATAGTTTATAACCACGAGCTCGAGTCTATTCAAGACGGATAATGTTTATGTAGAACAATCACTGCTTAAAGTTCACCGTGTTTAATGATTAATAATAGCGGTGAACCATACGATTTGATGCGTATCATCAAGTTATTGACAGCTCATCTCAATTATCATAGCAAACATTACCATCATCAAGTCATTCGTGCTCGACTTCCTACAGAGAAACATCTACTGTTGATATTGTTGGACTGTATTCAACAAGGGCTTATCAGCGAGAATGAATACAACATCACCTACCTTAACAGTAATGAACAACGCAACATCACCTACCTTAACAGTAATGAACAACGCTACTACAAGCACGATGAACTTCGTGGAGAAGACACCTCTCGTCTTGTTGATTCTATACAGTGTGTTGTATATCGTCACATATCTTATTGCTGTCATTGGAAATATCATGGCGATGTTGACTTGCTATAAGAATTATCGTATTACAACGTCTATTTTACTAGTTTACATTGCTAGTTTAGCCATTGCTGATTTATTATTTACATTATTAACTACTTTTGATTATGTGTACTTCTTCACCAACTCCTGGCCCGGCGGCAATACAGTTTGTAAACTTCAAGGATTCTTCGTCGAAACTTCATATTGTGCGTCGATTTTGACTTTAGTGGCAATAAGCTACGAGAGGTTTCGGTCGATATCGTCAAAGGGTCTTGCGCGTAGTCAACGTATTGAACGACGCACCATCATCACCAAAGGCATTTGGATCTTTTCAGCAGTCATTTCTTTGCCTTTATTCTATGGATATTCAGTAATTGTCGAAGAAAAAACTGGCAGGCTGCTATGTGTGAATCATGTGTCCTGGAGCGATAGAGGTCGTCAGATCTACTACACATGCCAAGCGGTTTTCATCTATCTACTACCATTGAACTTCATGATCTGGGCACATTGGAAAATCTTCCAAGTTCTCAAAGTTCACGCTGCCAAGAAGATGGTTAGTGCGATAGAATGCAAACAGCGCAAGATAACGCATATGTTGGCCGTGGTCACAATCATCTTCTTCGCTTGTTGGTCACCATTCATTGCAGTAAGAGCACTTAGATATTACTATGTCTACGAAGGGTTTGAACTCTGGAAACTTACCCAGTTAGTAATCTTGATAAACTCTGCCATCAACCCTGTCTTATACTGCTTTTATAGCGGCCAATTCAGAACATCCTTCAAGCAAATGGTCACTTGTAAGTGGAGGATGAGTTTGCGCAAGATATCCCGTTCTTCCAGAAGAAGTGGCAGGGACAGTCATTCACCAAACAGTTTTGCTGATAAATCAGAACACGAGGGAAGCACCAATTCATCAGGATGGCATAAATTAAGCTCTCTAAAAAAACACAAACACGGTATAGAGAAACCGAACAAAGTTTAAGAAAAATAGAGAAACCGGTAGTAGCGAGTTTCATGTTAATTTAGACTTTTACGCTTTTAAGTACATATCATAGATTATATTACTTAAAACAATTGATTTCAATATTATTATAAACTTGTTTTGTTTTCACACAAAAGGCTATTTTTGTTGTAGATAATTAATAATCATCACTGTCATCATATATTTCAACAGTTTTTAAAGTAGCTAGTATACCTCGAATTATACTTATAAAGAAGCAACTTTTATTTAACGCGGAAATTATATGTTAACGTTTTATTTTGTTGCATGATTTCTAAGAATAGACAATTTAAGTTAATATAAAAATATATATTATCGGAGTTCTTTCGAACAATATGCGTCATCTGAAATGCGGTAACGTAACATACTACAAAAGAATCTATGACTAATGACGTCATTTAGTGTATTTAACCTTGATCAATATCAGTATTGCGAAAGTCGTTACAAATACTGATTTATAATGTAGGCTGGTTTACCATAGAACTAGTGAAACCATAGCAGTGCCTTTTATTACTATGTAATAGTCACTATAAATCTACCTCATTGACTTATTTTCGCGAAAGTTAATTTCGCAATGTGGCCAAAATGGTGTATCGTATCGCAAAAGAAAATTATTAATCAGTAAAGTTCATGAAAACTGACAATTAAATACTGATTTGAATTAACATGGCCGGTGAGCCTTGAAATTGGCACAATCCATTTTCATTTTTCATTTGTTTATAGTAATAACTTACTCGAAATTGGCACAATTCATTTTCAATTTTCATATATATATATAGCAATAACTTCGATCCCGCCAACAACACACTGTCACTGAACAAGCTGCATAATTTGAACATAACGAAATCAATAAAGTTGACATGTGCCATGAACAATTAACATGGCAGAGATTCAGACGAAGTTAGATGAACGCCAAAACGTAAATAGAGAACATTGGACAACATATATTATATATATATATATAGTAAAGGTTTATTAAAGACTTATCCCGGCTAGGTTACTAAAATTGGCGTGATTAATTTTCGCGTTTTTAAAACTGAGCCGTTTTTCGGGGGTCTTTAATTTAGCGAAATTTGGTTAAAAATCGCGGAAATTAACTGAGTCCCGAGAAAATAAATAATTACAGTAAATTGAAGGTACCTTAAGGGATTTTTAAGTTTAAAAATCGCTAAATATATATATGGGAAGCAGTTGTAAAACTAAGAGAAAGTTTATCGGTAGGTCAAAAAAGTCAAATAAATAATAAATGTTATCTTTGTGTCGTACATGTCTTCACGTAATCAATGTAAACGCTTTGGTTTTAAAATTGATTAAAATTGGCTTTGCGGCTTTGCGGGCTGAACATCGGTGGTCGGAAGCGAGTCAATTGTTTCTACGACCCATTACACAAAGCATGATCAAGCTAATACCACCCACTAGACAACGCACCCGGAAACCCACCTCAGCGGTCCGCAGAGGCATCGTACGGAGGCCATCTGCACGAACTGAAATCATTGTATCTTTAAAAAGAGATTAGTTTTAAGTTTAGCTCGTTTTGATTCAGGAAACGACTGGGTAATGAAACGGAGGGTTGTTCTCAGTGTTAAAACTTTAAATAGTTTGTTTTGGCTTAAACCCATCAACTGAAGGTCGAAGTTGGCAACTAATTCGTTGTCATTATCTCTATCTGCTCTTGTTTTTGTTGCTTCATCTTTTTCGGCTTTATAAATATTTCACTTAAATTATTGATGTTTTTGCTTAAATTCTATCTCTTATCTCATGCAGTTCAGCTATTTTTTGTTTTTCCTTTTTCTTCTTCACATTGTTCTTTCTTCTTTTCTTGTTTCTAGTGCTTCATCAGTCTTTTTTTGCTTTGTAACTATTTTACTTAAATTATTGATGTTTTTGCTTATACTTATCAACTTACTTTCTTTGTTTCATCGTCTTTTTCTTATTGCAGTTCTTTCTTTTATTTTGTTCATGTTCATCGCGTCATTATAATTATCATTTATATAGCATGAACATATCGATCGATCATCACCATCATCATCATCATTATCTCCATCATCTCCATCATCATTATCTCCATCATCATCATCATGATCTCCATCATCGATCATCATTATCTCCATCCGGAGTTTAAGAGTATGCATCAACGGGGCAGATTGGACGGAAATCCAGCCTATGCTTGAGAAAAACTGGGAATACAGTAAAACCCCTCCGAGCCGGACAGCGCTGGGACCAAGACACATGTCCGGTTTAGTGGGTTTTCTTGCGACGGCTTTTTGATATTTCAACTTGAAAAAGCAAGGACTACATGTTTTGACGGGCTTTTACATGCATGGATTCCTCGAAGAGAAGTGATTGTTGACAGAGTAGTGGAGGTTTTTGTGGCTAAAATGGATGGCTTTTACTGCGCAGTAAACTGACCTGGGTTCGAAAAAGAGTGATTTACATCGCAAATTCTCAAAGAACAAAGACAAGATTTATACTGACGATAGCTAGAAAGTGTAGCTTCTTTCTACAACCCTTGGATGTTCAGCAATTTTGATATTTGCAAAAATATTAGATGCACAATATTTAGTCCGTTTTAAGATTAGCAATAGGTGCCCAGTTTCGTGACACGCAAATACCAGTGATTACAAAAAGCCCTAAAACACTGACAGTTAATGGCTTTAAACAAAATCATGGCTGGAAATTGTTTGAAAATAAACATGTTATGAATTGTGTTCGTTTAGTGAATCGAATATTGCTTTTGCTATGGAACACTACGGCAGATAAAGTCGCCTTTGCAAATCGTTTCTATGCAAATTAAGTTGATAAGTTCGCAGGGTAGTTGATAAGTAGCAGGACTTTGAAACATTTCGAATAGTTTCACATTCCAAAATTCTTTAAAAAAATAGATAAGGAACAATCCAAATGTTAGTGCAAAATATAGTTAAAGGTAAGAAAATGTGTTTTTGATTTGTTTTATTGAATTTCGTTATGAATTACTTTGAAAACATAGCATTTTTACAACGTGTCACGAAACTGGCCCAGCTGTCACGAAACTGGGCACCTAAGTTACCGTCGAAATATTCCTTTTATTTTATCAAATTAAAAGATTCGAAGAAAATTTTTTACATCAATATTTAAGATAAATTTGCCTTTGTATGACAAAATTTCATAGACTTATTTTTCTCCGTAGACTGAGAAGTTATTGTATTTACAAACTGAAGTGTCACGAAACTGGGCAACATACTGTATTCCAGAATATTATATTGTTATTATGTGGTGATAATATTTACATATCGGAATATAACATGTTTCAAGATTTGTAAGCAACATTCAGCATGCAGAAAAACCCTTCAGCATTACCTTTTATTGAAATTTTTGTATACAGAAATTTTCTAGAACAATGGCATCCGGTAATTTTTAAAATTCAAAAAGCATGTAAAAGTCTAGAATTTTAAAAAGAATATGTTTATAATGGTAAAAGTGGTAGTGATGCTTGGTGGTGACCTTGATGCCACAACCGATGATGGTTGCATGTGATGCTTTTGGTGATAACGATGATGGTGATCATGATGATGATGATGATGATGATGATGATGATGATGATGATGATGATGATGATGATGATGATGATGATGATGATGCAGAGCTGCCAACCCCGGAGAAATTCAAATCTTGAGTTCGGGATAAGTAATAAAACGTCCGCCATTTTGTTCGATAATCTCCGAATTTCCGCCATTTTGTTTGTCTTCTACAAAGTTCCTAACCAAAAAAAAAACCCCGTACACGTTATCTTCTTCTTATTTATCAATTTTACCGATTATCCGGGAGATTTTGATCTTTATCCGTGAGACCGGGAGACAAGGCTCAAATTCTGGAGACTCCCGGATTATCCGGGAGAGTTGGCAGCTATGTGATGATGATGATGATGATGATGATGATGTTGATAATGATGATGATGATGATGATGATGGTGATGATGATGGTGATGATGGTGGTGGTGATGATGATGATGATGATGATGGTGATGATGATGGTGATGATGATGATGGTGATGATGATGATGACGAAACTGCAATTGATGATAATGATAGTGTTTTAGATGGTGATATTACTATAATAATGAAAAAAATATTATTTATTTCGCGCAAATTAACATGTGAATATGATCAAATGCACGTAACATGTGTATATAAAATAAATGACTATAATATAAAATAAATGACTATAATATAAAATAAATGACTATAATATAAAATAAATGACTATAATATAAAATAAATGACTATAATATAAAATAAATGACTATAATATAAAATAAATGACTATAATATAAAATAAATGACTATAATATAAAATAAATGACTATAATATAAAATAAATGACTATAATATAAAATAAATGACTATAATATAAAATAAATGACTATAATATAAAATAAATGACTATAATATAAAATAAATGACTATAATATAAAATAAATGACTATAATATAAAATAAATGACTATAATATAAAATAAATGACTATAATATAAAATAAATGACTATAATATAAAATAAATGACTATAATATAAAATAAATGACTATAATATAAAATAAATGACTATAATATAAAATAAATGACTATAATATAAAATAAATGACTATAATATAAAATAAATGACTATAATATAAAATAAATGACTATAATATAAAATAAATGACTATAATATAAAATAAATGACTATAATATAAAATAAATGACTATAATATAAAATAAATGACTATAATATAAAATAAATGACTATAATATAAAATAAATGACTATAATATAAAATAAATGACTATAATATAAAATAAATGACTATAATATAAAATAAATGACTATAATATAAAATAAATGACTATAATATAAAATAAATGACTATAATATAAAATAAATGACTATAATATAAAATAAATGACTATAATATAAAATAAATGACTATAATATAAAATAAATGACTATAATATAAAATAAATGACTATAATATAAAATAAATGACTATAATATAAAATAAATGACTATAATATAAAATAAATGACTATAATATAAAATAAATGACTATAATATAAAATAAATGACTATAATATAAAATAAATTACTATAATATAAAATTTAAAAACTGATGTGATAATAATATAAATTGTAACGAATCATACCAATCCATTATACGATAGGTAATATAATGAAATAAATGACGACGAAGCTAGGGCTAAAGCTCGAAACGGTGTTATACATTTTATTCTATTACCTATCGTTTATATCAAACACTGACGCAGCCTATACTATAGTTTACTCGCTGGTCAGTTCAAATCTATTATATATAATATGTAAATGAATCCAATGTTCATGATGTAATAATAATGATAACTATGTTGACATGGATATCATATTGCGAGGTCTCTGATTGAAATTTCAGTGGGTGCGTCGGTATGTATATAACAAAGAATCTCAATTATACTATTTTAGAAAAGATATCTAATGAATGCTTTCAATCTTTATGGATTGAAATCCATTTCAATAACAAAAGAAATACCATTTGTGGAATTATGTATAGACAACATAATCGTCCAAATGAATTTCTTACATACTTTGAAAATGCTATTGAGAAATATAGCTCTACTCAGAAAAATATTTATATTCTAGGTGACTTCAATATAGATTTACTTAAAAACGAATATTGTACATTTAGTGAAACTTTTCTTCTCTCTCTTCAAAGCTGGTATTTTTTTCCAACAATAGATAAGCCCACTCGTGTTTATAATAATTCTGCAACACTTATCGACAACATCTTCATAAATAATCCAACTCACGGACTTTGTAGTGGAAATCTTATAACTGATATCACTGATCATTTCTCACAACTCAAGTATGTTAAGGCCTGGTTCTAGCCAGTGTTTCACGAAAAAACGTTTTTATTTGTCATTGCCACAAAATTCATCTGATTTTAATAAAAATTGGTCTATTGATAGATCTCGGGCTGTTGCTGTTCGTAAAATTTTAATTTTGACTAAGGGGTGGTCACGTGACCAGTTAAGATGGATAAGGGATTTCGTTTTTCATTTGAAAATGCGGTCGCGAGTTTGAATAGGTAAAACAAACTTATACATTAAATGTACTTCTCACCAAAGTCTCCACCGAACTGTACTTGGAGAGTTTGGTTATCACTTACTGTTAGGGAGATATTTTGTAAAACAGGTCACGTGACCAATATTTTTTTGCATAAAATTGCCTTATATCTCCCTACCAGTAAGTGATAACCAAACTCTCCAAGTACAGTTCTGTGGAGACTTTGGTGAGAAGTACATTTCATGTATAAGTTTGTTTTACCTATTCAAACTCGCGACCGCATTTTCAAATGAAAAATAAAATCCTTTATCCATCTAAATTGGTCACGTGACCTCCCCTAAGTCAAAATTAAATCTTTAGGAACAGCAGCAGCCCAAGATCTATCAATAGACCAATTTTTTTAAAAATCAGATGAGTTTTGAGGCAATGACAAATAAAAACGTTTTTTCGTGAAACACTGGCTAGAACCAGGCCTTAACATACTTGAGAATTTTGCATTATTCCCTCCGGAAAAGAAATAATTAAATCTTACAGCAAAAAAATTAGACATTTCTCTAGATGGTCTGAACATGAATTTTTAAAGCAAATTTCAGAAATTGATCTTGGGGCGTGCTTCTCGGAATCAAATGATGTCGACATGATTTTTTCCTCTATTTATAGAAAAATCAATAATATTATAAATAAAATTGCACCAGCTAAAAGGATCAATAATCGCACTGCTAAAATAATGAGTAAGCCATGGATTACTCAGAGGATTCGTGAATCCATTAGAATTAAAAATCAATTATTTATGTCAAGTAACAAAGATAGATATATTTATTATAGAAATAAAATTGTATCGCTTATCCGAGTGAGTAAAAACAGTCACTATGAATCCTTTTTTCATTCAAACCAAAAGAATTCCAAGAAAACCTGGCAAGCTATTAATTCATTTTTACATAATAAAAAAAGTAAACATAAACAAATTACATCGCTAAAAGATCCGGTTTCTAATGGGAATGCTACAAATGACCACACTATGTTTCCAAACATTCTCAACAACGTTTTTGTAAAAAAAACTATGCTGATAAAATTCCAGAGACGGAGATATACACTTTACAGACTTTCTTAAAGATATTGATCAATCAAAGTCTATGTTTTTTACTCCTGTCGAAGCGTCAGAAATCGAAGATGAAATTTCGTCTCTTTCAACTAACAAAGCGTATGGTTTATATTCTTAATTGCCCTGTGAACTTAATTAAAGCTGCAAAACTCTCGCTTAGTGAACATCTTGCTAAACTTATGAATTTATCAGTGCAAACAGGAAGATATCCAACCAAACTGAAGATCTCTAAAATTTGCCCAGTTTTTAAATCTGATGATGATACAGAATCTAGTAATTACAGACCTATATCACTCCTTTCAGTATTCAACAAAATATTTGAAAAATGCGTATATAACAGACTTATCAATTTTATAGAAAAGCATGATATTCTTTCCCAAGTGCAATATGGATTCAGGAAAAACCATTCGACACAGCACACACTCCTTGATATAATAAATACAATCCAAAATAACATGGATCACAAACAATTTACATGTGCAGTCTTTATAGATCTGGCAAAAGCTTTTGACACTGTAGACCATTCAATACTTATGAAAAAACTTTACATTTACGGCATAAGAGGGTGTGTATACAACTGGTTTAAATCTTACTTGACTGGGAGATTGCAAACAACTAGCGTTAATAATTTTATATCAAACAAAATAGGAATAGACTACGGGGTGCCTCAGGGCTCCATCTTAGGTCTCTTACTTTTTTTACTATATATAAATGATATTTGTACTGTTTCCCAAACCCTAAAATTTCATATCTTTGCTGACGATACCAATATATTGTATTCAAACAAATGCATAAAAAAGCTTGAATCGACAATGAATACTGAATTAGAAAAGCTTCGGATCTGGCTCACAGCAAATAAGCTAACAATAAATATTTAAAAAACGAATTTTGTTATTTTTCATACATTTCGCAAATCCAAAATTCCAATAAACATCAGAATTTTTGACCACAATACTAATAAATACTTACCACTTGAACATAAGGATTATGTGAAATATCTTGGTGTTTTATTAGATAATAAATTGTGCTGGAAACCACACATTGAGTATGTTAGCAAAAAAGTGAGCAGAATAGTTGGAATACTTAGTAGATTAAGGCACTTTATACCTAGAAATACTCTTATCAAAATGTACAAAACTCTTTTACAACCTATTTTGACATATGGGATACCTACCTGGGGTCAAGCTTGCAAAAAGCTCACCAATAAACTTTTGATCCTGCAGAAGCGCGCCATCAGATCGATATTTTTTGTTAAATCAACTAATAGTGCTATACCACTTTTTTTTGGAAACTAAAATTCTTCCAGTGACGTCACACTACCTATTTTTAATAGCACAACTTATGTACGATGTCGAAAATAACAAGGTCCCAACTAATATTGCCTGTCTTTTTATTCGTGTTAAAAACATACATAGCTATAACACAAGATCTTCCTCTAATGATAATTTCTATACAAAACATTCTCGTTTGAATACTCAAAGAAATTCTTTTTCACGTTTAGGTACTCGTCTATGGAATCAGATACCAGCACATATTAGAAAGTTGTCTAAAAGAAATTTAAAAAAAGAAGTCATGTCAGCACTTTTTAATAATTTAATAACAAACGGTTATGATGTCGATATTTCAAAACTATTTAAGTAAATCTCGTTGTCGTTGTTCTTATAGTTATCTGTTCTTCTTTTCTATTACTTTCTTCTTCCCTTTATTATTTAAATATTTATATACAATATACATTCGAAATATCTAATAATATATGAGTAAACTAATTTCAACTATTGTAAATAAATTTAACTTGCCTAGACTAGCTATTAAGCTAAATGCAGGTTAAATACATATTTGTAAAAATTATTTCTTCTTTAATAAAATTGAATTGAATTGAATTGAATTTCGTTGCTAGCAACAGGTGAAGGAACGCGCACTATTTCGGTTAATGCACACCGAAGGCGGGAGAGAGAAAAAAATTGCAAAACTTTATCATTGTTACAGTTCCAGAGTACAGAAATGATTGATATTTGTTGAAGTATTCTTAGTAGAAATACGCAGGTGGTTATACAAAACTACGTGCGCTCATTGGTCCAAGAAATTCCACAAAATAAAATACAAATAAATATTTTTTCTTTGAAAGTGGCTGGTTATTTTTTTTATTAAATATTATTTAAAATATTTCTGTTGAAAAACGTCAAGCAGTTGGTTGAAGCGGGCTCCCTGTCTCAACAATGTACGAGAGTAGGGTAAGCGCTTGTTTCCATAGCCCAGACTGCCCATGATCCGAAATAGACTGGAAACGAACTGGCAATCATCTTACGTGTTTACGTAAACGAATGTTACGTATCAGCGATCGTCTTACGTGTAAATACTAAACGAATTCAACGGGGTTAATGGAAGAACTTTCAACCTTTGTAATTTTGGATTTGTTTATTTTTTTTTAATCTCTTAAAGAAGAGTTCTTATACTTGTGTGATTCCAAAGTCTAAACAGAAACAGAAGGAGAAACTGCGAAAAATATAGGGCAGTTTGAGCTATGGAAACGAGCCCCTTCGAGCTGACAAAATGTTCGTTTCCATAGCTCAAACTGACCTTTCATTTTTGATGAAACCTTGGCAATACTTTACAATAAAGGTAAGGAAAAACATTGTAATGCAAGTTTGTGTTACGATAACTTAAATAACGAAAAATTATATAATCGATCGCTTCTGTTTTGATCCATTCCCATGGTCATAAAAATCACCTAATATTTGCATTATTAAGCTTACATATAATTATGTTAAATATTATATTAAATGTATTATACATTATTGAGCTAGGTGTATACACTTCATCTAGTTAAGCCAGCAGCTTTGCTGTATAAAGTGGTCCAATGTTTATACTTATACTCAACATTAATATTGACACAATTAGTCAGTTTAAAAACAGCAAATCTGCCTGCATGTTTCAATATATGTCAAATATCACTATCAAAAATACTACTACAAGCATGTATATGAGTACATAAGTTTAATCACAAGACAGGTCTGTTCTGAGTAGAACATAACAACTGTAACAGAAGCACATGACCTCACTTCACATGTAATGTTAGATGTTGTAACACTGACGGGGTGTATGTTGTCTGTCTATACACCCTAAATGGTCTTTTTGCATGTTGGCTTTTGGCACAAGATGAGCTTATCATCTCTTCGGCCGGTCTTGTTTTCCACCCTGCTTAATTGCCATATTCCTCCTAACCAACTCAATGCTACTAGCCAGTTATTAGTCACGTAAACAACCATGTATATGTACAGTTATGACTATATAATGTTTTCATGCAGTAGCAAATTAATCACCAATAGATCGACCTTGACCTGACTTGTCATTTTTTTTTACTCTTTTACATTCTCCTTTTTTCAACTCTTCACAATAATACCTTTTGATCTGCATCTTTTATGTGGAGCGTTTATCACGGGGAACATTGTAAGGTATCCTTTTTTTATGCAGGAGAGAAGGTGTGGTCGGAGCTGTGGTATATCATATGTTGTTAATGTTGGATCGTGTCCATATGAAAGACTTGTGGCATATGCTATAGAAAAAGGACCACAGTCCACACGGTTTGTTTGTTGCTGTACAGGTTGGATGGATACCTTCAGTGATGTACAATTTGTAATAGTTGCCAATTGCTTTACCACAAATGAGTTGACAGTCCCTTTATTGAGACTGTCAAACAAGTTGACAACATTTGTGTCACACCCAATGTTGGAAACACAAATCCAATGGGTGGCTCCTGTATGAAGGATTTGGATGAATTCTCCAGAACAAACTGAAAACATTCCAGCTTGTCCCAGGACAGTATCTTGCAGGCCTTGAATGCCTGGATTCTGCTTATGTAAAAGATTTTGGACAATATACATTGTTTCGTCTGTTAGCATATGATTGCCAGCAATCAATTTATTTTCATGATCAGATATTGTTATTTTTTTAACAGGTTTGAGTGATTGGTTATCTGGATTTATTTCTTGACAGCTAGATGAAGGTGATTGGTTTTCTGGATTTACTGGTTTTTCTTTAGGGCTAGATGGAGGTGATTGGCTATCTGGAATTATCAGTATTTCTGGAGGGCTAGAAGAAGGTGATTGGTTATCTGGATATACTGGCAATTCTTTAGGGCTAGACATAGGTGATTGGTTATCTGGATATACTGGTATTTCTTTAGGGCTAGGTGAAGGTGATTGGTTATCTGGAATTATCAGTATTTCTGGAGGGCTAGAAGAAGGTGATTGGTTATCTGGATATATTGGCATTTCTTTAGGGCTAGATGAAGTTGATTGGTTTTCTGGATTTACTGGTATTTCTTTAGGGCTAGATGGAGGTGATTGATTATCTGGATATACTGGTATTTCTTTAGGGCTAGAAGAAGGTGATTGGTTTTCTGGATTTACTGGTATTTCTTGTGATGATACATTATCATTTTCAAAGGCTGTTTGGGCTGTCTGCATATTTGCTATAAGAGTTTCTATAGGGGTTGACACTGCAAGGCACTTTTTCATCACTCCTGCCACCTCCCCAACTCTTCCATTGTACTTGTTTTTTTTTGCCTTGTGAAGAGGGAGTGCTTTGCACTTGGTATTGTTTTGTGTAATAACTGGTTTGACTGGTTTGACTGGTTTCTCTCTTATTTTTTTAGTGTTACTAATTTCAAGCTGAATGCCATCTTCTTCTGGTACGTACTGTAAGATGTATTTGTAAGTTACTAACAGTTGGTCTTTAACAGTTGTAAGGCCTGTAATGTCTTCCACAAGAAAAGTTAGATTCTGAATTTTTTTTAGAACCTCTCTGCATTTTGCTGCTTCACTTCTTGGCTGGGGATTTTTAGTAGGGAGGGGTAAAGGAGGATTTGGATTATTATTCTCTGAATTGCTTTCTGTATCAGTGTGAGGAATGGCTGCTGTAGGTGATGAGGGTGCATGTTCGTGTATTTCCTCTGATTGTTTCTGTGAAGAAACATTCTGTAGTAGATGTTCATCAAGATTCAGTAATGTGGATTCACGGTAGTTAATTGACAGCTTGTCATAGTTATAGCCTGGAAAGTGTTGGAAGATAGACAAAAAGTGCTTACATGGAAGGTAGTTTTGCTTCCAGTCAGCACATTCACATTTTGGCATTGTGGCAGAATCCCCAAATGTTACATTATATGTGCCATTGTCTGATTGGCTTTTGACTTGAAAGCTGCCTTCTTTAGTTTTGGTGATGCTATTCAAGGAAATGGTATTAGCACTATACCATCTCTCCATACAATGTCCCACCAGATGTCTTGGTTTATTGATTAGGAAACCAGGGATGTCATTGTGATAGCATTGATACATGGAGCTGCTTTTCACATTCTTTTCCACATATCTAGTATAGAATAGATGAATATTGTTGTCATTTGGGTATTTTGGTTGGTTGCATTGTTTTAGGTACAAATGCAATTCTTCATAATTATATTAAACAGAAAAGCAATATTACATGTAGATTTCAGTTATGGATCTGGAGCATTAAACGATAAAAGGTTTATGGAGCAAGCGAAGAAATGATAAAGAAATGAATAGAAATGATGAAAAGTTGAACATTAATTCTCACTGACAATTTTTTTTCTTATATAGTTACCTATTATAGTTCTCTGGAAGAAATTCTTCAATTAGAATGGTCAGCATTCCACTTAGGCTAGTGTGTTTGTGTTTCTGCAGATAACTGTATTTAAAAAGCTTGTTCTGTCTTTCTAAGCCATTGTTGGTGTTTATCATTACATTAAAGCCTTCATTTCTGAATGACCATGCCCATCTCTGCAATACAATGAACCAATTTGAATACATTAATTACTATGTGGGAGAGACAGGAAAATACAAAGTAACATGACATGATTGTAGTATGAATTGAATCATAAACAAAAATGACTATAATATTTAATGAAATCATAATTAATGAAATCCTAATTAATGAAATCCTAATTAATGAAATCATAATAATTAATGAAATCATAATTAATGAAATCATAATTAATGAAATCATAATACTGCTGTTAGGGTTATATTAGACTGATTTGCATCAGTACCTTACTGCATGGTAACCATGTACTTCCAAACCACTTTTGTAACTTTGTGTTCATTAACCATACATCTGATGTTTTTAGGTCGGAGACAGCTTTGTCATACAAAGTCTTTGTTGTTGCACGGGCTACTCATCGAAGCCTGGCGAGAACTTCCTCCTTTTGTTGGGAAACTTGGTGATCTTTTTTGGAAACCCATCTCTCCCATGCTTGTTCGCGATGGAAATCGCACAGGTAAACAATGCAATCTATAAAAGGTGTTTTCCATTAAGTATTATGAATCATCATGTATAATAAAACACTTATCGGATGATGTTTTTGTAATATCCAGAATAGTTGAGGTAAGTGTAATCAGGCCATGCCGGAGGACGAGGCTGATTACTGTACAAGACCTTGATTATTCTGATATCACAAAACTGAATTCAATAATTGTTTTATTGAATGAAGCATCAAAAGTTCTTTCACGTTGAATGCAATTTCTTTTTATCAAGGAAACAACGAAAGTGGGCAATAAAGTGATATTTTTGGCAAAGTATGCATTGCAGGCGCAACATACCTACAGATTAGCGAAAATAATTGGCTAGTAAATTTTTTTTAAATAATGTTTCACTAATCTGTAGGCTGGTTGATTGTAAAAATAATCTGCAGGCTCTTAATCAGATTCTGGATAGTGAGTACAATGTATAATAATTGTTATTATTGTTAATACCTGGAAAGTTTTCTTCAATTGCATTAATTTCTTCTTCAGCAAAGTCAGTCATAAAATATGGCGGGTTCCATGATGGATTCCATTGCTTCAGAACACCAATCGCCTCCTTAATTGAGTCTGTGGACTCATCTTGCACAATGAAAGAGCCTACAACCTGATAATCAACATTGGTTTTCACAGCAAGAAAGAAGAGAGGCAACGAGTATCTGGTGGTCTTGTAAGTGGCATCAAGAAGGCATATGTTATTCCCATACCTGGCCAGTAACCTTTGTTGCCAAGGGGTTTGATGGAGAAAAAGCAGCTTCTGTTTACTGAGAGGCACGGTGACCTTTATCTCTACTTCTTCATCCTCATCATTGTTGCCTTCCTCATAGCTTTCATTATTCTCATTAATATCTTTATATGGTCGGAATAAGAACTTATCTTGTGGATATTTCTCTTGCCACACTTTGATTTTACTGGCTACATTTGTTTGGTCACAACTGGAAAATCTGTTTTTGACCACTGCACGATACATGTGATTCTGTAGATCCTTCTTGGTCGGGAAGTAACGTCTACTGGTGGAGGGTGGAATGTCTCTTCCTAAAAACAACTCATTATTTACAAATTCTTTTAGATGCCTTCTCATTTCTTGCACTCCTAATACCCCTTTTGCAACAAGATCATGGATCTTTCCAACAACTCTTTGATCAACAGCATGATGAATTCCTCCAGCCTGTAAGCACAGGATAATAATTATATAGAAATTTCATAATTGTATCACAGTCAAATAGACTATAATGTAACAATCATGCTATTGTAATTTTTACCGCATTTGATAATTTTCCCGCTTTCTGATTGGTCGTGAGCTGTGGTGAATAAGAGTACAATACCACAGTTGCTATTTGCTCATTTTTAATGTGGTAAACAACAAATTTACGATGGTTTCGCATGATATGTCCCCTTATTTACCACAGTTGGTGTCATCGAATCGTCTAAATTGTTGTGGATCTACTCGACTTTGTCAAAAAAATTGTTAAATACACATACATGTATGTAATGATGGTACTGCACTGTTGAAGTTCACTACAATAAATGAAGCTGCCAACGTTAATGGTAGAATAACTAATACCTCCCCAGTGATGTGATATTTATGTTCTTGCTCTCCAGGAAGTTCAATGTAGATACGTCGCTCTCCTTGAACTCCTTTTTCCTTATCCAGATATGCCCTCAGTTTCTCAGAGGCTGTTCTTCTCCTTTTTTGGGAGTCCTTGCTTATCTTTACAACATTGCCAGAATGAAAAAAAAAATCAATTATCAAAACAATAAAGAAATATATAGATGATATACAGTAAAAACCTGTGTATAAGAACCTAAGTTTTTTCAAGTTAGCCTCCATAGGTTCTTATAAAAATGTTACTTACTGTGCATAAAGGCTACTTAGGTTCTTATAATTATAGGTTCTTAATTTTTGTCCTTGGTGACACTGGCCGCCACTATATTTAATCATTTATGCATTTTTTTTACATACGCAGTTAAAGAACATAATCCCTGACCGATACATGTATGTGGCTCAAAATAATATCAAACTCTCTATAGAGTACAAAAACTAAAAGTGTGCAATACTTTGTACTATTTACCACTAAATAGTGTTGATTAAACAATAGAGAACACTAGAATTAACATAATTTAGCAGTATTTAGTGGTAATTATGTTGCACACTTTTAGTGTTTGTACTCTATTAACCTTCAATTATAACACTAACAGTGTTCATGGCTATTTAAGTTGCCTTTTTGTATTGCATGTACATGTGTAATGTAGTGAAATTGCTGTTTTGGAAAATAAGAATCTGTTTAGATTTTAGTCTAGAGTGGTTCTTATTTGAAGGGTAATTACTTCTTAATATTTGGGAAATTTTGGCCTAACAGGTTCTTATATACAAGGTTTTTACTGTGGTGCATGTTTAGTACCTTAAACTGGGGAAATTTCATGATTTCCCTCAAAATAATCTGTGCAGGACATCCCATCTTTTTAGTATCTTGCACCATGTTCTTTGTTCTTTTAAACTGATGATCTAACACACCTGACTAAAAGCATTTGAAAATTCATGTGTGAATAAAATAGCAACAATTAACACAACAATTAATATTGGTATATTGTCATTTCTATTACCTGCTGATTTTCCATTCTTTTTTTCTTGAATAATTTTTTCCTATCTTTCCCATTTCGACAATCTAAGAATTTATTCCCCAGTACTATGTAGGGTACACCATCATATTCTAGTTTACAGTCAGACCACATGACTTTGTGTGAATGAGCTGTGGGATCTGAATAGAAATGAATTTTCAAAATAAATTACCTTATAATTTTGAAATTAAGGGCTGCAGAATACTGGTCTAATAGTCCCTGTGGTAAGCTAATTATTTCAATTTTTCATCCATTTGTTACTTTATAAATATGTCTGTCTGGTTGTATGTATTAATGTATGTTAATGTATGTGAGTATAGCTATCATTGTGGCACTGTTGTATATCTAGATAGAATTACATATATGGCATGACTATAATAATAATAATAAACTTTATTTCTATAGTGCACTTATCCTATGCTCAAGGCGCTTTACAAAGAAGATAATTAACTATTTACAACTGATGAAAAATTAAATTATGAGTAAATAAATTAAATATAATTAAAGTAGCTTGTCTAGTTTCTTGTTTTCCCTCCCACCCACCCGGTAGCTAGGCAGAGAATATTTATTTGCATGTCATTTCTCAGTCTAGATTACTGATAGCGTAGTACTATAATTAATAAATAAACTTCTCTCTTGGCCATGCAAGCATAAAAGTCTCTTTATATTTGTTGCTGTGTTGCTTGGTGGTGGGGAATATTATGCAATGAAGCAGAAAATAACATCTTATATCTATTGTGTATGCTTACTTTCATTTTATATTTAATATTTTAACCTTTGTTGTTGTTGTTTTTTTTTCAACAATTTCTACTTGTACATGCATAAAGCCTGCTACATGAATGAATGAATACATGAATAAAATTAAATATTTATGAATAAATTATTGCAGTCTGGTAGACTGAATAGTTTGTGATTTTACAATCAATTAACAGATGAATAATTAGGAATTAAACCACGAATCATGCACTTACCAATATTCCCAAAGTCTTTGTCTGCTGACCAAACAGTAAATGATGAATTTGTGTACAACTCCCATTCTCTAACGATTTCGGGGACTTCCTCCACATCGAAAACGTACCCAAAGTTATTTTTTACTTGGTGGTCAAATAACAGTGCTACTGGTGATGTTTTAAAAGACATTTTCGCAAGAACAATTTTGGACTTTGATTTTGCAATCAGCTTTAAAAAAGCCCGCGAAAAGTCCAGAATTAGGTTCTTATTAGGGTGGGCTGCGTCATAAGTTATTGAAGGGATCAGGGGGTTGTGGTAAGGCTCGTGGCTATAGGGATCGAGACATTTAATTAAAAACCAGAACATATTTGTTTTAATTCATTTATTTTAAGCTCGGTTCTTACATTGTACATGTGAATTAGCTTCAATATTGCCAAGGTTTCATCAAAAATGAAAGGTCAGTTTGAGCTATGGAAACGAACATTTTGTCAGCTCGAAGGGGCTCGTTTCCATAGCTCAAACTGCCCTATATTTTTCGCAGTTTCTCCTTCTGTTTCTGTTTAGACTTTGGAATCACACAAGTATAAGAATTCTTCTTTAAGAGATTAAAAAAAAATAAACAAATCCAAAATTACAAAGGTTGAAAGTTCTTCCATTAACCCCGTTGAATTCGTTTAGTATTTACACGATCGCTGATACGTAACATTCGTTTACGTAAACACGTAAGATGATTGCCAGTTCGTTTCCAGTCTATTTCGGATCATGGGCAGTCTGGGCTATGGAAACAAGCGCTTACCCGAGAGTAGACTGATAACTTGTAATATACAAGATGGCGGACGAGTCAGGGTTTCAATATGTTTCGAGAAAAAAGAGAAAGAAAAGGGGGAAAGCGAAGAGTGATCCACATAGAACCTTGCCAAATAATAAAGAAGATGTCGAATATTGCAATGTCGATAGAATTACTGCACAGATAGAGTCTTACCGGTATGTAAATGCCTTTAGAACTTTTTAAAAACAGAAATTGGGCTCTTCGATCTGGACATGCATTCCCTTAGATCTAGGGAAGTCCGTTGATTTTCAATATTGGTACCATTAAAGCAGTCCCGCAGAGTGTGTGTGTATTAACTGTGTTATGTACTGGCCATAATTATAACCACCTTAGTTGGTATTCTGCAAGACAAATAACAATAAAATAAAATATAAAATTTATAGCGCTGTTTAAAAATGGGGAGAATTGACATTCTAGATCATGTCCCCCCTTGATGTAACATCTACAACAAACTTTTGAAATTTAATCACTTAATTTATCAACAAGATTTGAAAATTACCTAAAACAGTCATTTGAAGCATCGTCATATTATCCTGTTCATTTTTGAGAGATCACAACAGGACAAATCATGAAACTCAACTTTTTCTATTTTTCTCTGATCTCTCCCTATTGCTCTTGCCTTTCCTACGACTTGAAAAAGTTGAAATACATGCAGTGTAATATTAGTTCTTAGCCTCTATTTTTGTTTTTGTTTTATCAAGTGATGAAATTCAAGCAAGTGGTTTTTATACAGAATTGACAGGTTGGTTACATTTATACTTCAATTTTTACTTCACATCAAATTATTGATGATTGAGTGAGTAGTATGTGTGATGATAGCAATGGTGATGATGCGATGGTGATTGTGGTTGTGGTGGTTGTGATTGCAATGTGATGATGATGATGATGGTGAAATGATGGCTATGGCAATAATGATGGTGATGATGATGATGGCGGTGGCGGTGGCATTAATGATGGTGACAATGATTGTGATATGGCATTCATGATAGTGATGATGATGGCTATGGCAATAATGATCATGGTAATGGTGGTGAAGTGTCTAACTTATGCACAGACTAGTCACGCATACTAACACAGTCATACATACCTGCATTGGATGTAGAACAAAACATTGGTATATAATAAAACACTTAATGACTGATCCCTCGGGAAATCAGTTAGTTTTGTTTCCCGAGAATCTCAATGTTTCCCTTGGCTTTATGATGACCACCATCAGTGTCTAACTCATACTAACACAGACTATTACAGCTAAGAGGGTCTAAAGGGCTATGAGAAAGTTTGTCATGTGTTAGAGGCACTCACTTTTTATTCACTTGTGTCTTTAGAACTATTCAACAAGTATTGTAACCATGGACAAAGAAATGAAAACAATGTTGATATATCGCAAGATGCCAGCCATCCAGTAGAGCTTGCTACATGTTCAGCAGTTCAAGACATTGTCTGTTATGGTGTTGGCTGTATAACAACATGTCCTAGTGCAAGGTACCAGTTTGCTCTGCTGATTTTATTGAGACAATTTTTAAAGGTAATGAGTAATAATGAATGAATGAATACCCAGTTTAATAACATCTTACCAAGATCTTACCAAGATTCATGGACAATCCTGGCGAGATCCAGGCATGATCTTACAAGATCTTGGCATGTAACCCCTTGATCAGCAGGAACTTGCATGAACTTTCAAGTTTTTGCCAAGATTTAATTAAGGTGGCTCGACTGAGTATTTTTGAAGGGCCACCGTCGCTGTTTGATCGCAAAGTACGTCGCGCGTAGAAAAATAATTTCAAATTAATTTCCATAGCGAGTTCAGGCATAGACTGAAGTTTGTTCTGATGTTTCAAATATTGCAATCAGAACTAGCAATAATTTTTTATGATAAAACCGCATTGGTTGTTTCACAAACTTCAGATCAAGGTCTTCGCTGTTGCTGAAAATAAAAGATTTATATGGAGGCATTTTTGAATAAAACGCTTTTAAACATTTACACAACAAATAAATTAAATTAATCAAGCATCCATTTCACTTGATCAAAAACATCACTACAAAAGCTCAGAAAAAGTTGCTTTTGGTCTCATTTGGTCAACAAATGTCTTAGTTATCAGTCTGGCAGTCAATAGGTAACTTTTCGACTGCTTACTCAAGGCTCGCATTGTTTTGGTTGTCCGAGACCGCTATTGTCTATATTTTTTACTCAAGTTGTGAATTCCGATATGCATTGTTACCTCACAAACAACACTTGACTACCGTTTGTTAGCCGAGCAGCTCCGAATGTGATCGCTTACGATGGGTGCTTGTAACGCAATTCCAGCTGATATGCAGTACTTCGAATAACATGCCTCTAACTAATCTTGATAAAAAGCGAAAAATCACTGGGCAAAGATTCGAAGTACAGCATATCAGCTGGAATTGCGTTACCGTCCTTTGTCATTATAATATAATATTCAAACGATCACACTCGGAGCTGCTCGGCTATAAACGAACGGTAGTCAAGTGTTGTTTGTGAGGTGACAATGCATATCGGAATTCACAACTTGAGTAAAAAATATAGACAATAGCGGTCTCGGACAACCAAAACAATGCGAGCCTTGAGTAAGCGGTCGAAAAGTTTACCTATTTTGAAAATTATTTTCAATATCTTCCAATCTATCAATGGTCATAAAACTGCAGGGCTCGATGAGTAACTATTTCAAAAAGCCAATGCTGCGGTAAGAAAAAAATTCATCAAGGAAATTTTAAGTTTTGAAATATTTTGTAAAAATGTGTGCAATATTAGACAAAAGAAGAAAAAGCGCAGTTATATCTCACCAAACGAAAAATCGTGTATTTTCTAATAGCCTGAAGTGATTTCATTCATGTTCGCCAGACAGATAACTAAGACATTTGTTGACCAAATGAGACCAAAAACAACTTTTTCTGAGCTTTTGTAGTGATGTTTTTGATCAAGTGAAATGGATGCTTGATTAATTTAATTTATTTGTTGTGTAAATGTTTAAAAGCGTTTTATTCAAAAATGCCTCCATATAAATCTTTTATTTTCAGCAACAACGAAGACCTTGATCTGAAGTTTGTGAAACAACCAATGCGGTTTTATAGAAAACTCTATTTCGCCTAAAATTGTCGTATTTGTCAAAACTACTTTTCTATCATAAAAAATTATTGCTAGTTCCGATTGCAATATTTGAAACATCAGAACAAACTTCAGTCTATGCCTGAACTCGCTATGGAAATTAATTTGAAATTATTTTTCTACGCGCGATGTACTTTGCGATCAAACAGCGACGGTGGCCCTTCAAAAATACTCAGTCGAGCCACCTTAAGATCTTCCCAAGATCCTTGCAAGAAATTTACTTGCCAAGGTTATATTAGATCTTTGATTCATCTTTAAGTAGTTACAAGATCTTAACAAGATGCTCAACCTTGGTTATTGGCAATGGATCAATGAATAGATGCCATTGGATGAATAAATGGATGGATGGATGAATCACTCAATTAATAGATATATTTGAGTGAATAAATGGATGGATAAATTAATAAATAGATGAATGAATGAAAGAATAAATGGATGCATGAATGAATGAATGGTTGAATAGATGAATGGATGGATATATATATTTCTGTGTACATGTGTTAAAATGTTAAACATTGAAACTGTTATTTACATTGCATAATTTTACATCACCTGTTGCATTTTCTCTTCGATTGCTGGAACTGCATTTCTGTGTCATCACTATGACAACTATTATTGTCAGTTTCCTATACTTTGAATCTCATACTTATGTACCTTTCCAATCATCAGTAAGCCGCCATTGTTGCCAGTATGACACTGAATAATAGGCCTATGGTTTACCTATTTTTTAGGTAATATATAATTTCCAAATCCTGATAGAAATATGTTTGTTTTGTCTATTAGGTTTCCTGTATAAATAGTTGTATATATGAACCACTTTTTAATAGGAATGATGAATATATAGTCCAACATTTTGGATTCAATGTGATCAAAGAAAATGAGGTAAGTGCTATTGGCTGGTTACAGTAATCGCACCTTTCACACATTTCCATCACTTTCTTCAAACTATTTCAAAAGACAGAAAACCTGTTGTTGTCGAAGAGTAAAGCCGATGACGCAGCACTAGACAAATTTCTACGCTAAGGTGAGGGACTTTTTTACATCCTCAATCACCAGCAAATTTGATCGCTGACTGCATCAATCAAGATTGCTCAAAAAATTTGGCAGACACACAGGCAGCAGTCACACTTGACGATTTTCAGGTGCCGCTCGAAATTTGCCTCAACAACGTAGAAAATTGCCTAGTGTGTTGTCTGCTTAAAGATACATTTTGAAGTTACCTCAGGAAGGAAGGAATATTAAATAAAATATGTATGTATGTTCATGTGAAGTGTGTTCAGACCATTATCAATTTACACTCATAAGGGTTAGTTGTTAGTAGTATTTAATAGTTTGATCCAGTCAATGAGGGTGGTTTACTTCATTCCCAGTGGTTATTTTACATCATCCCAATGCAGGTTAGTGGGGGTAGTATGGTGGGATGGGATGTCTGTTTTACATCGTCCCAGTGCAGGTTAGTGGGGTTTGTATGGTGGAATGGGATGTCTGTTTTATATGTTACTTACTGGAGAAGACAAAAAGTCTAAAAGTAATCACTTGTATATAGAAATAATCCCTTTTCATGCACCATCTTGAAAGGTAGCTGGGCCTTTGCATTGAGCTTACAATGTTAGAGACAAATGAATAATTGTCCCTCTAGGTGTTTTAACAAAGTTCTCTATCATTGCAAACTTAACTTTAGTCTTTTAGTTACCTTTCAAGATGGTACATGGTACAGGGCACTGTCAAGGGGACTATAACAAAGTCAGTAAATGTAGTTCCGTAAATATGAAGTTCCGCTGGTGCACACAAAATGAGCAAATAATTATTTCATCCTGTCCATGTGTGGCTGATTTCGATCAGTTAGTTTTTTACCTATCATGGCCAGTGATGACCTTTCTTTGTTCGTTTTCTGTGCATATTTTATATATTTTTCCTATAAATTTAAAGTTATGATATTATATTCTATTGTAAATATTTTCTTAATTATTCTTAAAATTGTAAATAATATAATTATGTAATTCAGCTTTCGGGCTGCAAATAATTTTAATAAACTATTTATTTATTTATTAATTAGTACATTCATTATTTATAAATATATTTTTTTGTTACAGGAAGCCAAGAGGAGAGTATCACAATCTACTCTATTTTACATGCCACACTGTAGTAAACTATTATACAATAATGTACTCTGGGCTAACTGGGGACCAGCGTTGAAGAATCTTTTAATATTTGGGAATGGATTTAGCAGTTATGAAATAAGGTCGGAATAGAAAAATAATCACATTTTGTTTACAGCGGTTCTCAGTCACATGTGCACCGCACACATAAAAAGCACCACTATAAAACGTGAAGTTGGTGGGCGTCAATCAAACTGTGTTTACAAGACGCATGGTGTTTTTACTTCAGTCGGGTTGCGAAACATGTCTGAATTCCTACAACAACCTCTTCGTCGGATTCAGACATGTTTCGCAACCCGACTGAAGTTAAAACACCATGCGTCTTGTAAACACAGTTTGATTGACTTCCACCAACTTCACGTTTTATAGCGGTGCTTTTTATGCGTGCGGTGCATGTGTGACTGAGAAACCCTGTAATTTCCAAACTATTTCTCATTAATTTGCAATTAGTTGTTTTTCTCTTTCCCTCTCCCATTACTCATTCATTTATCAATGCATTTCATGTTTTCATTTGTCTTTTATAATTTCTACCTTTTTTCTTTTGATGAGATGCCAGAATGGTCAGTGAAACTGTTACTGAGTTGATGAGCCTGGAGTCAACTCTTGGTCTGGGGAATTTGAATGTGTTGTTGGGAAAGATGTTTTTCTTCCTCTCTTCACCCTGGAGTACAATAAATAAATAAATACTAGATAAATCACTTTTTTAACGTCTCAATGTATTTAGCTAGACTAATTGGGGAGTCCCAGACTCAGACTCACTACCTCTACGTTAAATATTTGAACACACAACTATGCTACAAATGGCTACCAGCAAAATTGCTGGAGTAAAGCTGGGATATGACCCTCCCCTACCACTATGGTAGAAGCTTTGGCAGAGAAGAAAATTGAACATGTGAGTCGAGTTGTGTGCAAAATATTAACGTAGAGGTAATGAGTTTGAGACTGAGTCTCTCTGATTAGTACGGCACATGATACGTGTCCAGCTAGAAGATTGAGACGTAAAAAAGTGATATATTTATTTATTTCGGCTAACTATGTTTGGCCACATTACTTTACTTTTTCAATTATGTTAATTATTGTTGTTGTTTTAGATTACCATCACGTCAATTATTTAATCAAGTTATGTACATAGCAAAAGTATCCTTTGTAACTTGGGTTTACATATATAACAAGAAAATAATTAAGTAATGATGTGTGTAAGAACGAGGCAGGCAAACGGCAATGGAATGCAGAAAGGTGCTAATTGTGCATTGTCTAATCCGTCCATCTCATTGGTTAAAACATGAAAATCTGCCATAATTTCAAAACTAAGCGGATTTTTTAATATTTTATTTGATATCTGATTCCCTTTTCATCTAAGATATCCTGAGCCTTTATCAGTATCAAAATTTCTATGTGGGGAACATATCGAATTGTAAACGTCTTTTGGCTATTGTTTTGAGCGCTTATGATTGGACAAGATCTTTTAGTACAAAAGAAACTTTGTTCCAAAACAGAGTTTTTGCACATTTTATTTTTAAAATGTGTTACCTATAGGCTGATATACTTTCAGTCTGAAAACTAAGAGATTCTTATGTGGGGAGGCTGCTATTGCCGCAGAACAATAGAGAGTTGCCTACTTCTTACACACATCATTGAAGACTTGACTAGTCTTGCTTGAAATATTGACCGTTTTTGACAGTGCTAGTCTGGGCAGGTTAAATATTGATAACGATGTAATTACAATATATTCCGTATTTTCCCAATAATGCTGCTGGATGAACTGAACGCCCGGTTCATCTGTAAACTGCAATGTTTGTAATGTATTGATGTTGTTTTTTAGTCGACACTTTAAGGAATTTCAAGAAGAAGAAGAAAAGAAATAACTTTTAGCCATTTAAACCAATGATTTTTCTTAACCTTTTCTCAGATATTACCATATACGACAGAAGTTGGAATCCCAAACAGTTTTTATCTTAAGGATATATTTAATGACTCTGCTTTGCATATGTTTAATGTTGGTAAATTAGAAAAATTACCAAGTGACTTTTGGACGCCATGTCCTGAACCATCATATGATGAAAATGACCCTGAAATTGTTACCAACAAAATTGATATATAAATTTGATAACAAATAATTGAAGTTAAAATAAACTATGATGTTTATCAGGTATTATTTTCAGAAATCTTATGTGAGCTTTGTGTCCTATCTGTCCTATTGTTTAATTGCGTTTTACGTTTTTGTACATCGAGATAAAAGCGCGGCAAAATAGACGCGGCCGCGCGCGTCCATTGTCACAAATCTGGATATTTTGCTCGTATTTGTTTTGTTTTTTTTTTTTTTACTCGAAAATTTCAATAAAATATCTTTTTAATACTTTAAGTGCTGACAGGACAGAAAAAGAAAACAAGAATTGCATTTTTGGATGCAGAAATTATTTTGAAGGGTCGCGACTTACACAGGAAACCCAATAACGATAAAGAAATTTAATTCTGTACACAGAATTGTCCTTAGTCAAGAACTGGTCAGCATTTTAAAAACACTTATTGATTATTTAAGTCTGAGTGCTGTTTATCTTGTTAAGCAAAACTTTACTCTATAGTTTGATATGGTGTACGTATTTACTCACGGCCAGGGTTTGTTACGTCCCCAGTGGTTCTTAACGTCTCACCAATGCACTTGATAGTCGATCGAGCGGTCAGTGGATCGGTTTCTGGGTACGTCGACAACTAGACCTACGCTCGATTTTCAATTCTCGGATATTAATTTATCCCGGCGGGTCTCCCGGTGCTTGACGACCCCCTTCCGCGTGACACTGGCACTGCGTGACAGGTATTTACGAACTAGTACTGTTGTTCATTAGGACTGCATGCTGCATGAAGGGGGTCGCGGAAGGGGGGTCGCGGAAGGAGGTCGTCAAGCGCCCGGGATAAATTGACGGCAATTCTTCGGTATTCATTATTGCCGAGTGTCCTTTGAGATAAAGACTACTAGACTCTGTTGTTCACCTTTAATAAAACTAGCCGATCGAAAACAGCTAGTGAACTGCAAAAAAATGATCTTTATAGTTTAATTCAATACTATATTGCGTCACCAAATTGACGTAATTTTTCTAATTTTAAAATTGCTAGCTCACTTTCTCCAAAAAGCAATCATTTTTAGAATAATACAGTCACGTAACAGACACGTGATTCTGTGTTTATTTATTTTCAGCTGTTGAAATTTCAATTTCTTTTAACTTTATAATAACTAACAGTGAACATAGAATAAGAATCAGTATTAATTAAAACCTATATATTCACAATTAATGCTATGAGCAAGAACAATTAGAGAGAAGTTATGTGGTGTCACGTGACATTTTTAGTGCTAAAGGCTTTTATGCTGGACATTATTATGATATTGACTATATATCAGTAATATTACAGCCGTTCTTAGTGTCGGGCTTCCTGTCCCTCCCCACTAGTACGCAGCCGTTCTTAGTGTCGGGTCTCCTGTCCCTCCCCACTCGTACTAGCACTAAGAACGGCTGCGAGGGAGACTATAATATTACTTGATCATATCAATTTGAAGAAAAAAATTGATGGTATTTGCTATCGTCCACAATGAAGTATTACTATTACGACTATAGGTGAAACAACGACTAAAAGATAAAAAAAAAAAAATGAGACAAATTGGGAGGAGGGAAAATGGCTGAAAAAAGAAGAAAAGCCAGTAGATGGGTGAAAAACGCCAAAAACTCGAAATGAAGCTAAGGATCTTTGTTTGTGTCGCTTCCTCACTCCGCTGCCATAATATCATTGAAACTTCGCTGAAGATCTCTCTCGAAATTAAATTTTAATTAAATTTTTAATTAATACGTCATTTTTCACTTGATAAATTATGAAATTTTGAATTTTTTTTACCTCTGTCCCTAACTATCACTTTTCATATTTCAGTGAGTGTAAGCAATCGATCAGTTAAGCAAAGGATCAGCAAAGTTTTAAAAACTCGAGAAAGTTGAGTATGGCGTGAACTTGTGGAACTGAACGTCATCACGTATTTCGTGATGTGACGTGACTTACCGATATAGCGTCAGACTAGAGGATATATTTCTTTCTTTTATTTTGTATAACAAGTTTAACATTTTTTTGTCAAAGCGATCTATCTTGAGAATTTTGAAAGGGTGAGACAAATTATTGGACGTTTTTAATTTTGTAAAAACTTTGTAAACAAATCATTTTATGTCTTCGTGATGTTGTGAAGTGTGAGAATATTGTAAAACAATGAATTCACGTTAATCCAACGTGGAAACCTATGGCAACAAAAAAATGAATAAAAGTTTCTAAATATAGCTGTGACGATCCCTAAAGGAAAACAACCGACCGAGAGGAAGAAGAAAGACTGGTATCTAAGAACGTCATGCGCATGCGTACTGGTTGCAGCGGCCGCCATGTTTTGGGAGTACATTAGCATTTTGCGAGTTTTTGTTGTGTTTCATGAAGATTTTGTACACGTTATTTGTATTTAGAGGTAAGTAATATAAACTTGAAATACTGGAGCCTTGCATGGGCATTATAGTGTTACGATAGGAGTGTATTTGGGTTAGATAGATTTACGGACAGAGCTTCAACAAAGACTACTGCCTTGCCCATGGATTTCACATACATTTTGGTCCATTTCTCTATTAGTTTGCCTTTTAACTAAAGTACAGGCCTATACAATAAAACTAGCAGAAACTCATCTGAGTATAAATAATCTAATTTCGTTCGGAAGTGCAGGTTTAGATATATTTAAAAAAGTTCTCGGCCTTTCGGACCGACTTGACTCTGGACGAGTTATGACGGCGTTATAGTCCCAGTGGCAATGTTTCGACCGGACTTTTTCAAGTAATATCATCGTTAGATGAGCTCATGAATTCACTATAAACCAATAGATACTACAAGGTTACGTTCATGATCTTTTAAGTCGAGTTGTTTTGTATTCCTAGTAATAATTTGTGCTATTCATTTTGTTATTTGTATGTGTATATAATTTGGAGAACAATCAAATCGAAAACGGCCCGTCGGATATATATTTGTGGTGTAAACGAAGACTACACGCTACAGGATTAAAACATACCTTTCACATTATTACAATGACTTTCAATTCTTAGTATTATGTGGAGTTTTGTACTATGATTTTTTTTTCTCGTAATGAGATGTGTTTTTGTATGTGCACATTCTCTGCGATATTTTGGTTTTGTTATGACGTGAATTCACTTCTCGTCTATTGAATACCACTGTATACACGTAATATCCTAACTAATGTCTATCGAGGACAACCTTTTATAATTTTGTTCGTTTTATTCGCCACCGCTTTAGATCGATCGATTGATTTGATTTTACGCCGAATAATTGTTGTCCAAATCGTCGATAATTTGGTGATAACATTCATCATTTTTTCCCACCTCGTTGTACGTTTAAAAAAAAAATCAAAGCTCCTGTTGTAAAGATCATGTTTTGGCACTTAGAATGATGGCTAACTAAGAGAGCTCATTTTGAGATCTGATTGTCAAATTTGCCGACATTTTTGGAGTGGTGTGTGTGTTAAGACACTCTTTACGTTGTAAGTACTTCGATTTACATTGCTTGACTCTACATGTTTATTTATTAATAGTATTTTATCTCAAATGCTTGTCCCCTGTGAAAGTAAACTTATATCAATTCACTCTTCATGTACAATACTTTGTAGAGTAGAATTCATAGGCGTTGATAGTAATTAGTTGTAATTATATGGTAGTTTTTTGCTCACTGTTTCACGTTTAATAGTCAAGGGGAGTGCAGACTTACTGTCTCCCATCGTTTTGTTTTGGGTCGTAGGAATCTAGTACTACTTCAATCACTCAAACTGATTTCACAGTTTGACTATTATAATAATTCACAATACATTTATCAAAAAAATGTTTTGATTTTCAAACTTTTTGTATCATGTTTAACAAATTATGTGGTTTTTTTTTCTTCTGTAAACTGTAAAATACAATTGATGAGAAATTGATTTATTTCTAAAGGATATCAAATATTTTTTTCAACTAACCTTTGGAATTTTAAAATATTCAAGTTAGAATTATTTTTAGATAATAATTTCAAATTGTTGTAAAATTATTTCCTTATTTCAAAGTTTTATTTTTTCTCCTGTTATATTATTATAATATGTATTACCTCTGGACACCTAAGTCTTGTTTTCCTGTATAATGATCTCTATTGGCTTAAAATAACCAAATCTATATCAAACTTTGATGAGATTTTACCAAGAACATTTGAAAACTTCTTACAATGTTTAGAAGTCTTAGAAAAATGTCAGTGATTTGATTGTTATATTGGTTGAGTTAACTGGTTGATCGGTTGAGTGCAATCTGATTAATACATGCTTATTATTAAGTCCATTCAACTGTTGCTAGGAGAACATTTTATCATACCAGTTTATTTCAAAGAATTTCTAGGTTTTAGTACTTATAACCAATGCTTTTGAAGCATCATAATTATCATCTTTATCATCATCATTATTATTATAAAATAGTAACAATGCACAGCTTATCTGTAAAAATAGACTTGTAAATTAATAGCTATAATAATTACAACCATAATATATTTATTTTTGTATCAAAAAAATATTTCTATTATTTCCCAGTATTAAAACTGTACAAGATGCAAAAATTTTAGCAATATACAGCTAAATAACTGTAATACTAATTTCATAAATTGTATAGTCGTTATTGTTGAGTTTGCTGATACGGATAGTTTCTAAATGCTAATACTAACAATGACACTACATCACTCATCACTACAATACTCATGTATTATACCAACTCATGCTGCATGCAAACTGTGTTAAATTTCTTAGAGCAAAAGACCATTTTAGAAATACCCCATCACTCACTGTATAATAATAATAATAATAATATTTATTTATACACAATATATATGTTTACAGCATAGCTGATGTGGTCGTGTTTTGTATATTCACTTTCTCTCACTTTACATTTTACACTTTTACACTAAACATTTTACATTTTACACAATATATTCATCTTGATCATGCTAAGTTTAGCCTTTGCCATTAGATCTTATGCTTGTCTGTTGTCTTGTTCTTTCTTGATGTTCTGTTGAAATCTTCAGGACTGCATTATCAAGTGGATGGCCAGCTGTCAAATCTTTGTGCATGCTGGCCGTTGGCTCAAGACGAGCTCATTCGCCCTTTGACAGGTTTTGTTTTTCGTCCTGCTGGGTTGCATGCCACCCTCCTCACTAACATATTGTTAGTGGGGGAGCCGGTTTAGTCGCCGACAACCCGACCGATATAAACATATTACTATCATAGTTTCATGAAATGTAATTTCTTTGTTACTAACACAGGCCATGGCTGTAACATGTATAAATAAAAGATTTGTGTACTTTTCAGAACCTCTGAAATATGAATTTAATATACATAATACCAAAAGAAAGAATTACAATTAAACTTATAGCTATACTATGTACTCTCACCATGTTCACTTTCATATAAATTCTTCATTTAAATAATTGTAATCCTTTTAAAATTCTGTCAATTTATAGTTGTTTACACCTAGCTTTTTTCAAGCCTGAAACAGGTTGTATAGTGGTTTAGTGTGTCTTCCACATATTTGCATCTGTGACTGCATCTCAACAAATTAATATTGAAGATGTTCATTTATATGATGAAGATGTTCATTTACAATGTTAATATTGAAGATGTTCATTTATTTTGTTCATCAGGAAATGTCTAGACATTATTTTATATATTACTAATTTATACTATCACATTGTGATAATCAATCTAACTTTATTATAAGCATATGTTGAATAATAAACTAGAAAAAGGGATTTATTTTTCTATAGCTGATTATGGAGAATGATAGAATGTTCCCAACTAATCACCAGTCAAAATTTAATTTCAATTTCCTTGTGTTTAATAAATTAGTTAATATTATTGATGATGAGTTAAATAATGAAGGTGTGAAAAAGCGTTTTCGATGAATCCTTTGAATATCATTTATTATCATAGTTTCTTTCTTTCATGTGCTGCAACAAGTTTTAAGTATAACCTCTTCTACTAACTATTTCAAACCAATTAGTTATCAATTTTCTATGGTAGCTATCATTATCGTCAGTATTTTTATTGTTCTTTTTGTTATAATTCAACAATACTGATGGTAACAGCACTATTCAGCAAAGCTGATTCCCCTAGACACAGTTTCCCTTAGACTAATATAAACTATCCATGTATTCAATTCAATGTAATTTTTGTTATACATCTGCCCCAGTCAAGCTATTACTGCTACACCTAATTGAATGAAGGTTGTCCTGTTCAAAATGTACATACAGATCATGAGAGTTTGGACAACAAAGGGTTATGGGAAGTGGGCGCAAAGCTAATTCTTGCTTTGATTAATGATTAGTTGACTAATTTAATGCTTTCCCAGGCATCCTTGCTGTCTTAGCTTCTATATTCTATGATGTAGATCTTATTCCTGTAAATATTTTGTAAATTCAAACTTTATATTATTAATCCACTTGTATAAGCCTTTAACCATGTCTGTTATTTTATAGGCCACAGAGAGCTTTTATCCATCATATATCGGGTCTGCTGGCCCCAATGTGGCCATGCCCTTGGTTAAACATCGAAATCAAGAATACAATGGGCTTTTTGATGAACATGATCCTGAGAAATTGTATTCAGAATTAAGGGAGATTGGACATGGAAGCTTTGGGGCTGTTTACTATGTAAGTAACAAGATTTGTAGTTATTATATATCACTTGTGTATGTCATTGTACTACTATGTAAGTAACAAGATTTGTAGTTATTATATATCACTTGTGTATGTCATTGTACTACTATGTAAGTAACAAGATTTGTAGTTATTATATATCACTTGTGTATATCATTGTACTACTATGTAAGTAACAAGATTTGTAGTTATTATATATCACTTGTGTATATCATTGTACTACTATGTAAGTAACAAGATTTGTAGTTATTATATATCACTTGTGTATATCATTGTACTACTATGTAAGTAACAAGATTTGTAGTTATTATATATCACTTGTGTATGTCATTGTACTACTATGTAAGTAACAAGATTTGTAGTTATTATATATCACTTGTGTATATCATTGTACTACTATGTAAGTAACAAGATTTGTAGTTATTATATATCACTTGTGTATGTCATTGTACTACTATGTAAGTAACAAGATTTGTAGTTATTATATATCACTTGTTTATATCATTGTACTACTATGTAAGTAACAAGATTTGTAGTTATTATATATCACTTGTGTATGTCATTGTACTACTATGTAAGTAACAAGATTTGTAGTTATTATATATCACTTGTGTATATCATTGTACTACTATGTAAGTAACAAGATTTGTAGTTATTATATATCACTTGTGTGTGTCATTGTACTACTATGTAAGTAACAAGATTTGTAGTTATTATATATCACTTGTGTATATCATTGTACTACTATGTAAGTAACAAGATTTGTAGTTATTATATATCACTTGTGTATGTCATTGTACTACTATGTAAGTAACAAGATTTGTAGTTATTATATATCACTTGTGTATGTCATTGTACTACTATGTAAGTAACAAGATTTGTAGTTATTATATATCACTTGTGTATATCATTGTACTACTATGTAAGTAACAAGATTTGTAGTTATTATATATCACTTGTGTATATCATTGTACTACTATGTAAGTAACAAGATTTGTAGTTATTATATATCACTTGTGTATATCATTGTACTACTATGTAAGTAACAAGATTTGTAGTTATTATATATCACTTGTGTATGTCATTGTACTACTATGTAAGTAACAAGATTTGTAGTTATTATATATCACTTGTGTATATCATTGTACTACTATGTAAGTAACAAGATTTGTAGTTATTATATATCACTTGTGTATGTCATTGTACTACTATGTAAGTAACAAGATTTGTAGTTATTATATATCACTTGTTTATATCATTGTACTACTATGTAAGTAACAAGATTTGTAGTTATTATATATCACTTGTGTATGTCATTGTACTACTATGTAAGTAACAAGATTTGTAGTTATTATATATCACTTGTGTATATCATTGTACTACTATGTAAGTAACAAGATTTGTAGTTATTATATATCACTTGTGTGTGTCATTGTACTACTATGTAAGTAACAAGATTTGTAGTTATTATATATCACTTGTGTATATCATTGTACTACTATGTAAGTAACAAGATTTGTAGTTATTATATATCACTTGTGTATGTCATTGTACTACTATGTAAGTAACAAGATTTGTAGTTATTATATATCACTTGTGTATATCATTGTACTACTATGTAAGTAACAAGATTTGTAGTTATTATATATCACAACAATCTAAACTTTATATTTGGATTTTTGGACTTTTAAGATTTCACATGATTTTGGTCAAATTTTGTTGATATTGACAAAAATAACCACTGATATGTACTTTTATAAATATGGTCAATTTTTGTCACATCAATATTGTACGTTTTATTTGACACTTGAGCTAAAACTTGGTCTATAGATTGGTCGAAAACACGTTTTGTATTAAAATCATAACTCCAGAAACACAAACTGGTACATTTGCTGTCATTCATGTCAAGTCAGTCGCCATTGATGGTTTAAATTGTACAAAAGACAAAAGTTTCAATATTGTTTCAATAATCTTTATTCAATTTAACAAAAATGTACAAAACAATGAATTGCTCCAAACAGAAGTTGACACTATTAAGCACAACAGTGACATTATCAGATAAAATGTGAAATGAGCAGGCTTTGTTTATCAGAAATGTACAAATTTAGCATTCCCTTAACTACCAATGTCAATATTACAGTCGTATCACATATTTGAACAATTCGGTGATCAGACTCCACAAAAACATAAATTTATGTGAAATCAGATCGGACTTCACAAAAACATAAATTTATGTGAAATCAGATCGGACTTCACAAGAACATAAATTTATGTGAAATCAGATCGGACTTCACAAGAACATAAATTTATGTGAAATCAGATCGGACTTCACAAGAACATAAATTTATGTGAAATCAGATCGGACTTCATATAAATTGTAAGGCTTCAATCAAACAGAATCTTAACACTGCCTGCTAAATAAACAGTTATTTTGAATAAACTCGAAAATGAATTTGCTGTCAAACAGTTGCGAGAAGCTATTTAAAAGTTGCAATTCCATGTAAGAGACGACACCATTGAACAGTTCCATCGTTCCATGATGCAAAATGTCAACTCAAATACAATTTGTCCATTGTTGTTCCATGCAAAATTTCACCAGCACAAGTAAAGCGATCTCAAAACTTGATTTGAAATGTTCCCTCTTGACAAAATGATTGATTGCAGTCAACGTTGAGACGATTCCTCAAGCCAGAAGTAATAACGATAAACCTGGAATACGTAACGAAAGTGTGCATGTCTGATCCAGCTTCGCGTACGTTCAACAGCGCCAATGTTTCGACTATAATGGCTCCATTTTACGTTACAAGTTTACAACGGCTTTACGATGACCTCTTGTGAGAAAACTTGCTGTAAACTTGGTAAACATTTGGCTTGGATTGCAATCTTGTGACTTCTAAATCGAAGATCTTATGTCATTCGGAATTATTCGACATTTTACTCCAACCAATAGTAATACGGTTAGTTACCCGAACGATGCCGAGTGTTATACGATCAGTGCGGCTTCTTATCACGCGGTTGAAATTGGATACAAATCGGATATACCGTAAATAGTTACCGTTTATTAAAGATTACAAAAGGTCAACGTAAACAAAAGCCGTTACAGTTAAACTTCAAACGTCTAGCACAAGTTGGAGACTTTATGCATTTGGCAATCAGGAATACAGGACATCATAAAGATCTATAAACGTCTGGTAAACAACATCCCGAATCTTGAAAATGGACGGCGTTCTACTGATTCGTCGAGCACTTGCCAAACTAATTCAGGAACTTTTATACACGTAAGAACTTGAAGTTTTCAGGACTTGTGTTTTATTTAGCTAGTATTTCAAGGATATTTTTTCTCGAAAGGTTTTTCTTCACGATCGGGAATGTAAGCTAAATAATACATTTCTAAAATTGGATCGATTTCTGTTCATGTGAAGTTCGATCGGATTTTACGTAGATTTATTTAAATTTTAGCCATGTTTCTAATTCATGCAAGGTCCGATTGAAATTCACTTGTCAGAGTTTTAATTGGAGTATTCGAAAGAAAATGTTCTCACACACGTTTTTTGCTTTACGATGGAACATGTAAGCTGAATAATTTTTATGTTCTTTGATAGTGCACTAACTTTGATCGATTTTATATGTAGTTGTGAAGTCCGATCTGATTTCACATAAATCTATAGATGTTCTTGTGAAGTCAGATCTGATTTCACATAAATTTATGTTTTTGTGAAGTCCGATCTGATTTCACATAAATTTATGTTCTTGTGAAGTCCGATCTGATTTAACATAAATTTATGTACTGGTGATCAGATTTGATAACGTACATTTTGTTGACAACTGTAATTGTAAATGTTTCATGTAACAGAGAAATGTACAAAATTGAAAGAACATGAAATAAAGCTTAGTGTAAACTTGACAAGCTGTGAGTTATGTACAAATTCTTGGGGTGGCTTACAAAATATATGAGGGGAAGCCAAGACTGGACATTTTTACAGTTCCTGCAAAGTGAAACAGTGTAATGTAACCTTTGAACATTAGAAATTGTACGTTTAAGCAAACAACACACTGCTTCAGTCTTGGGGCTTGGTTTTGGTGCATTCAGTTAATACATGATATATACTTAAAATAGTTTTGTCCTTTTTTGGAAAAAATCTAAAAAGTCCAAAAATCCAAATATAAAGTTCAGATTGTTCACTTGTGTATATCATTGTACTACTATGTATTTAAACAGTGTTCCATTTAAATTTGTACTTCTCCATTTAAATTTGTACTTTTGAAACATTGCAAATTTACGCGGGATAGTCCCGCACCTAAACCAATCAGAGCGCGACATTTATGTAAACACGTCTCTTGCGGGATAATCCCGCAAAACAACCAATCAGAGTGGCATGAGTGTGGGATATCCTGCAATCTAGCCAATGACATGTTTTGTTGACGAAAGATTTGGTATTAATTTCTTTCCTTTCCTCGTGAGTTTTTCAATGAAAGTTATGAAATTAATCACTGCAAAATTGATCTGCAGTGTTAATAACTCGTATGAGTGTTGATCGTAATTCAGCCAAGGTAAGAGATTTTTTTTAACACAAAGCGCCATGAGTTGTCTAACGCCGTTTATGTTGTATTTGTTTTGCTTGCTTGTATATTTTGGTTTTGGTTTTTTTCAATATTTCTAATCGATGATGAATTTACAATTGAAAAATTAAGCATAAACAACGGAAAAACCGACCCAACTGGCCGTTTTAAACCGCTGCCGTACCTCGGCCGTCGCGTCTCTGAATTCGTTTCACGAAAAAAACTACCACTTAGAATATTATTAATTATCGAATTTACCTTCTTTGAATTTTTCAATCAAGTTTTGTTTGATTCAGCAAACCAATACATCATTGTACGCTTCCTCTAGCAATTGTAAAATAACTAGAAAATATATTTGTAAAAACAGTTTGTTTTACTTTTCAATGTGTAGAAAATATTCGTTGCCGCTTGCACGATAAGAATCCTTCTATTTGCAGTGTCTTTGCTTCCATTTGAGATGATAAAAATGCCAACATAGTTAATCACAACGAATTTATTTCATGTTAGCGGGAATGTCACGCCGGCAAACTGTCGAGCAATCGCTAAAGCGTTCCCCGCTCAGAACAAATCAACTAGCTTTGGTTGTTTTCAAGTTTTGATGTCAATTTTAAATAATTTTCTTCAAAAGTATTTAAATACTGCAAAGAAACACAAAGATATGGATGTTTTCTAATACCAGCAAACAAACATGAAAATTCAACAAGCGGACGATCCCGCCGCAGAGCCAATCACAACTCGATCAGAGCTTCAACTAAAAGGTTGAAATGTAAGCTTATTTCTTTCAAAGTTTAACTTCATAAGCATCGAGTACAAAAAAATACTTGCTTTTTAGATGACTAAAATAATGTTTATTTACAGTGGAAAATCTATTCTAGACGTCTCTAGACACGCTGTCTACCGCCGTGTGAACCTATTATGAAATTATCGATATTTTTTGCACTATTTTATCAAAAGAAAGAATAAACAGCTAAAAAGCTACCATCGTTTTACTGTCAGCTAAATTAATTTTGTGTTAAAAAGATGCATTTTCGGAACTGCACAAAATTCTAAAAATCTATTTGGAACGATTTGGACGATGAAGTCGATTTGGACGATAAAGTCTATTTGGACGATTAGGACGATAAAGTTGATTTGGACGATTTGGACGATAACGTCAATTTTGAACGATAAAGAGTTATTGTTTTTCAACTATTGAAAGATTTGAAAGGTCTTTGAGTTCGTAGTTTTTGATCCGTATATTTACAAACAATTCAAAAATTTTAATAAACAATAAGATTAGCGAAACTTGAATCAGTTTGACGCGTATTTGTAAACTATGTAGTTCGAGAAACTTGCACACTCAATAAAGTCCAACTTCGAAATACTCGATTTTTCCTTCAACCTAGTATTCTTACGATAAATGGAAAAGTTGGATTTCAAAAATGAAACAAAATTCTCTTTTTTAATTGTATTTTAATAAAAACACGCACCTACAGCTATCAAACACGACCTATATCAAAAATGTTTTCAACTTTTGCGTAGGTTCATGACTCTGATTCAGAAAAAATCAAAATACACACACTACAAATATTTATTTATTTATTTATTTATTTATTTATTTATTTATTTATTTATTTATTTATTTATTTATTTATTTATTTATTTATTTATTTATACAGCTTTTAATATAAATGATATTATTAAAACAAAATTTTAATAATTAAGATTCTCAAACGATTTTTGGTACAAAAGGAGAACATGCAGCTAGACCAAAATAATCACTCCTACTTTCGACAGTATATTTTCTGAAATATTTTGTCAAAATCGAGTTCCGAAAATGCATCTTTTTAACACAAAATTAATTTAGCTGACAGTAAAAAGATGGTAGCTTTTTAGCTGGTTATTTTTTCTTTTGAGAAAATAGTGCAAAAAAATATCGATAATTTCATAATAGGATTTAGCGGGACTAATTAGAGTAAAAACAAAGTAGAATTTTTGTTCACACGGCGGTAGACAGCGTGTCTAGAGACGTCTAGAATAGATTTTCCACTGTAAATAAACTTTATTTTAGTCATCTAAAAAGCAAGTATTTTTTTGTGCTCGATGCTTATGAAGTTAAACTTTGAAAGAAATGCATTTCAACCTTTTAGTTGAAGCTCTGATCGAGTTGTGATTGGCTTTGCGGCGGGATAGTCCGCTTGTTGAATTTTCATGTTTGTTTGCTGGTATTAGAAAACATTCATATCTTTGTGTTTCTTTGCAGTATTTAAATACTTTTGAAGAAAATTATTTAAAATTGATGTTCAACGTGTGTTGTTTTCAAAACTTGAAAACAACTAAAGCTAGTTGATTTGTTCTGAGCGGGGAACGCTTTAGCGATTGCTCGACAGTTTGCCGGCGTGACATTCCCGCTAACATGAAATAAATTCGTTGTGATTAACTATGTTGGCATTTTTATCATCTCAAATGGAAGCAAAGACACTGCAAATAGAAGGATTCTTATCGTGCAAGCGGCAACGAATATTTTCTACACATTGAAAAGTAAAACAAACTGTTTTTACAAATATATTTTCTAGTTATTTTACAATTGCTAGAGGAAGCGTACAATGATGTATTGGTTTGCTGAATCAAACAAAACTTGATTGAAAAATTCAAAGAAGGTAAATTCGATAATAAATAATATTCTAAGTGGTAGTTTTTTTCGTGAAACGAATTCAGAGACGCGACGGCCGAGGTACGGCAGCGGTTTAAAACGGCCAGTTGGGTCGGTTTTTCCGTTGTTTATGTTTAATTTTTCAATTGTAAATTCATCATCGATTAGAAATATTGAAAAAAACCAAAACCAAAATATACAAGCAAGCAAAACAAATACAACATAAACGGCGTTAGACAACTCATGGCGCTTTGTGTTAAAAAAATCTCTTACCTTGGCTGAATTACGATCAACACTCATACGAGTTATAACACTGCAGATCAATTTTGCAGTGATTAATTTCATAGCTTTCATTGAAAAACTCACGAGGAAAGGAAAGAAATTAATACCAAATCTTTCGTCAACAAAACATGTCATTGGCTAGATTGCAGGATATCCCACGCTCATGCCACTCTGATTGGTTGTTTTGCGGGATTATTCCGCAAGAGACGTGTTTACATAAATGTCGCGCTCTGATTGGTTTAGGTGCGGGACTATCCCGCGTAAATTTGCAATGTTTCAAAAGTACAAATTTAAATGGAGAAGTACAAATTTAAATGGAACACTGTTGTAAGTAACAAGATTTGTAGTTATATATCACTTGTGTATATCATTGTACTACTATGTAAGTAACAAGATTTGTAGTTATTATATATCACTTGTGTATGTCATTGTACTACTATGTAAGTAACAAGATTTGTAGTTATTATATATCACTTGTGTGTGTCATTGTACTACTATGTAAGTAACAAGATTTGTAGTTATTATATATCACTTGTGTATATCATTGTACTACTATGTAAGTAACAAGATTTGTAGTTATTATATATCACTTGTGTATATCATTGTACTACATAACTATGTAAGTAACAAGATTTGTAGTTATTATATATCGCTTGTGTATATCATTGTACTACTATGTAAGTAACAAGATTTGTAGTTATTATATATCACTTGTGTATATCATTGTACTACTATGTAAGTAACAAGATTTGTAGTTATTATATATCACTTGTGTATGTCATTGTACTACTATGTAAGTAACAAGATTTGTAGTTATTATATATCACTTGTGTATATCATTGTACTACTATGTAAGTAACAAGATTTGTAGTTATTATATATCACTTGTGTATATCATTGTACTACTATGTAAGTAACAAGATTTGTAGTTATTATATATCACTTGTGTATATCATTGTACTACTATGTAAGTAACAAGATTTGTAGTTATTATATATCACTTGTGTATATCATTGTACTACTATGTAAGTAACAAGATTTGTAGTTATTATATATCACTTGTGTATATCATTGTACTACTATGTAAGTAACAAGATTTGTAGTTATTATATATCACTTGTGTATGTCATTGTACTACTATGTAAGTAACAAGATTTGTAGTTATTATATATCACTTGTGTATGTCATTGTACTACTATGTAAGTAACAAGATTTGTAGTTATTATATATCACTTGTGTGTGTCATTGTACTTACAGTACCTACAACAAGGCCACCCAAACAAATTTTAAAATGAATATTCTTGAGATCAAACAAAACACTTAATTGATGAATGTCTCCATATTGAATTTGCATGTGCGAAAAAAAACAAGTAAAATGATCCAGCACACAAATCTGACATTTGTTGGACTCAAATGAACAATTGTTTTTCAAAAACGCTGATTACTTTTTGAAATAAGCTCCCTCTCGGTTATTATTCACTGTGTTCCCCTTCGGCGAATACTTGTAAAAGATAAGCTTGATGAAATACCTATTAACAATAACTGCATTCTCTCCTTTACCAAAGGGCCGTAATGTCAAGACCAAAGAGGTGGTCGCTATTAAGAGAATGTCATACAGTGGAAAGCAAGCACAAGAGGTTAGTTTAACACACTTTTATGTACTTTATAAAGCTGTATGCTGGCATAGTTTCAAACTTATTTTTTTTGTCACTTATTGTACTTGAAAAATGCTGATTATACAAAATTACTTTATAAAAGTTAATAGCTCCACCATAATACTTGTTTAAATTTTTTTATTTATTTGTTTATTCCTGATATGCTTTTATTCGGTCATTCATGAATTCATTCAATTTTTTCTCTCACTCAGTCAGTTACCAGTATTCATTCATTCATTTGTTTATGAATTATTAACGTTTATATATTTATTTATTATTCCAACAATCAAACATACATCTATATGCTCCTCATTGTTTATTAGTATATTGTACTAAAATACATTCTAACTTGTTGATGTTTTTTCATTAGAAATGGACAGATATAGTAAAAGAAGTAAAGTTTCTCAAGCAGTGTAACCACAGGAATACCATAAGTTATTTAGCATGTCATTTGAAAGACCATACAGCATGGGTGAGTTGACTTTAGAATCATTGTTGGTATTCATTAGAACTACAATGTTATCATCACCAAGTATAGTTTAATAAACCAGCAGGAGTGTTTTATAAGGATTTAAACCACGCAGCGAAGCCAAGTGGTTTTAGAACTGATAAAACACAATCTGCGAGTTTATTGAATGGCTTAAAAAACTTCAACCTATATTTTGTGTTTTTGTAAAAAAAAATCAAGGATTTATGAATTATGTTTATTAGAGAAAATTCAGGTTAAAGTTTATGTAAATTAGGGTGAATCTTTATCAGGTTTTAAAACACTCGTCATGGTTACGATTTCTTTTGTCAATTTTCATTAATGAGTTTTTTAATTATTATTATTTCATTTAGAGCCAATTTTGTATGTGTAAAGTTCAGTGCCATGTGCATGCCTTGCCTGGACATTGTTCATGCTATGAACTTTTCATAGTCATACCAAATCTGCTCTATGAATTTTATCATTCTCATCATTGTCCTCACTATCACCATCATATTTATCATGGCTTCTTTATCATCACATTATCATTATCTCTGACACTGAAATCTTATTTATTTATATTACCCCCAAGTCTTGCAGTGATAGGTACCCCTTTTTGCAAGGCCCCCCATATGTAGATGTAGATGTGGTGTGACGGTTAATTTAGTAATGCAAGACAGAGACATATGCAAGCTAACAGTGTCCCAATCTCTCTTTTTTCACTGTATTATAATTTTCCAATGTACTATAAATCTTCATATACTTATTTAATTATGTAACTTATCACATCCCACCTAGATTAGTTGTTGCTATTTGTGAAGGAGTGATATACCAAAAGGATTATTTATGTAATAAACTTGAACTTGAGTGACCCAGTATGGCATGACCTCTTTGTCATCATGACCATGACCATCATTATGATCATCACCTGCTATGTGTGGATTGCAACCATTCCCAGGAGAGTGAATTGAACAAAAGAAATGGCAGCCATGCTGGTGGTCTTGACAAAAGAAAACCATCACCATGACTGGTGGTACTTGTGTTCAATTCGCTCTCCTGGAAATGGTTGCAAACCAAGAATTATGACTAAAAGTTGATGTCGATTTGTTTTTTCTAATGTTTTGCCTTGTATCTGTCCTTAGTTCTAACATTGTCTCTCTTTTCTTCCTAGCTTGTGATGGAGTATTGTTTAGGATCGGCATCAGATATTTTGGAAGGTAATCTACATATTTTACATTGAAATCTGTTTCAATTATTATTCAGTTATCAATGTTCAAAGAAAGTTGTCCAGAGACATTGACTCAGTACAACAGGAGGCTCATTGCTCTTTCTTGAATAATTATTTCTCTTACATAACCTCAAGATGTAGAGCAAATTTCTTATGAAAAAGTATGAAAAGTTCAAGTCAAATTTCTAGAAACATCACAGTCATGGCAAGGCACTCAAATGGCACTGAACTATTCACAGTCGTATGAAATCTGCTCTATTCTATTTAGTAAAGTGGACATAGGTCATATGTTGATTTGTTTGTTAAACTGATTCAATTGTTGTTATTCTTTTCTAGTTCATAAGAAGCCTTTACTAGAATTAGAAATTGCTGCAATATGTTCTGATGCAATTGAGGTATGCTTGTCACTCATTTGATTGCTGGTAGAATAATGTTAAGGTGCTGTGTGCATTATTAATGCACACGCTTTCATGCCATTTACACATTATTCAAATAACTTTGTGGTTGTATTGTAATTAGAGTTTCAAATATTATTAGGATATGTGTTTATGTTATATATTCTAACTAAATGGTGTGATTTGTGCAGGGTTTAAAGTACCTTCATGGGCATGGCAGAATACATAGAGATGTTAAAGGTATATTTATATTTATACTTGCACAAGGTCCTGATAATATACAGCATTGTGCATGTTGAAAATATTGTTCACTGTCACCAATCAAACATATCAAATTAATTGTAAATTATTGACTGCATTGTTCCCTGTTCAATATATATTATAATCCTTTAGTTGTCTGACATATATAGTTTATTCCTGGTCAAGTATTTTCAAATCTTATTGACTGCATTGTTCCCTGTTCAATATATATTTCAATCCTTAGTTGTCTGACATATATAGTTTATTCCTGGTCAAGTATTTTCAAATCTTATTGACTGCATTGTTCCCTGTTCAATATATATTATAATCCTTAGTTGTCTGACATATATAGTTTATTCCCGGCCAAGTATTTTCAAATCTTATTAACATGCATTGTTCCCTGTTCAATATATATTTCAATCCTTACTTGTCTGACATATATAGTTTATTCCTGGTCAAGTATTTTCAAATCTTGTTGACATGCATTGTTATCTTGTTTACAGCTGGAAATATTTTACTAACTGAAAATGGGACTGTTAAGTTAGGTAAGCTGAGTAATTAATGTAGTATCCATATAGTACAGTAATAGTGATATTAATCATTAATATTTATGCAAAATATTTTACCATTTCTGTTTGGTCATAAAATAAAGTTAAAGGGTGAGCACACTTTGTTGAATCGATGACGCAACAGATAATTGAACAATAATTGAACTTGTGGTGTCACATCTTTGTTTTGGTTTGATATGAATTCCTTGTTGTAGTAAAATGTTACAGTTTCCCCAAATAAATATTGTATCTAGTATATTAATATCATTGTCATCAGCTTTATTCATGCATCTATTTCAATAATTGTTGTCAAAGCCAAAGCTACAGTGTACACTCTTAAGGTTGCAAAGGATGTTGGTATTTTGCCTCTTGTTTAAATACAGGTCCTTCAAGTGATTTGTTAGTTGTGTTTGTCTATCTGGCTATATTATCATGGCAAGTTATTACAATGGAATGTGTTGGACAGATTATTTTGAAATAATAATTTTAATTAAAACCACATCAAAAATACTAACATCCTTTGTAGCTTTAAGAGTATTGACTGTAGCAGCTATGGGTGATACAATTATAATTATTTGATTATATGATTTGATGATTTTTGATTATATATACTAGTAATTAAAAGTATGTACTTGTTTTTGTTTCAGCTGATTTTGGGTCTGCTTCATTGTTTTGCCCAGCAAATTCATTTGTAGGAACACCTTACTGGTTAGTGATTAATGATAGAACAGAGAAATTCTGTATCCCATCCATAATGCCTTCTGTTTTTTTGGGGGGTAGATATTGTAATTCAAATTTAATTTGTTTTGAATTACAATCTAGCTACCTCCCCTCCTCCCTCTCCTGAATGAGAAAATTCAATTCATGAATTATTAATATGTTTATAATACTTGTTATGTCTTTACCAACAGGATGGCACCTGAAGTAATACTTGCAATGGATGAAGGCCAGTATGATGGCAAGGTAGGGACATATAACATATGCCTCCCATGAAAAAGAAATCCTTGACCTTACAATGATTTTATGTAAAGAAGGACTATAGAATTGTCTGTTGTTGAATTACTCCAATTACAAACTACATAAAATGTATTAAGCTGAATGAATTTGTTGAGTGTAACACACATTATAATACTCCCCATGAGAATTGTCACAAGACGGACTATCTAGTTATTGAATGACTCTGATAGCCTTATATACAATATTTCAGCTAAATATTGAAGGATTTTTATGAGGGTTGCCCTTAACAAATGATAAAGTTCTGCATTAAAGCTAACCATCCTCAGGAACCCAGGGGTAATCTTCTGTCTCTTGTTTCTCGCTCCCAGTATTTTTTCTGGAGAGAAACGAGCGACAGAAGATTACCCCTGGGTTCCCGAGGATGTAAAGCTAACAAGCTTCTTATACTAACTTGTTATACTCCATTGTAAATCAAAAATGTACTGATGTTGTTAATGGTGTTTTGTAGGTTGATATCTGGTCATTAGGGATTACATGTATTGAATTGGGTAAGTAACTTGGTAATATAAATACTGTAGAAACTAGTGAGTAAACTAATATCTAGGCTGCGTTGGTGTTTGATATGAACGATAGGCAATATTATAATAATGAAATTTGTAACACCAACAGGTTCCCATTTAAATCTGTACTTTCCCATTTAAATCTGTACTTATGCAAATTTTGTTGATGTGTGCTAAACACACAGATCAACCAATCAGAGAAGTTCACTTCAGAAATAATATACTCTGATTGGTTGATCTGTGTTAAGCACACATCAACACAATTTGCATAAGTACAGATTTAAATGGGAAAGTACAGATTTAAATGGGAACCTGTTCACCATAAAAAATGTTGACTTAACTACTGACGTTTCGAGCTTTAACCCTTCGTGGGAGTAAAAAAACTCCTTACCTAACTTGGAAATAGAAGCTTTACTATAACACTTCTCACTATAGTGAAACCCCTGTATGCCGGGCAGCAATGGGACCAAGGACAATGTCCTGTTTAGAGGGGGTTCCAGTTTACTGAGGCTATATATGAAACTTTGTTTTTTTGAGATTTTTTTATAGAGGGGTTCTACAGTATGTGCAGTTCTCTCTCTCCATATCGTTTGTAAATAGAACAAATAAGCATCCAGGCTATCAGCTGAAGACATACATGTATATTTGTTTAAATCCAACCAAGTAACAATATACAATACTGAAATCAAGAATATAATCAACTAGACTTTGATAACTAAAATAATATATGAAGGACAAGAGTTTTGACCACACTGAGCCTTATATAGAACTTGCAGAATGAACTCATTAGCTTTGTATGAATTTCTCTTTTCATTTTAACTGATTGTGCATAAGAGATTTAATATAAACTCATATTCTTGCATATTCTTTCCATCAGTAGCTTTTTTTAGCAGTAAGGAATTCATTGTATATTTTTTTTGTAGCTGAAAGGAACTTGTTGTATGTTATTAAAATGTCTGATTTTTGTTTTTAGCAGAAAGGAACTCATTGTATACTAACTGTCTGTTTTTTTGTAGCTGAAAGAAAGCCACCATTGTTTAACATGAATGCTATGAGTGCATTATACCATATAGCACAGAATGACCCTCCATCACTAAGCACTAGTGGATGGAGTGATGATTTTATTCACTTTGTACAGTCATGTCTACAGAAACATCCTCTTGATAGACCTAATGCTGAACAATTATCAAAGGTATAATATATAGCTATAAAATATATACAAAACCTGGGCTGTTTTATTGATTGTTGTAACTTTTCTTAAATAAATAACATGAAATAAATCACTTGTTTAACATCTAGATGTATTCAGCCAGTGGCTAATTGGGGAGACTCACACTCACTACCTCAGTCTACGTTAAATATTTTAGCACACAACTCTGCTCACATGCTCATTTTTGTGGAGGGAGGAAAAAAACCCGGATAATCTGGAGAAAAACCCTTGTGGAATAGGAGAGAAGAACACATCAAACAAACTCAACTCACATATAATTTTTTTTACGAGCCGGGACTTGAACCTGGACCACAGCGGTGAGATGTGCAGAGTAAACCACTACGCCACCAATGCCAACCATTATTCCTTATTATTATTAGTTTTTACCATCTTATTTCTTACTAACCACAAGTCATGTTATCGTTTGTAGATTTGTTAAGTGCTATGAGCTTTGTAATAGTACTATATTATAAATGAGGCTTCTTATTATTAGTTTTTACCATCTTATTTCTTACTAACCACAAGTCATGTTATCGTTTGTAGATTTGTAAAGTGCTATGAGCTGTGTAATAGTACTATATAAATGAGGCTTGTTATTATTAGATTTTACCATGATATTTCTTACTGACCACAAGTCATGTTATCATTTCAGCATCACCTTATTCAATGCCCAAGACCAAACGGTATAATCAAAGAGCTTATTAACAGAACCAAGGCTTCTGTACGGGCATTGGACAAGTTGAACTACCATCGAATGAAGAAAATGATCATGAGTGATAATGCAGAAAGCTCTAATGAAGGAGCCTCTGATTCAGAAAGTATATCAACGTTACAAGACGAGGATAAAGAGACTCCGGTTAGTATCATGTTACTGAGTGATATTCATGATTTATTAAGGTTGACTATACTTATAAATAATAATTAGAATTATTAGAATATTATGATTTATTAATAATAATATTAATAATAATAATATTAATTAATAATATTATGATTTATTAATCAAAGTATTGTTGACCACATTTGTTTAATTATAACCATTGTTATTATGACGTTTCATTGTTTATGTGTATAAATGTTTTCCACCTATTTATTTACTAATGTTAAAACACTTTGTATATATATCAATCAATTTCATTCCACATCTTCAGCAAATATGTTTGCTGTAGACATTGTGGTTGGCATCCGTAGAATACCATGTTTCATTTTGAAGCCATATATATGGATTTTTTATTTTTGTTATTGAAAATTGTTGTATATAATTATATTAACATAGATATCAGGTATTATAACTATTACTGTGCCATTTCTTAGTATAACAATAGATAACAATAATAATGTTTAATACTCATATTGCGCATAAATTTTAACATTTGAAATATGATCAAATGCGCATATAATTACAAATACTAAGATCATGCATAATAATATCAACTGTAATATTGCAATTAATGTTTTCAAACAATGTCACAGCTCTTAGGCAAAAACATAAAAAAAACATTATTGAGTATTTGCAATGATAATTTATATTGAGCATTAATCAAGAGTGTGGTTGTTTGTAGTCCATATTCATAGTACCACAGTCTGCATGTCATGTTAGCTTTGATGGTGTTCTAATGGAGCCTGATGGACCATCACTCTTTCCTTCTTCCTTTCTTCACTTCAGGAATACTTCTACTCAGGTCTATACTATTCATTCATCTCTTCACTCACTAAATACTGTCTCAGCTTACTAAGTAACAAACTCACCTACTACTAAAGTGCACGCCATATGTCTGTGAAACAATAATATTAATTTATATGTATTGTTTATTTGCACTATTTTGTGCAAACTTGTGGATACCACTGAAGCAAAACAGTGTAACTATTGTATCCTTCATTGTAATGTGTATTGTGTAGTTTATGCCTGAGTAAATTCTTAGTTAGACAATAACTAAATAGTTGATAACTTAATACTAATAATAATGATAATAATAATAATAATAGTAATAGCAGCTATTAACCAATAACTATTCGCTAATAACTATTGCATCCTGAACAGTGAGTTATTGTTTCTATATTTATGGCGTGTACCCTATATCTGTGAAACATTAATAATACTATTTAGTGCAATTTTATGCTAATTATATTATTATCTGTTGTTGAATTAGCACTATTTTGTACTAATTGGTAGTATTTGTTTCATGGGTCTGTTGTATGTACAGTGTACTATTCATGCTAACACTACACGGCTACAGTACTTTCATGTAATCACTTAAGCTTATTTTCACTGTCACTTTGCACACATCTTCTGTAACATAAAACAGTGATATACATGTATGTCTATTTATTTAGGAGAAATGGAATTATGAGAAGCCATTTGTTAATGTTAAAAATACTAATGGCTTCAATAATTTTCAACTATTACAACTCTATGCACAAAAGAACATTTTCAATCGGGAATGTTTTTGAAACATGTTTACTTACTTTTCTCCAGGGATTGCAACAGACATTGTTGTACCGCTTGCAGCAACTTGTTTTAAATACCATTCAGGCAAAGCAATAGTTGTCCAACATATTTGTATTTAATGATGAAATATCTGCATGTTCACTGTGAAATCAAATAATGGATGTCTTACAGTGCGACTTCTGAAACCGGGGCCACCCAAACAAATGTCAAAATAAATAGTTTTTGAGATCAAACAAAAAACTTGTAGAGGGTTCTCACAGGCTAAGATGTTTCTTATTCAATCTTGATCTATTCTGTTCACAAATAAATGAAAATTATTAGCATTTTAAGCAAAAAAACTAAGTATTTGTAGAGATTCTATTGTTCATATTCTCGATCGTGATTGGATAATCATGTTTTGGTGGCCCCGGTTTCAGTAGTCGCACTGTAACATGTCGCTCAGAAAGCAGTTTGTTTTATGTTTGGGATACTCTTGACGATCAAGAAAATCCGCCATGTTAAGAAAATTTGCAGAATTTAAGAAAAGTCAACATGACTACTAACCCTTACAAGTTGCTGTTAAACGTGGAGAGACTGTTGTTCAAATTGTGCATAAGTCAATGCAAGTAGCCGCAAGTTGGCAGTGAAATGAGGTGCAAGCAAACTTTTGTGGCACTTGATCTAGCCTTAGATTGATTTATTTCTACTTAAAGATTGTTTTGTTATTAGTTAATTCTTTAGTAATAATAGTAATTATGTTGTATATTAGGTCCATGTTGGTGATTCTGATAAAGCTTCAAGTCTCAGCATAAGAAGCTATGTCAGTAGTCATCATAGCAGTACAGAAACTATACCCGATGTTAATGGTAGCGATGAAGATAGCAGCGCTCCTTCCTCACTGGTAAGAATAAACAACCAACAACCAATCACATGAATGATGATGATGGTTATCTTAATAATGATAATAATGATGATGTGATAATGGTGATGGTTGTAGGTGACGGTACTGGTGGTGATGTAGATAGGATCTACATAAATAAATAGTATTTTTTTGGTGATGATGATGATGAAGTTAATAGTGGTGGTGACAATAATGATGATGTTGAAGATGATGATGGTTATGGTAATGATGATGATGATGATGATGGTAATGATGATGATGATGGTTATGGTAATGATGATGATGATGATGATGGTAATGATGATGATGATGGTTATGGTAATGATGATGATGGTTATGGTAATGATGATGATGATGATGATGGTAATGATGATGATGATGGTTATGGTAATGATGATGATGATGGTTATGGTAATGATGATGATGATGGTAATGATGATGATGATGGTTATGGTAATGATGATGATGATGGTAATGATGATATAATAATAATAATAACAAACTTTATTTAAATACGGTTACTCAATTCAACTTTACAAAAATTTGAAAAGCTGGTCTCCCTAGAGGCCGTAATATATAAATATAACAATATGATTAAAAAACTTCGTAAAAACATTATTAACTATGCTAATGATTATTGAATAGATATGTGGTAAATTTGCTAGCGTTAGTGTTGTCGATCTACTATTGAAAATCATACTTTTCAAGTTCCTTGTTAAAGGATTTTAAAGTTTCTTGCTCTTTTATTCTGTTTGGAAGCGAATTCCATAACTTTGCTCCAGTGAAAGCAAAACTGGTTATGGTAATGATGATGATGATGGTAATGATGATGGTTATGGTAATGATGATGATGATGGTTATGGTAATGGTAATGATGATGGTTATGGTAATGATGATGGTTATGGTAATGATGATGGTTATGGTAATGATGATGATGATGGTTATGGTAATGGTAATGATGATGGTAATGGTAATGATGATGATGATGGTTATGGTAATGGTAATGATGATGGTAATGGTAATGATGATGGTTATGGTAATGATGATGATGATGGTTATGGTAATGGTAATGATGATGGTAATGGTAATGATGATGGTTATGGTAATGATGATGATGATGGTTATGGTAATGGTAATGATGATGGTTATGGTGATGATGATGATGGTTATGGTAATGGTAATGATGATGGTAATGGTAATGATGATGGTTATGGTAATGATGATGATGATGGTTATGGTAATGGTGATGGTAATGGTAATGATGATGGTTATGGTAATGATGATGATGATGGTTATGGTAATGGTAATGATGATGGTAATGGTGATGGTAATGATGATGGTTATGGTAATGATGATGATGATGGTTATGGTAATGATGATGGTAATGGTGATGGTAATGGTAATGATAATGGTAATGGGGATGGTGATGGTAATGGTAATGATGATGGTTATGGTAATGATGATGATGATGGTTATGGTAATGGTGATGGTAATGGTAATGATGATGGTTATGGTAATGATGATGATGATGGTTATGGTAATGGTAATGATGATGGTAATGGTGATGGTAATGATGATGGTTATGGTAATGATGATGATGATGGTTATGGTAATGATGATGGTAATGGTGATGGTAATGGTAATGATAATGGTAATGGGGATGGTGATGGTAATGGTAATGATGATGGTTATGGTAATGATGATGGTAATGGTGATGGTGATGGTAATGATGATGGTAATGGTGATGGTGATGGTAATGGTAATGATGATGGTTATGGTAATGATGATGATGATGGTTATGGTAATGGTAATGATGATGGTAATGGGGATGGTTATGGTAATGGTAATGATGATGGTAATGGGGATGGTGATGGTAATGGTAATGATGATGGTTATGGTAATGATGATGGTGATGGTAATGGTAATGATGATGATGATGGTTATGGTAATGATGATGATGATGGTAATGGTAATGATGATGATGATGGTAATGATGATGATGATGGTAATGGTGATGGTAATGGTAATGGTAATGATGATGATGATGGTGATGGTAATGATGATGATGATGGTTATGGTAATGATGATGATGATGGTGATGGTAATGGTAATGATGATGATGGTAATGATGATGGTAATGGTAATGGTAATGGTAATGATGATGGTAATGGTAATGGTGATGGTGATGGTAATGGTAATGATGATGGTTATGGTAATGATGATGATGATGGTTATGGTAATGTTAATGATGATGGTTATGGTAATGATGATGATGATGGTTATGGTAATGGTAATGATGATGGTGATGGTAATGGTAATGATGATGGTTATGGTAATGATGATGGTTATGGTAATGATGATGGTGATGGTAATGGTAATGGTAATGATGATGGTTATGGTAATGATGATGATGATGGTTATGGTAATGATGATGATGATGGTTATGGTAATGATGATGATGATGGTTATGGTAATGGTGATAATGGTAATGATGATGATGATGATGGTTATGGTAATGGTAATGATGATGGTAATGGTGATGGTAATGATGATGGTAATGATGATGGTAATGATGATGGTTATGGTAATGATGATAATGATGGTTATGGTAATGGTAATGATGATGGTAATGATGATGGTGATGGTGATGATGATGTTTATGGTAATAATGATAATGATGGTTATGGTAATGGTAATGATGATGGTGATGGTAATGATGATGGTGATGATGATGGTTATGGTAATGATGATAATGATGGTTATGGTAATGGTAATGATGATGGTAATGGTAATGATGATGGTGATGGTGATGGTGATAACTACATAACTTACCCTAATGTACTGTGTCTGTTGCAGCACCAAAGACGTGATGATGACCGATTTTCAACCATTCGTCCCAAGAATGTCATTGCTCGTCAACAGCAGGAACATCAAGGTGCAGATAGAATGCATGATCAACTCATGGTCTATAAACGTATGCGTCAAAACCATCAAAGACAGCTAGATATCCTGGAGAATAAGCTAAGAACAGAAATGAATGATCATAGACGACAACTTGATAAAGAATATGAACAGGTACATTCAGCAAACCTGTTGACAATGTTCTTGAATACACAATAATTCTTCAATTAAGCAAGTTTTTCATCGGAATTCATCTCATTTTGGGCTAGAAATTGACTGTAAAACATTATTTTTATTCGCCGTTTGAGGATAATCTACCAGGCGTTATTTGCCGTAAGTTCTAGTTCTAATTCTATAAACGCTTTTGATTGGTCTAAAAAGCACCCAATTTGCCATACAAATTTAGTGGGAATTTCTTCATTTTGCATCAAAATAATATTAAAAATAAATAATATGCAAATTAGCATTTCCGCATTTTTCCGCACTATTTGCAAACATTTCTGCACTCGCAAGTTTTTTCCCGCACTTTTTCATATGCCCTGTAAATAAAAAAATGTCTATGGCTGATCATAGTTATTGTTTGAGTAGACAATTAACCAGCTGTACAGCTGCTTTGTTCTCATAATATAATTATGTGTGTGTGTTTTTTTCAGATGGTTCATCAGTTTGAAAAGGATCTTGACAAAATAAGATCACGTCATAGAGTGGAACTTGAACAGACAATCAAACAGATCATTACTGAAGAGAAGAGACTATTGAGACAAATACGTAACCAGCAGGATACTGAAATGAAGCATTTTATATCCAACCAGAAGAAAGAATATGGAGAAAAGAAGAAACTGTACAAGGTGAGAGCATTGATTGAAGCTTACTAGGTAATACTTATTTACTACATTTGTCAATGATAATTTTGTTGAAAAAATATTTTTTGGTTAATGATTAAAGGTAATTAGATTGTTGTTGATGATAATATTGTCTACTTTCAATATTTCGATGAAAATAATATTTTTATGGTTGATGATTAAAGGCAATTAAATAAATGCCGCCATTTTATAGCGCTATATCTCTCGAATAGCTCATAGAGCTTTACAATCTACTAATGTGTATATGGAGGACTTATCAGACTGCTGTAAGGCATCGCTAGCAGTTAACAATCGTGAGTGTTGCATGTTAGTGAATGCCTCCGAGTCCTGACTGTTGTACCGGGAGACAATCCCCAATCCCCTTATATTTTGAGTGATCATACACAAATGAACCAGTACAAGGCTCTAGGAGTATGCATTGTTTACCTTGTATTGGTCCATTTATTTTGTACATGATCACTTATATCGATGAATAATATTCTGGTGATAATGGGTATCATCATGATAAACAGGAAGGCAGTGATGGTAATGATGATAATGGTAATTTTGAAGATTATGATGATTTTGATGTGATATACCAGTATTATTCTTATCTTTGTGTTTATTGGTAGCCAATGTAACAATATCTTACCTAAATAAACGATAGGTAATATAATGAAATTTGTAACACCGTAAAAAAATGTTGACTTAACTTTACTGACGTTTCGAGCTTTAGCCCTTTTGTTGGAGTACGAGCTTAAAACATCAATAAAGTTAAGTCAACATTTTTTAACGGTGTTACAAATTTCATTCTATTACCTATGGTTTATATGAAACACAGATGCAGCCTATACTAGTTTACTGGCTAGTTTCCATTTGTCATAAATGTGATTTGTTTGTTTTCATTGATAGCTGATGTAACAATATCTTGTCTAAATAAATGTAATTTGTTTGTTCAGAATGATTCCAATCCAGCTGTCTATCAAGAGAGAAAGAACACTCTACAAGCAACACAAGCAAAGATACTTCACCAGAAGAAACAAGAAAACAGGAAATACTTAAACAATGAGATAAGAAGATTTAGAAGACAACAGTTACTACAGAGGCATGGCTTGGAGAAGGCACTGATTTCTGAGGTACTACAGGATACATTGATTGAGAATATTAGCCATGAGAAGGGGAGGGGGTGGTAGGGGGATAGAGATAGGGAAGAGAAAGGAGATAAGGGAGAGAGAGAAAGGAAGGGGCAGGGGAAATGAGAATATAGTGGTACCTCTATTAAGCCGTCACCCATTTTATAAACCCACTATTAGGTGGCCACAATAAAAAGTCCCAAATCTATTCCTATACCTATTCTATACTTCTATTCAGCGTCCAACCTCACTTAAGCATCCACTTTTAGTCCCAAGGGTGACCGCTTAATAGAGGTACCACTGTACTGAAATGAGAGGTGGATAGCAGTGGAGTGATAGTTCTGTTGTAAGTTTTGTAGACAGTCCAGGAATCTATTCTTACATGATGTTTGTATTGTAGGAAATGAATAAACTTGAGGCTCAAAAGGAACAGTCTCACAAGATGTTAATACGTCATCATGAGTGTACACAGGAATTAGAGTTTAAACATCTTGCTGCACTTCATAAACTACGACGAGAACAACAGCAGAACCAACACACGACTGAATGGAATAGTCAAATGGAGTATAATAAACAAGCTGAGTTGGACTTAAGAAAAAAACATGTTTCTGAACTGAAACAACAACCAAAAACTTTAAAGGTAAAACATTGCTTGCTACTTTGGCTGCCTCTTTCATCCATTCATTTTTTCATTCATTCATTCATCCATCCTCTCATTCATTCACCCATCCATCCATTCGTAAATTCTTTCATGCATTCATTCATTCATTCTTTCATTCATTTATTCATCCATCCTCTCATTCATTCTCCCATTCATTCATTCGCCCATTCTTCCATTCTTCCATTCATGAATTCTTTCATGCATTCATTCATTCTTTCATTTGGTTATTCACTCATCCATTCATCTATTCATCTATTCTTTCATTCTTTCAATTATTCTTTCCTTCAATCTTTCTTTCATTGATCCATTCATTATTTCATTCATTCCCTTTTTCCTTCAATCATTTATGTATTCATTTTTTCATTCAATTACTTATTCGGTCATACTTTCATTCAATAATTTACCTAAAACTAAATAATTTACTTACTATTCAATAATTTACTTACTATTCAATAATTGACTTACTATTCAATAATTGACTTACTATTCAATAATTGACTTACTATTCAATAATTGACTTACTATTCAATAATTGACTTACTATTCAATAATTGACTTACTATTCAATAATTTACTTACTATTCAATAATTTACTTACTATTCAATAATTTACTTACTATTCAATAATTTACTTACTATTCAATAATTTACTAATATTCAATGATTTTGCTCATTAATTAATTCATAATTGTTATTTGCAATAATTTGTTTTATTTATTCTGTTATATTGTCCAGCTAACAGCATTTGCTTTGATATGATACTAGTCAATCTTGTAACAAGCCATATGGTTGTTTTTCACAGCAACAAGAAATGAATATCAAGAAACAATACCGCGACGCAATTCGAATACAAACATTACAATACAAAGCACTGCAGAAACAGATTCTGGATCAAACACCAAGTGACCAACATAAAGAACTGAAAAAACAATTCCGTGAAGATAAGGAAAGAAAGATGGCTGACTTGTGTGTACAGTATGATCAGAGTATTGCTGAAATGCTGCAGAGACAGACGGTATGACAATCATTGTGATAACAATCTTAGTCATTGCAATCATCTACAGTAACTACATTATTATCATCAACATTATTATCTAAATCATATTTTTTTTATCATCACCAATTTTTATTATCATCTTTAGTATTATTGTTTCAGTGCAAAGTGTATCAATTTGACTTTTCAAAATGAATTTCACAACTGAGCTTTGATAGTAAGAACTGCAAAGAAAGAAATAGAAAACGTGCATACACGCATGCATGTGCAGGGATAGGCAGTACATACTTATCAACACTTCTTGGGTGTTTTGACAATCCATAAGTGCTTTATAACTACACACGGCATGGCACGGCACGGCATGGCACGGCACATGCAGCACATGCAGCACACCACAGCATAGCACACAGCACAGCAAGCACAGCACAGCAAGCAAATTTTCTATCATAAGATACAAAAAATTTACCTATTTGATCAACATGAAAACATATATGCTAAGTGCTCTCATAAAGCATGTGAGTCAACCAATCAGAATGTGTGCTTTCTGATAGTTCTTTTATAACTGAAGTGAGCATACAGTTTGTAATGGACCAGTTATATTGTATTATATTCTCTTATAGTTCTTTTATAACTGAAATGAGCATACAGTTTGTGATGGACCAGTTATATTGTATTATATTCTCTGATAGTTCTTTTATAACTGAAGTGAGCATACAGTTTGTGATGGACCAGTTATATTGTATTATATTTTCTTATAGTTCTTTTATAACTGAAATGAGCATACAGTTTGTGATGGACCAGTTATATTGTATTATATTTTCTTATAGTTCTTTTATAACTAAAGTGAGCATACAGTTTGTGATGGACCAGTTATATTGTATTATATTTTCTTATAGTTCTTTTATAACTGAAATGAGCATACAGTTTGTGATGGACCAGTTATATTGTATTATATTTTCTTATAGTTCTTTTATAACTGAAGTGAGCATACAGTTTGTGATGGACCAGTTATATTGTATTATATTTTCTTATAGTTCTTTTATAACTGAAGTGAGCATACAGTTTGTGATGGACCAGTTATATTGTATTATATTTTCTTATAGTTCTTTTATAACTGAAATGAGCATACAGTTTGTGATGGACCAGTTATATTGTATTATATTTTCTTATAGTTCTTTTATAACTGAAGTGAGCATACAGTTTGTGATGGACCAGTTATATTGTATTATATTTTCTTATAGTTCTTTTATAAATGAAGTGAGCATACAGTTTGTGATGGACCAGTTATATTGTATTATATTTTCTTATAGTTCTTTTATAACTGAAGTGAGCATACAGTTTGTGATGGACCAGTTATATTGTATTATATTTTCTTATAGTTCTTTTATAACTGAAGTGAGCATACAGTTTGTGATGGACCAGTTATATTGTATTATATTTTCTTATAGTTCTTTTATAACTGAAGTGAGCATACAGTTTGTGATGGACCAGTTATATTGTATTATATTTTCTTATAGTTCTTTTATAACTGAAATGAGCATACAGTTTGTGATGGACCAGTTATATTGTATTATATTTTCTTATAGTTCTTTTATAACTGAAGTGAGCATACAGTTTGTGATGGACCAGTTATATTGTATTATATTCTCTGATAGTTCTTTTATAACTGAAGTGAGCATACAGTTTGTGATGAACCAGTTATATTGTATTATATTCTCTGATAGTTCTTTTATAACTGAAGTGAGCATACAGTTTGTGATGGACCAGTTATATTGTATTATATTCTCTGATAGTTCTTTTATAACTGAAGTGAGCATACAGTTTGTGATGAACCAGTTATATTGTATTATATTCTCTGATAGTTCTTTTATAACTGAAGTGAGCATACAGTTTGTGATGGACCAGTTATATTGTATTATATTTTCTGATAGTTCTTTTATAACTGAAATGAGCATACAGTTTGTGATGGACCAGTTATATTGTATTATATTCTCTGATAGTTCTTTTATAACTGAAATGAGCATACAGTTTGTGATGGACCAGTTATATTGTATTATATTTTCTTATAGTTCTTTTATAACTGAAGTGAGCATACAGTTTGTGATGGACCAGTTATATTGTATTATATTTTCTTATAGTTCTTTTATAACTGAAGTGAGCATACAGTTTGTGATGGACCAGTTATATTGTATTATATTTTCTTATAGTTCTTTTATAACTGAAATGAGCATACAGTTTGTGATGGACCAGTTATATTGTATTATATTTTCTTATAGTTCTTTTATAACTGAAGTGAGCATACAGTTTGTGATGGACCAGTTATATTGTATTATATTTTCTTATAGTTCTTTTATAACTGAAGTGAGCATACAGTTTGTGATGGACCAGTTATATTGTATTATATTTTCTTATAGTTCTTTTATAACTGAAATGAGCATACAGTTTGTGATGGACCAGTTATATTGTATTATATTTTCTTATAGTTCTTTTATAACTGAAGTGAGCATACAGTTTGTGATGGACCAGTTATATTGTATTATATTTTCTTTCATTTTTAGCTCAAATTGGATGAGACCCAACTACGGGAGCAAGAAGCTTTGAGACAAAAGCTACAAAGTGAACAAGAATTACTGAGTGCTTATCAAAGTAAACAAAACAATCAGCTAATAGCACAACATGAGAAAGAGACTAAAGACTTGCAGGAAAAGGTCTCTGTAAGACGTGCACTCCTAGAACAAAAGGTACAAATATCCTTGCTATACTAAGGCTATGTTTACACAGTACCGGACAAATTTTTAACCCGTCAAAAAAACATCCGCTTAGGGGTTCCATTCACACGGGACCGTGCTAAACGTGCAACAATTTGGACGCCTAACCGGTCAAAACGAATATATTGTAATGATCGGTTCCGTGTGAACAGCATGTCAAGGTCGATCTTTTGGCCGGTCAAAAATTCGTCCGGTTCCATGAAAACCTAGCCTGAGAAAAGAAAAATGAAATGTCATGATACTCAAGCCATTGTTTGTATAATGTATATCATGATGGTTGATTTATATGATACTCAAGCCATTGTTTGTATAATTTATATCATGATGGTTGATTTATATGATACTCAAGCCATTGTTTGTATAATTTATATCATGATGGTTGATTTATATGGCTGGACTGCAAAGCCTCTCATGCATGTGAAAATCCTGCTCTTTTTACTTGAATAGAGGACAGTCAGTCTAAATCATTTATTTTTTTGTTTTTAAATTAATTTACTGTTATTTATTTATATTTCATTAATTTATTTATTAATACATTTGATTATTCTTTCATTAATGTATTTAATTATTGATTTACTCATTGATTTATTGATTTATTCATTCATTCATTCATTCATTTATCTGTTCATTCATCAGATATGTAATTATTCATGTATTTATTCATTCATTCATTCATTCATTTATTTAATAATTGATTTATTAATATCTAGATGATACAAGAGACAGAAAACCTCCAGGAACTACGTGAGGGTAAGACACACCTACTTGAAGAACGACACGCCACAGAACTGGAAGACTTTGATAACGATGCTGATCTTGAGAACCACTCGACATCAACATGGAAACATCGTAGTATAAGTAGCGTTAGCAGCCTTAGTAATCTAAGCACAGCAAGTTCTAATAGCGCTACCTCGACTAGTACACAGGGGGGAGAGAACAATGGTTCATTGGTTAAACCGTCGTCATCAAGTGATCGGTTATCATCAGTGAAATCAGGTGCTTTAAAGGTCTAGTATGACAATCATTTGAAGAACATCTGACAATACTATGATAATTATTACAGCCATTTTGGAAACTTATTCACCATTAACGGTTGTGGTTCTTACAAAGAATGAAAACTGAATCACTACAAAAACAGAGCTCGTCCTTGTTACTTACTGACATTACAGACAAATGTCTTAAAATAATCAAAACAAATCATCAATTGGGAGAAAAATTCATCATGTACGACTTTGTTTACAATCAATATCAATCTCTCCTTTATGAAGAGTAATTACTACAGTCAGTAATGTCAGTAAGTATCATTCTTTTTTATTAGTGGAATACATTGGTCTATTTGATTGTCAGTGGTTCAATAGACTTGTCTTGGTGTTGGTAATGACACAATTCATTTTTGTAATGACTGGTTTATTTGAAAAGGGGCTCATCCCACTAGCCAACTGGCTTGTCTTCTTTCGTTTTGCTATGATTATTATCTCTGTAAAATATCAGTCAATAATATTGATATAATGACAGCAAGGGGTAACCTAATTCACTTTGTCTCAAGTAATGCTTTGGAGTAATTTACTAAGCACAGGAAGCCCAAACAGTGTTACATCATTAGATATTTGAAACATTGCAAGACCCTAGTTTTTGACTGACTAGCCTCATAATCATGATATAACCCATGTATATAGAGGCTATTAAGCCAAGTCCATTAGTTATTTCAAATTAGTCACCATATTCCAACATGGTAAAAGTGTTTACTGCAAACCTGATATTTCGATTTACTTTTTAAACATAATGTTTGGGCTTCCTGTTGTTACAAATGTATTGTCATGTTTTAGTTCAAAATGATGATACACATTTCACTGTAGTTCTGAAGCAGCCTTTTGCACTAATTTCTTCACTTAAATCCAACAATCTTTGGTTTTTAGAATTTATAATGTTGGACTGTGAAAAATTATTATTATTCTAACTTTCTTTTTGCTTTCACTTAAATAATTTTCATATTTTCATTGCTTTTGACCTATAGCTGTTAATACAAGAAAGTCATAATTCATTGGTATCCCTGTGTCGCTTGACCAAGGAAAACTAAGTCAGACTTAAACCTTCCTCATTCCCAAGGCCCTCTTGGTGGTGGACTTAGTCTTTCTCGGTCAAATTCTACCACAGGATACCCATTACACCCACTAGCTTAATTGCGTGAGTTTTTTTTAGTATTTAGCTGTCACCCTGTTTACTAATGCTTTGTTAAATAGTTGAATATTAGTTCTCAGTTGTGACTGCTAATCTACCACTGTTAATAGCAGTGGTTTGTTGAGAGTCTTTCCTATGGAAAGGGCTTTCAAGTTCTAGATGTAATACCCTATTTTTATAAAGACAACATCTTTGTTGGTTTTTACTTTCCAAACCTTATTCCCTTCTCCAGAAACGAGTGGTAGACTGGGAACTAGATGCATGTGTGGGGATTGGGCAGCTTGTTTGGGTGTACAAGGTTTGAGAATTGGTGTCTAGTGTTGACAATACATAGATGATTTTCATAAATGGCTGCCACTAATTATCATTTTTTTTTAAATTGATGTTTTAAGAAAAAGAAAGCTATCATATGATAGACATTCACCATAACAATAACTTGTGAAAGTTTGAGAAAAAACGATTAAATTTGCAAGAAGCTATAAGAGTTTGAAAAATCAGAGAAACACCAAAACGAGGCATCAAAGGCCTCAGCAGAAAATTGTATACAAATCTCTACATTTTTCATTGAGCATAACTTCTTTGGTATTTTAGCCAGAGCATCAAAACCTTCCAAACATGCCTATTTCAGGTGGTTGTTTCATATGACAGTGCTAAAATATGAAAATATCTGTTTACTTGAAAAATCATGAAAGTGGTCTATAGTGTCAGTAAAAATTGTAACGGAACCGCAACAAGATAGACTAGCATGGAGCCATTTCTGGTACTACTATTTTGTCACACATCTCATCTGTTTACCCAAATACACTGCCCACTCCCTGTACATCCAACTAGTTCTCAACCCCCACTCTTATCTGGAGAGTGGAATTGATATAGAAAATGACACTGATAGTTATGCATATAAATCACATGTAAAACACATGTACTCTTAGTGGAACTCTAATTCTTTTGTTGAGAAAATAGGATACAAGGTAGTGTACTCTATTAAGTTGTAGGGCACATGGGAATTTCAAGATGAGTGAAGCATTAGGACACGTGCTATTCAATGCTTCTTGAGTCTTAACATTTCCAAGTTCTCTATAACTGTATATATAGCACAGCTACCAAGTTTTTTATAAAATATTCAGGAGCGAAAATCAAAAATGTTGTACTCTGTTGAGTTACATAGAACGCTTCTCAGCCAATCAGAGCGTACAATTTATACCAATTAGTTTATCGTTTTTATTGAATAGTTTTCAGAAACCTGTGGAACACGGACAAGTCCATGAGACAGAACACCACTTTGCTAATACACATTTTCTCTGATTCCAGTTTACTCAGGGGGCAAAATGGTGTTACACGGCCATATTTTGTCTCAAAATTTGCCCCTGAGTGAACTGGAACGAGGGAAAATTTGCATTAACAAAGAAGTGTATAGCTGACCTTGCTCACCTCAGGTCAGCAGTAATTCTGCTCCAAGTATTCAGATTTGTTTACGAGTTTCAGCATCTTCCTAGTCAATATTTGTGTCTAGTATTGTTTTCTTTTGTATTAATCTGCCTATACAACAAATCGATAAATGTTAATCAATTTGAACAACTATCCTTGACTGGCTAGCCTCTCATTCAAGTGAGAACTCTATTGTCCCAACGTGAACACGAGGCTAGCCAGTCAAGAACAATAGAAGGTAGCTATATTCCGATTCGGTTTATGTAAACTAGATTTGTTACAGGTTCAACTTTAGTCCTAATTAATGTAATTACTGTAACCCTTCATTGTTCAAATCCCACTCGGTACTTGATAAGGTTTGGAGAGGATGTTTTTCGGTACATTTTTAAGAGATCGTCCAATCTATATATATTATTGTATTATTGAGTACAAGATACACTTGTATATTGCTGTAGTTTCCACTAAGAACACAGCGACCTACACTAATAAAAATAGTCAAATGTGCTTTCTTCTCAAACTGTTTGTCGCTGTTTGTATACTAAGCAAGAACTACCATTTACGGTGTTCCACTTATCGCCCTGGGGCCGGTTGTACGAAGGGTGGATAAAGTTATCCGCGGATAAAAGTTATCCACTGCATAGGTTTTTTATAGATTTTATCCGCTGGATAAAGATTTATCCGGTTGATAGCGCTATTTACCATTCGTACAACCGGCCCCTGGGATGTAATGGTTAACACATCGAAACCGTGGGTTCGAGTTCCGACACAGTTCCCTGTGCCATCTTGAAAGGTAGCCGGACCTTTGCATCGAAGGGAGACGAACGTTGAGCTTGCAGTGATAGAGACCTTTTAACACCTCACGGGACAATTATCCACGTGTCTCTATCATTGCAAGCTCAACGTTCGTCTCGCTTCGATGCAAAGGCCTGGCTACCTTTCAAGATAGTGCACGGAACTGTGAAGGAGACTTTTGATATTTTTCTCATGTATGTTTACAATGATGTTGATGAGTACTAAAAAAAAACATGAAAGTGGTACACCCATGGGTGACTCTCTTTGTCCAAGTGGTATAGAGATGTTGTTCGGTTGATTTTGAAATGACTCCTAATATGGAAAACAATTTACTGTCACATGCACATTTCGACCTCTAAAAGATACGACTGTGCGATGTTAACGTTCTTTGCAGCTAAGCTTATTTTTATAGTCACAAAGCCAAGTAAATATGACCCCCATTGGTACCCCCATATTCAACTGGCTATTGAACAAGAACCCTAAAAGGTACACACAGGCAATATTTTTAACCAGAGAGTTTTAAAAGGAGTGTCCATTACCCATGTCACCTGGACAGAGGGAGTCCTCCCTTCCCCTCCCAGGGGTAGTACGATAAATAGCGGTTAATCTATTATTCCGTTGTTTAATCGCAAAGAGGGGAAAACTTGCATTGTCACTATTTTCGCTATTTTATGAAAAAAGTATTGCGCGCGAACACAAACGAACGTTAATTAATTGCCTTTGATGATTGTATCCCAAACCTCGTTTAGATACAACACTGAAGAATGGACAAAAGGATGGGAAAAAAAAATACAATGTAAAATATAATAAAGAGATGCTTTCATATCATTTTCATATCTATCAAGATCTTCAAAGCCTTATAACTCTTTTAACACATTCATTACTGGTAAGATTATACTGTCCTATCTAAAACTGAGTGAAGAATAATTTTTCAAAATATGGTCACAAATATGTGGGACACTTTAAAACCTTCTAGTGTATTCGCCGAAGTTTTATTGTTTGTCATGGGGACCCTGTTGGGACGTTCAATCAGAACCATTGGGAATTGATTTAAGAATAGTTTTTCAAAATATGGTCATAAATATTTGGGACACTTTAAAACCTTCTAGTGTATTCGCCGAAGTTTAAATGTGTGTTAATAGGGTCCCTGCATGTTGCTCCAATCAGAACCATTGGGAATTGATTTAGTGGGTGGTTTCATACAAAGCTCATGAGCAATATTTTATTCATCTAAATTGAATTGAATCAAAATTCTATTATTTTTACACAGTTAACATTTACAAAAGATAATCTAAATCATTCAAATCTGATTCTCGTAGATTTAGTCATCCCTTTTTTATGACTGCACAGGTAGCCCAAGCTCACTGATTCTGAGTGTTCTAAAGAATGTATGGGTACTTTTGAACCTTCGATTTTTTGCCTTAAAATTTAATAAAATTCAATAAACTCTCACAGTGTGTTCTTGTTGATCTCTATAATCCTCTGAGTTAATTTCTGATTTTGTACAGGTGTAGTTACTTTCTTCCTGTTTTACATTGTTGTTTGTAGTGACGATATGTTGTGAATAATAAGGTGTATATTGTAAGCGGGAAGATAGTTATTGTAAGCGAACCTATAGTAATAATCTCACATGCACCGAATTCAATTCACGAATTAAGTGCATATGAAATTAAATGCGACATTTTAATCAGAATTAAATTATTATTCTTTTTTCATCTTCTTCCTCCTCCTTCTCCTTCTCCTCCTCCTCCTCTTCTTCTTCTTCCTCTACCTCTTCTTCTTCTTCTTCTTCTTCTTCTTCTTCTTCTTCTTCTTCTTCTTTGATCTTCTCCTCAGTTTTCTTTTTTTCTTCTCCTTTTTCTTCTTGTTGTTTGTGCAAATCAACTTTAGTTTTTCTCTTTTGTTTTTCTTCCTTTATTTTGTTTTATTTTTGAACATTATATATTATCACTTTTGTCCTCTCCATAATCCAAAAAATCACTATATGTTTCAGTATAACAATTTCTGTTTTCTTCACCTTGGCTCCACCTGTCCCTATCAATAAATAATTATAACGTAATCAAAAAGATTGCGTATGGTAATGTAGGAGATTTAATAGCATAAAGGTATATTAAAATCAGAAAGTGATTTAAAATCATATCAGAAAACTTATTTTATAATTATTGAAAAGGAGTGCAGTGATTGCTATTAACATTACTTTTAGTTTGATTTTCCTTCTATGAATGTATTGATTAGCAAATGTAATATGAATAAAAACACAAGTTTGACTTCTATTTTTCACAGTTAATAACAAAAAATATATTATTATTATTATTTTTTTCGGTGTTCTGTAAATCCAATGATTGCTCAAACTAAGATATTTTGTATTCCTTCTTAAGTAACGGCACAGATTTAAAATATATCAGTTTGGATGTTACATGAGAAAACTGCATGTTGAATAGCACCGCCGCTAGTGCATTGTCCAGGCAACAAAAAACTAGCGAAACCCTTTTTCAGCGTATAACTAATATTTCAACATCGTTTTCATGATTTCCAGTTTTGTTTGAAGTTCTTAGTATTTCTTTTTGAATTTCAACATATCTTATAAAAAAAACCTCACTAAACAGTATAAATAATTGACGAGTAGGGGGCGGCGCAGTCCTCAGTTTCAAAAGTTTAATGGGAAGGGAGGGTTGGGTTCACATCCCGCTGTAAGTCGACCAAACTCTCTTCACTTTGCCATTTTTTGTAGTTTTAAAAAACGACGTCCACGATATTCTCGTTGAATCTTCGAAATGCTCTGTTATCTTTTGAAGCTTCGTTTTCAAATAAATGCAATGACATCAAACCGAAAATCTGAAGCCATTCCAAAAATATTTGGGCTAGCTGGGAGGCCGGCCTAAATTGTCAAGTTTAATTCGTAAGAGTAATTGTCAGTCGTATGTGCTACAATGGTTGTTTTTAAACTAGATGTTATACATAATTAACTGATACGATGGGACTGTAATCAAAGATCATGTTAGTCGTAAATACTCCGTTCTTCACTATCAAGTATAATGAATATGAGGCAAGCTTGGTCATCTTTTTCCTTTGCTGTCTTGGCAGTTTGGATGAGCGTCCAACATCTCGTGGAATCTTCATCGAGGTGCTCTGTTGGTCTTTCATCTGAAGGTGGAATAGAACTCAAAGGCTTAGTTTTCAAATCGTTTCAGTGTAGTGAACTTAGGCAGTGTTTTACAAAGTGTTTGGAGGATGATGTTTGTCAGTCTATTAACTACAACATTAAATCATATGATTGTCAGTTTAACCGAGAAACAAAAACACGAAAACCTGGAAATGTGAAAGCTAACCAGCTTAGTGTTTACATGGAAAACCCTAAAAGAGGTTAGTTTTTCGGGCTGTTCTATCGCAATTGCTGGAATTGATATGGTAGATCACCATTATTTCATTTTTGCTTCTTCTTTTTCTTCTTCTTCTTCTTCTTCTTCTTCTTCTTCTTCTTCTTCTTCTTCTTCTTCTTCTTCTTCTTCTTCTTAATCTTCTTCTTCTTCATCATCCGGCATTATCTTCTTCATCATCTTCTTCATCATCATCATCTTCTTCTTCTACTTCTCTTTCCTCTTCTTGTTTCTTCTTGTTGTTGTTGTTGTTTCTTCTTGTTGTTTATTCGTTCAATTTTTGTCCTCTCCATAATCCAAAAAATCACTATTTGTTTCAGTATAATAATTTCTGTTTTCTATTTTGCTCGTGATCACCTGTCCTTATCAATAAATAATTATAACGAAATCAAAATGGAGTAGGAGATTTAATAGCATAGAGGTTATATGAAATTAAACCAGCACCAGAAACTTACATTAGTTTATTATTGAAAAGGAGTTCAGTGAGTTGCCATTAACATTATTTAGTATCCTTTATGTTAACATTATAATATAAATATGAAAAGTTCAATTATTATTTACTTAAAAGAAAAACTCGTATTTATTAATACACGGTGGGCTATAGGCCTGCTGTGCATCCTCAATACAAACTCGTTACTTACATTTGAATATTCTATATATTTCTAACGAAAGCGGGATAACCCGGAGAAAAACCCTCGTGATATGGGAAAGAACACATCAAACAAACTCAGCTCACAATTCCATTCTCGTACCCAGACCCTACTCAGCTTTTTGGCAGATCGTAGGCTCTGGGAAACCCTACAATCGAAAACCAAAATTGTTGTGACAGCGTCAACAGAGCGCATGCGCCATCTTTAATTCGACCGAGTTGTTTGGGCACGAGTTAATTAATATTCATGAATCATCATCTTCTGTACGAGCCTTGGCACGCTTGAATGTGCAAACTATTTATGTTTTATGAATTGATTTTAATGGTTAAAGAAGTGCATTTGAGCGGTAAAATTAGGCACGGATAAGGAAACATTACCATAGAATAACATTCTTGGATCAGAATTCTATAAACTTAAAAAAGAAAGGATTTATGAGTCTGTAAAGAATGTTGACACGTGTCTTAGGTTCTCCGAAGCTACAACCTTCCCTGCACTGTGAGTTAGGCGAATTTAAAAATAGCCGTAACTTGTTTAATTTTAACCCAAATCGCTTGAAATCTTCACAGACACTTAATTAAATAATAACTGAAAATGACATTGAAAGTTTTTATTGAATTGTATTAATATTTCGTTGAAAAACTTCGAAGTTTTAAAAGTCGCCTTATATTCTCTTGTAAATAGTGAGCTTGGGCTACCTGTGATGTACCTATTTAGACCATTGTTATTGTTATACCACTCACCAATCAGATCACTTGATATTATAGGGTTTCCCAGAGCCTACGACCTTTCGTTAGAAAGCTGAGAAGGATCTGGGTACGAGAATGATATAATTCATGCCTGAGATGGGACTCGAACCAGGACCACAGCGGTGAAAGGCGAGAGCTTACAGCGCAAAGCGCAAACGTATTATCACATTTATTGTATTTGCATACTTTACGCTTCTTTAAATTTGCTGCAAAGAAAATTTGGGAGGACAGCCAGACAGCTTTGTCATAGCAACGTGACTGTATCGCGCGCGTCATTACAAAATACCGTGCAAAGAAGAATGTGAATATACTTTCATGTCCATGCTAGTGGGAATGTCGACAACAAATCAATGTATTTTATATTAAAATTGATTAATGTCATTTGTTTAAAGCAAAGAAAGGCTCTCACTCTCTCCTTGCTGGACACTCGTGTAAAGAAATCAACGACCTTGGTGAATCACGTGGAGATGGAGAATACTGGATCGACCCTGGTAACACTGGGCAACCGTTTACTGTCTATTGTGATATGACAACCGATTCAGGTATTCTAGGGGGAGGGGGGAGGGTATTTTGTATAGTTGACCCTGGTAACACTGGGCAACCTTTACTGTCTATTGTGATATGACAACCGATTCAGGTATTCTAGGGGGAGGGGGGAGGGTATTTTGTATAGTTGACCCTGGTAACACTGGCCAACCGTTTACTGTCTATTGTGATATGACAACCAATTCAGGTATTCTAGGGGGAGGGGGAAGGTTATTTTGTATGGTTGACCCTGGTAACACTGGGCAACCTTTACTGTCTATTGTGATATGACAATCATTATATGCATATGATCATCATTATCGTCATCATCATGATTATCATCATGATTATCATCATTTGATAATGATAATGATCATCATTAGATCATATCCATAATATTTTGCGCATTATATAGTATTATATTATTAAATCATTATTATTCTTTCTTTTTCTAGGAGGATGGACTTTGATCAAGAAAATCAAGATACAAAAGTTACAGTTTGAATACAATTGCAAGTCAACTAAAGATTACCGTGTGATTGGTAATTACAATAGCACCGACTTTTGGACGGTAGACACGATTAATAACCTAAGGCAGGTCATGGGCTTTCACCAACTTCGATGGAAATGTTATAAGAAGAACGTCGGCCGTATTTTCCATATTCAAACGACCAACGACACCGCTGGCCACAAAGTACTGCATTACTTTCTTGTCGATGGTTCACGTGTACCGGCAGCATGCAATTCGTTCCGAAGGCTTCCCGATAATAACGCGACCTTGTCCGTGAGCTGCACGAAGTGGGGTAAAAACGATGCCGGCAAAACACAGATAAATCGTTGGGGGTTTTCCGGGGCTAGGGGTACATATCGTTTGTATACTGGTATAGCTTTGTGGGCTAGCAAACACAGAGTATCCTTTTATAAAAGCCCTTCTATCTATTGTTGTGACGACAGCTACACTGCTTCTAAATCGTTGACAATTGGCGACTTTTGGGAAATTTATGCTCGCTGAAACAATCAATTGCAATAAAAGCAACAAAGTTGGTCGAGTCAGGTCAGGGTCTACCGGTGACTCTGCTACTGGTAACATTGAAACCCAGTACCACCTGCCGCATGGTCGGGTTGTCGGCGACTAAACCGGCTCCCCACTAACATTATGCTAGTGAGGAGGGTGGCATGTCATCCAGCAGGACAAAAAATAAGACCTGTCAAAGGGCGGAAGAGCTCGTCTTGAGCCAATTCATATATTTATATTTAAATCATCAATAATTTATTTTAGCCTATACATATCGAGATTTACTAGTGAATAGTCTACTCAAAATTTTCCGTTCGTTCATTGTCCTAAGCCAATCAGAAAGCGCGTACCGTACCTCACGTGTGAAGAAAGCGATACGTCCAATCAAAAGCCGCGTACGTTCTTTATCACGTGTGAGAAAAATAGTACTTCCAATCACTTCCCGTCTCATTTCTGGCGAAAAGAAACCCTACTGGTCAAAGTTTGCATGGTCGTAGACCATGAGGGGGAGATAGGTCTAATTGTTTTAGTATAAACCAACTAGTAGGTCAAACTTTGCCATATTTTGAAAGAAAAATAACATTTCAATCGTTTTATTTTGCCAAAAAGAAAGATAATCGAAAGTGAAGATACCGAGCGCGCACTCAATGACAAGTCAAAATTCATTCAAAATACATCGAAATTCTTCACAGTGTTTCTTCCTTATACTTATATTTAAGACTAGCGAAATACGCGCTAAAAACTGTACATTAAATTAATTCACTAAGAATGAAAATTCTACACCTTTTTGTCATTTTCTTCTTCGTATTTGTACTTTACGAAAAGCATTATATTTAGTACTAAGCTATTAGAAGAAATAGAAGAATCAAGAAAAGCTTGGTTAACTTCAAACAAGAGAACAAATTTGAGTCCTGAAAGTACTACACACAGCACAGGTAGCCCAAGCTCACTGTTAGTGTTGATTTACTAAACATGACTAAAGGATATATGGGTACTTTTGAACCTTCGATTTTTTGCCTTAGAATTTAATAAAATTCCATTCCATTGAATTTCGGCCG